>CM076979.1:37159838-37332338 GCA_039105355.1 Benthosema pterotum | reverse complement strand
TGATAATTATCAGCTCTTCAAGCTATATTTTCTTTTCTTTCCCTCTTTCTCACAATCATCACGCACGTGTGCGTAACATGATCTCTTTCACACACACACACACACACACACACACACACACATGCGCGCGCATGTGCAAGCGCACAAATTGATTGTAAACACTTACTGTTAGACTAGGCAGTCTGCCTGCATCGAATTAGACCACATTTTGACATTCTGGGACAATTGTGCTCAATGTGTCAGAGACCTGACAGTGAAAATAATGATTTACCTCTCTGTCAATGCTTCTTGTCGTCTTGTCTCTCTAGACTAGTAAGGCCAAAGAGCTTCCCCTGTCAGCTGTGCGTTTCATGGAGGAACTTGGGGAGTGCATCCTGGGGAAGATTTATAAGGGACACCTGTACCTGCCAGGCATGGACCAGGCACAGCTTGTGGCTATAAAAACGCTTAAAGATTTCACCAATACCCAATCGTGGGGGGAATTCCAGCAGGTAAGATATAGAGAGATATAGATATACTGTATATAGATTGTACACACACGCGCGCACACACACACACACACACTCAGATGGCTAGTCACTTGTCGAGCTGTTTCCTTTTGGCCAAATGCCTTCTGATTCTCCACACAGGAGGCGACGGTGCTAGCTGAACTGCACCACCCCAACGTGGTGTGCCTGCTCGGTGTGGTGACACAGGAGCAGCCTGTCTGCATGCTCTTTGAGTTCCTGCCCCAAGGAGACCTGCACGAGTTCCTCATCATGCGTTCGCCACACTCTGACGTGGGCTGCAGCAGCGACGAGGACGGCACGGTGAAATCCAGCCTCGACCACGGAGACTTCCTCCACATGGCTATACAGGTAGCTGAGCTGGAATCAGGGGCGGATCTAGGCTGGGGGGGGTCTAGGGGGGCTGGGGGGGTAGGCAATGCCCCCTTAGATGCCCTGACTGCCCCACCGATGACATGCAAAACAAAAAAGGATTTGAAACACTACTACTGCTGCTACTAACTACAGCTGTGTCACCACTAAACCAAAAGCATTTCATCATTGAAAACAGAAAACTCTCTGAGTCAGACCTTTAGCTTTATGCATGCTGCATGTCTGATTCAACTTGGAAAATGGTAAAATGGTATGGGTGCGGCTTCATCGGCCGTGGCGCGAAGTGTCACAGGCGATGAAGCCGCCCCCATACCATTTTCTCTTGCTCCCCCAATTGGGAAATGTTATATCTGCCCCTGCCTAGAATCCCCTAGGGTTCTTATTTTCACAGAATAGAGACACCAGGCTTTCATTTGTTTTTAAAATGTTTCTGCCCTTCAAATATCTGCTCATCCATTTGGAATTATAATTATATTTAAATATACCTTGTGAGAAACTAAAACTGAAAGCGCATTAATTAAAGCTTTAAGTTTGAGTATGAACTATATTTGGAAAGAAATGGTCCTGCTGACAACATTAGCGTCAACATTTTCTAATTGCTCCTGTGTCATTAGTCTGAAGACTCAATGTTACGAAATGACTAACCCATGCCTACGTAACTCCTACATAACCATATAGCGCGGCCGGGAGCAGTACATGTTTGGACTAATGGGGCTTTGGAGTTCTGGGCAGTCCCATTCTAATGCACCTCAACCCTCTGTAGGTGGCTGCTGGCATGGAGTACCTGGCCAGCCACTTCTACATCCACAAGGACCTGGCTGCCCGGAACATTCTGGTAGGTGAGCAGCTCCACGTCAAGATATCTGACCTGGGCCTGTCTAGGGAGATCTACTCTGCAGACTACTACCGGGTTCAGCCCAAATCCCTGGTTCCCATCCGCTGGATGCCCCCCGAGGCCATCGCCTACGGCAAGTTTACCACGGACTCGGACATCTGGTCTTTTGGCGTGGTGCTCTGGGAGATCTTCAGCTACGGCCTGCAGCCTTACTACGGCTTCTCCAATCAGGAAGTGATGGAGATGGTGAGGAAGAGGCAGCTGCTGCCCTGCCCTGAGGACTGTCCACCCAGGTATAGAAGAATGGTGAAAATATAAACGTGTTATAGTTGGTAAAAAATAACTACTAAAATAACTACTATGGTCAAACTAAGTAAAACTTTCATTGTTATACATGTGTGTTTTTGTTAACCAATGAACATTTATGTAAAAAGCTATAGTGTGTCTGAAAAACTAAGTAATGAAAATGGGTCAAATCCTCTAACTTAACAAATGCTCTATAGTAAGTCAAAAGCACAGAAATGGAACCAATCTACGGTAGTCTGCTGTGATAGTTCCTGGATGCATCATCCTTAAAGGGGAATTCCACCCATTTTCAACATTTGTGCATTTTCAACAAACGTGCAACCAAATGAACCCTAACAGGTTCATTTGGTTCCATTTGTACGCTCTCAGAAAAAAGAAGCATCTAAAGAAATCCATTAACATAGTGAAAATACATCTTGAATTGATGTCATCAAGATGTTTCACCATGTTAGTGGTTTTCTTCAGACCTCCATTTCTTGGGGAACACAGAATGGGGGAACCTTTTTTTATCATGTCCACCCAGCACCTCTAAGGTACAGTACATCAATGACATAGTAAAATGTTGAAACATTTGTTGTCACGCAGGGTTTACGGCCTGATGACCGAGTGCTGGCAGGAGGGACCGGCGCGTCGCCCCCGCTTCAAAGACATCCACTCCCGCCTGCGGGCCTGGGAGGGGCATTCGTCCCACGCCAGTTCCAGCACCCCCTCCGGGGGAGGGGGCAACGCCACCACCCAGACCACCTCTCTGAGCGCCAGCCCCGTCAGCAACCTCAGCAACCCCCGCTACGCTGCGGCCGCGGCAGCCGCAGGGTACCTCTACCCGGCCCAGGCCCTCGCACCGCCGGGACAGATGGGTCAGATCCCGCCAGGCTGGACCCCCGTGGCTGTGCCCCAGACCCACCAGCGCTTCATCCCGGTCAACGGCTACCCTATCCCGCCGGGCTACGCGGCTTTTCCGGCCCACTTCCAAGCCCAGGCCCAGGCGCCCCGGGTGGTTCAGCACCATCTCCCACCTCCAAAGAGCCGCTCGCCAAGCAGTGCCAGCGGCTCCACCAGCACGGGCCACGTCAGTAACGTGCCCTCCACCACGGGCTCCAACCACGACGCCAACACGCCACTTCTCTCTCACTGCGTGGTGCCCGGGAACATGGGCGCTCAAGTATACGGACAAGTAACCCAGAAGGGCATGATGATGGACCATAATAATTCACTGCTGGCCTCGGACCCCAACAGACTGATGTACAACGACTCGGTCATCGTTGCAGACCTGTAGAAAGAGGGGCTGGTTATTAGACTTTCTCTGCACCAGGACCTATTTGACTCTGGGACAAACTCTTGCGGAGGAAAAAAAAAGTTGTTTGTACTCTGGACACGTGGGGACCCACCTGAAACGTAGCTGTCCCCGTCCCCCCAGTTTTAAGAAACACTGCCACCATATATATATACACAACTATGACTTTTTAATGCCTTGTTATTGAAAGTACTTTGTTTGTTTGAAAATGTGCCGTTATTACTTTAACCTTTGTGTCAATACAGTGCATAAATCTAGAGTGAATGAAATGCAGGTTTTTATTCAAAGGAACATTTTTATTAAGGAGAATGTGTTTTACACAGAGAAGAGTAGTTTGGGAGAGTAAACTTAGCAATATGGAAATTTACATAATAGAATCTGTGTGCCTTTCAACAGCATATGAGCTTATGATGCTGATCTTATAAAATGCACGTATTGTACATACAATACATTCTGTACAATATACAACAAGTAGTGTACATTAGGTGCTTGTGATTGACACAAGTCTGAGTAAAAAGACAAATCGAACAAACGGGATGCGTTGTCTTTTACTGAACAGACAAGACAAAGTCATTAGGCTGGTGAACACATGAATCTACAACACGTGCCTGCCTCCTCAAGTATGTTTCATGAATATAATGTTTATAATGACTACAAGAACAAGCCTCCTCCATTGAACTGTGTGTGACACACATCTTCAGCTCCAAGACTATCAGACTAATGAATGGCTAGTAGAAGAATCTACATTGCCTATCCAGGACTCGCAAAAAGCATGTCATCACTGTAATGCCTGACTTACACTTAAAATTGCTGATCTACGCTTGTAGCTCTGCTATTGTTGGTATGTGATGCAATTGTAACACCGGAGATTCGAACCCGGGTCTCCCACGTGAAAGTCCAAACATCTTAACCACTAGACCAAAGGGACATCCCCTTGGTCCAGGGGCAGATACTAGACTTTGGAGGCCATCACGACAGAGGCTGTAGCCACCTGTTACACAATGTGCAAACCAAGTATAAAGCAGGCATAAACATCCACCACTAGTCAACCTTCCTACACATGTACAAAGACTGTTTTAGCATGCGGAGTTGCCTCGCTTGTCCTGGATGAGGAGCAGAGTAAGAACACAGAGCTGGATGTGTCTCTGTATGGATGTCGTCTCCTCTTTTCCTTTACCATTTCTTTCCTTCATTTATGATTTCTCTCCCTTTGCTCTCCCTGCTCAACAGCTCTTACATGCTTCCTACCTCCTCACTTCCTTCAAGGTTGTTTGACCCAGTGTAGGAGAAGCTGTGTGTAAATTCCTTAATTTATTCATTTTTATGTTGTACCGTCACATACTGTAGGTCTAATTCTCTTGGCCTTATGTACCGCTTTTCTTTGTCATTACTCTGTTGAATCATTTGTTTCCATAATGTGTTAAATGAAAATAATTTTTCATTTTTCAAATGAAAAATGTAAATGTGATGGTAATGCCCAAGGAAACTGTGTGCCAGTGGACGTTCCTCCAAGAGGCCATGTGAGGCAATAACTAAAGTGATATATAAATTTACTTATGTGGGGAAATGGAATTCTGCTTGGAATGCAAAAAAACAAACAAACCCTACTTGTGGCATGGTACGTTCTAAAACATTGATATTCGAATGTGTTGAGGATTAGTGTAACACTTTGTATGTACATACAGTATGTCATGACCACATAGCATTTAGTCCCAATATAATTTTATCATATGAAGTATGAGTGGTAATTGAATAATTCTCAATTCCATATAATAACGAACGGGGTGCTGCAGATCTTTTATTTTGGTCTTAGTTGGAGAGGGGAGTTTTTTTGTGACGAGGTGGACTACATGGTCATGGATGAAGATACTTCACAGACGCAGCTACAATATGGAACGGATATCACCTGAGTTGAAGTGTGTGTTTTACTATACAGTTGTGTTCGCTACATCTGCCCGTGTGTGTGTAGTAGACAATCATTATTTTGTTTTGTTGCCATGGTTATATTGAGGGTTCCTGACTGTATGTGCTACACTGAACCCATAGGCCATTGGTGTCCTTAGTTGTTGACATTTGAAAATTTAGGCAACTCTGACATTTCATGGCAGCCACACATACACAGCTGTGCAAACACGACAAGACAAAAAGAACAGTGGCTTTTAGTATTTGGCATACTTTTACTTGCATTTAATGTATTTTAACTGTTGTACCTCATTGTCTTTAATTTGTGCAGAGTTTAAAACGGCATGTTTCCAATACATTCACCATGTTATATTTGTCTAAAACAATTTTCTTTTCAACAGGGTAAAAAAGTCAAATAAGATGCTTGGTGTGTACTATTGACCAAGTTATGTTGTCAATCACGATTGTTGGTGTAGACAGGCAAACAGTGGATGTTAGTGGAATATGCAGAGATAATAAGCAGTACCAGTCTGACCTTAAAGTGGAAATCCTAAAACAGAACCATCTTAAAATATACTGTACACACTACACAGTCCAACCAATAAATGTGAACATGAGTGCCCCCTGATAAACATACTGTAAGACTAGTAAAACAGTGTTCATTTCATTTTGTCTTTTCAAAAGACAAAATCAACAGTTGCCTATTTGACCTCTTACAACTAACTGAACTCTAACCACACATTCCTGCAAAATGTCTTTGGACATAGTTGGTAGTCTGAGTGCCGAGACAGACCGTTGACAGTTTTCAAATACTTCCACCATAAAGTCTGCCACAGAATCGGTGGAAAAATGCAGACTATAAAGTGGAATGCCCCCACGCACGCACACATCCATTATTTCGTCTTTGTTAAAAATTTAGTCAAAGCTGTCATCTAGCTGGCAATTTAGCAGAAATGGACATTCATAAATCTATTTTAAATTATACTTTCGAAGATTTAAGTGACGTGTGCACAGCTTTCAGGGGTGTATTTCTTATGTAGCTTGTAGCATTTACAGATGTTAGAATACAGTCTGTCAGCCAGTGTTAAGCATGATTTATAAGTCGAAGTGCAATGTGTTTTTGAGCTTGTAGATCTGCTATTTTGGGTGCAACACCAGTATGCGAAACATTTAAATAGGTATACGTTACCTATACAAGGCCTTGACTAGTTTACTAGCCATTATCAAGCTCTGTTTTTGGGACAATGATTCTCAAATTGGGTTCTGGGGTTCAAGGGGACAGACAAATGAGGAATGGATTAAAACAGTTGAACCCTATTGTATTTTTATTCAAAACCTACTGTAAATGTGTGGATTTTCTCTTTAAGGTTTTGTCTTGTTGTTACCTTCTATTCATCTTTCCTTGACCTACCTAGGTATCTGTAATTTCATACAGGTATCCTCCAACATGCGTGTACCTGTAGCAGTTCAAAAACCACTTGTACACAAGACTGTGAAACTTTAGGCAAATCTAGATAGTTTTGTATCTGGCAGAAGAAAACAATGAAAACATTTTTTATTTTATTCTAGATCCATTTCACTCTTTTAATATAATTTTCAAGCAATGTCATGTTTATAAAATGGTGTATTCATTACAAAAGGTTTACAGTCACATCCTTTTGACCAAGAGAGGCCTTTTCTTTGTATTTTGCCTGAACATTTTTGCACAGATGTTTTCTATCGCAGAATCATTTATTAAATGATCTTGTTTGGATACATTTGTGGTACTGTTTTGTGATCAATGACATGTAACTTTAGTTAATGTGGATTTGTATGGAAACTTAGAAAGTACTCATTGCTGTGACCAAGAACATACTTGCATACACTCACACAAACATTTTTTAAACTCTTTTAAAAACTGTTTAAAAACAGTAACATCTAAAGATGAAATTAATAGGGATGCACTAAAAGGGAAATTCTTGGTGTGATGCCCCGCAACGGTCACTAGATGGGGTGGTAGATGGGGGTGTGTACCTGTTTGCTGCCTGTTAACCTGTGTCCCAGTAGGTGAGCCTGGGTGTGGCTTGGAAATGGCTGATCGGGAGTCACCTGGGCCCAGTGCCTCCCACAGCCTATAAATAGCAAGCCACTGCCATTACCAGAGAGAGCTCCAGAGGAGGCAGACAGCCTCCTCCCTGCTACTTTGTTTCCTTCATGCCTTTTGTTCTATTCTTTCCATCCAACATGCACCTCACCATAAGAATGTATTTTTCTTCCTGCTCCTTTTAGCCCATGCATGTAACATATCTGCCAAAGAGAAAATGCTAGGTGAACTGCTCTTGTACTGTAGTGATACCAGAGCAAAATAAGATAAATGAACTGAACTGAACCATGGTTCACACATCCATACACTACACACACCACTGACATACTGACTACACACCTCACAGGATCCTTGCCTTAAGTTTGATATAAGTTCAGTTTGATTAATTCTCCTTATTTAGTTATTGTTCATGTATGCCTAATTCTAATTATATTGTAAAATCTTGATCACGTATCTTGCCCCTCAATGTTGTCATGGCTGGCTCTTAGCAATGACAACATTGAGGGGCTGACATTGAGGGGCTCTCTAAAGTTAAGTTAAGTGAAATCTAATTCAGTCTACTTCAAGTTACCTCTTTGGCCGCTCTTGACGAGTGTTTTTCATTCGTTTTTTTTTTTTTTTTTTTTGCTTGTTTTTTTGTTTCTTTAGTTTGGTCTTGCTTTTGTTTGAGCATGGGCTGAAATTGGATGCAAATGGGAAAGTCATTTTTCATCATTATTTGACACATTTAGCGAAGTAATTGACCTGAGCTGTTGCATTGTCCCCAGTAGGCCTAGTGGTGCTACCCCACAACTTCTTGACATTTAAGAATATTATAAAATAGACATTGGGGACGAGACAAAAAATTCAAACACTTAGATTTTTTTGACTGACAGTTTGGAAGAAATGAACATATTGCCACTTGAGAAAGAGGAGGGAACTGGTGCGGCTGCTACAGTGCCGTTATCTGTCCCAAATCTGCAACCACAATTGTCAATCGAACAGTAAAAGGAGTTAATGTTAGTTCAGTTGGAGATTGATCGGAGCAAACAACAAATTGAAGTTGAACGCTTACGACAGACAACAGACAGGGAGAAATTGGAACTGGTAAAGGCAGGTTGGAGGGAGTGGGAGGTTCAGAGAAATGTGGGTTTGATTTGGTGGGCAGTTTGAGATTATTGCCACACTTTAATGAGAGGGACCCTGAGACGTTTTTTTCTTTGTTTGAGAGACTGGCAGATTCTAAAGGTTGGCTGGAGACGGATTGCACTGATTTATTTGCAATGTGTTAATTTTAACTGGGAGAGCACAGCAGGGGGGTGAAATGTCGTTTCTATACTAAAAAACTAATACTTGAATGAATGAATGAATGAATAAAAAATGTTTGGAAATGGATTCAGCACTCCTGAAAACCGCTACTTAGACACCCCACAGGTTAATTTTGTTTATATTTTCCAGGATTCTCCCATAGGATGTAGGCTTGCACTAATTGAGGTGATTCTAGACACCTATCAGAACACATTGGTGAAGTAGTAATTTCACAAATGGTCCAAACATGAAGTGCTGAAGCGCTATCGCTCCAGTCGGGTCTCTCTAGTTTATTACTCTATGGGTTTTCCCCGGTTTGTCCAGAGCTGGCATGTGATTAAAGAAACAAACATTGAGTGAACCTACCGTTGGCTGTTAGGTTGAAATGTGTTAACATGTCATTCTGTGGCTGATAAGGCTGCCAATCAGTGGCCAAGCAGACGTTTGGACAATGGCATACAAAAACGAGCCAGCCAATCAGTAATCAGAATGCACCTGTGCCCATTTGGGATATAGCCAATGGGGAGCCAGGACTACCACCACCTCACTCAGGTGCTTTAAAAACAGGCGCTAACAGCTAGACGGCTGGGCAGGGGCTAGCGGCTAAAAATAGGCCGCGCCCTTGTCCTTGCGACAATGGCTGAACGAAAGACGGCAAAGAAAAGGAACTATTTCGAATTAGATATTGACGCCCTCACGACAGAGGTAGAAGAAAATTAAAAAATCCTGTTTGCTGGGACAAACAGCGGCATCGGAAATGATGTGAAAATCAAAATGTGGACGCGGATCACAACAAGGGTGAATAGCGTCGCTCAAGTGGACCGCACGAGAGCGGAGATATGTTTGTTTGACATGAAACTTGATAGATTCTCAATTTCATTTAAATCCAACATGCGATTGCCTAGATTTGAAAAAGCACTGATAAACAATATTCAATAGGTCAAGAAGAAGTGGTCAGACCTAAAGATGGGAGTGAATAAAAAGACTGCCCATCTTAAGAAGGCACAGATTCTGACTGGTGGGGGTCAGGTGGGCTATTGTTGTTCACTTGAGACCAAAGTGACAGGTCGACTAAATGCAATTGTTTATAATGTGGGACAAATGAACACCTGACTTGTTCACAAATGAGCTTATATCAATCATTATTCTCTCACCAGATTGATCCAGAACTCGAGACCCTCAATGACATTGACCAGAGAATCTTGTCAATAATAGGACCTGAGTCCATTGGAGGTCTGGAGGTGCCCGGCGGGGGCGACACTGCCGTTTTGGATGGTCGTAAGTAGCATTCTAACCCATGAAATAAACCATTCTCGCATAAGAATACCGGTTGATACTTTTATTAATTCACACATGTTTTCAGAACAACCAAGCTGCAGCGGTGTTGGAGGGGGGCGCGTGGTGAGAGGCGCTCTTCATCCCCGCCACCACAGCCAGGCAGCAGTGTCGGAGGGGGCGCGTGGTGAGGGCGCGCACCCTTCCTCATCCCCACCACAGCCAGGCAGCAGTGTCGGAGGGGGGGCGCGTGGTGAGGGCCCGCACCCTTCCTCATCCCCACCACAGCCAGGCAGCAGTGTCGGAGGGGGGGGGGCGTGTGGTGAGAGCGTGCACTCCTCCTTTCCTCGCCATGCACAGGACAGGGCGCAGGTCAGGGCGCAGGTCGTGACGGAGGAGATCCTGTCCGGGCAGCGGGAGATTGTGGTGGCCCTGAGGGACATAAACCAATCCCTGATTAATCTCACAGAGGCCATTAACTTGTTCCGTGAACAAATGAAGCCAAAAGAAAATGACACAGAATAAAATGCTTAACAGTCAAGATTGTGCATTGAGTATTACTAATCGGTCTTTTTGCTATGCCTTGATTTTACAGGGTTCATTATTATTCTGCGTGTATGATGTTAATATTTCAATTAATTGCCCTTGGCGTTTTTTAAAGCCTTTTTGAACTTATCCCCACCAATTCCAAGATACAAGTGATGGCAGAGAATAAAGGGCTAATATACACAAAGGGACCAAAAGCATCTCACCTTTCGACAGACCAATGCAGCGCTCCACTTTACCGCGAGTGCTTTTATGCGCAGCATTGAATCTTCGCTTCTGGGGAGTTTCTGGTGCTTGCAATGGTGTGATTAAATAATCAGCCATTGCATATCCCTGGTCACCTGGAACACAAGTCCCACGGAAAAGGTAGTATTAAATTGTAATGGATTCAAATGTTTAAAGGTAGGGGAAGTGATTTGAAATTCATGGTGTAGTACCAGCCTGGTGCACTAGGGGTCCCCAACAGTAGCTACACTATGTGAACCTGCTGCTCGCTCCTGATTGGAGGAGAATTGGTGGTGACCTGGGGAACTTTTATTAGCTCCTCTGCTAACGTGGGGAGGGGGAAACTCCATATGTGGTTTCCACACCTTATAATAGAGAATTTTAACAGAAAAAAAATATTTTTGGGTGATATCTGACAAAAGTGAAATCACTTCCCCTACCTTTAATGTATGTATTTAAAAAGGGGAAGAAAAAAAAACACGGCCTCTGCTCACCCAGGAGATGACTCCTGCCGCAAATGCACCGGCCTCCAGCTGTATTCCCACGTGGCTGTTCCTGAATATAAAGGAGTCGTGAGAACCCCCTGGCCACCGGGCTACCATGTTGAGGAGGGATAGGCTGGCATCACAGATCACCTGCACATTGATGGAATGGTAGTTCTTCCTATTGATGTACGCATAATCATTAACCGAGGGCGGTTTAATACGAACATGCGTACAATCAATCACGCCAACCACATTCGGAAAACCAGCAATCTCATAGAAGTCTCTTTTAATTGTTTGCTGGCCATCATCGAATGGGGAATGAATGTACTCCTCAGTGAGGGACTTAATAGCCTCCAGCACTGAGGGCATCGTTCGGCTGATGGAGGGCTGTGTAATGCCAGACCTATCTGCGATCTCTCGTTGGAAACAGGGACAGGGATGGCTCGGGAGCGCAGGGTGTGTCTCCTTAACAGGGGATCGAACCTGAATGAATGAAAATTGTATTAACAGAAAATTAGTTACAGTACAAGTCGAGTACACCCTGCAAGAAAACTGATAACCTGTTGCAAAGCTGGATCAGGAAATGTCTTGGGAGACGAAAGTGACTCAGAAGCGAAAGTGACTCAGAAGCCAGGAGGTCAGCTCTGTCCGCAAATACTCTTTCGGCCCTGAGGCGCACACGGGCCACATCCTCCTCACCTGCCCCCCCGCATCTTCCATTTCGGCAGCTGCAGCTGCATGCACGTCTTCCAGAAGTGCCAGATATGCCATTGTTGAGATCAGATCACTGGCAGGGCTCATTTAATTAGCTGTGTGACTCTAAATTAATGTTAGTGATTGGTCGGTTCAGGGTGCTAATAGTGATTATTGCCACCTGGCATACATGCGGTTCAGCTATATGCAGTTGGAACTGCTTTCTGTTCTCTATTTTATTATTAATATTATTATTATTACGGGTAATGATAATAAAATCGCGAAGCCCTAGGATTACTAAACGCATGCACTGAATTAACTATTTGGAAGCATGGATTATTTCAATCAATAATATGGATTTATTATTTCTACTTTTTCGTCTTGCATGCTTGTTAGGGACCGCGTCGGTTGAAAGGAGAGACACAGGGCACTTGTTGTGGGTTTAAGTTAAAGTTCCTTTTTTTGGTATTTATTTCCCATTTCTTTTTCAGTTTTAAATCATAACTTAACAAACGTAAGCTTGGGCCCAAAAAAGAAAAATGAAATCAACTTAAGTATAAGTATAACAAAACATAACTGAACTAAACAGCACAACTGATCTGCAGAATGTCACTTGAGTCAAACATATATAGTGCTGGGTTAAACCTCTGTGTAGACAGGGGGGGGCAGAGAATCCCCATTCAACACAATGACAACAATGGCTCCGCCCCATGGTTCAGAGCTCTGTGGTCTAGTGGTCTACCTGGAATGTTTATAGACAAACCCCAAAATGTTATTTAACGAACCCCAAATGTTCAAAAACAAACCCCAAAATGTTTTACAAACACGAAAATGTTTGTAAACAAACCTGAAATGTTTATAGACAAACCCCAAAATGCTTATAAACAAGCCCCAAACATTTATGAATTAACCCCAAAATGTTTATAAACAAACCCAAAAAGTCTAAAAACCCCAAAATGTTCCAAATGTCTATAAACAAACCCCAACATGTTTGTAAACAAACTCCAAAATGTTCATAAATAAACTGCAGAATGTTTAACCCAACTCTCAGAATGTTTGTAAACAAACCCAGAATGTTTATAAACAAACCCCAAATGTATGTAAACAAACCTTAAATGTTTATAAACAAACCCCAAATGTATGGAAACAAACTCCAAATGTTTATAAATAAACTGCAGAATGTTTAAACCCAACCCTCAGAATGTTTGTAAACAAACCTCAAATGTGTATAAACAACCCCCAAATGTTTAAAAGTTTATGAACAAAGCCCAAATGTTAATAAACAAACCCCAAATGTTAATAAATAAACCCCAAAAGTTTATAAATAGACCCCAAATGTTTGTGAACAAATCCCAAAATGTGTATAAACAAACCCCAAATGTTTATAAACAAACTCAAATGTCTATAAACAAACTTCAAAATGTCGATAAACAAACCCCAAAATGTCGATAAACAAATCCCAAAATGTTTGTAAACAAACCCCAAATGTATGCAAACAAACCTTAAATATTAATAAACAAACCCCACATGTTTATAAACAAACCCCAATTGTTTGTAAACAAACCCCAAATGTTTATAAACAAACCCAAATGCCTGACGCGCCTCCTACAGCACCTTGGGTCAGCTGAAGGGTCATCAGCCGGGGACCACCGCTCATTAGTGGAGGATGTAATCAACTTTTGACTTCAAGTTATGACACAGATAATCCCTTTGGCATGGAAGTACCTTAGGGTGATAGGAAAAGATTCATCCAAAGACACAAGCTGTGTCGCCCTTCATTTCTGAAATATTCACGTTTTCAAAATGGCCGCCGACAATGAACCAGTATTACACCATACCCTGTGTCTTTGCCTCTGATGGAGCTATAATAATAATAATGGTGTCGAAGTCTACATTTTTAGGGTCAAGGAATCCAATAAAATACATTTCAAGACTAAAAAACTCAATATTGTTTTCGTTACCATGGCGACCGGGGTAAAATAAGCAAATTTCATTTTAAAAAAATGGGTTTTAAACAGGGTAACTTTATACCCCCTCACCTGCTAAAACTTCTATTTGGTTTTCTCTTTGGCATGGAACTACCTTAGGATAATAGGAAAATATTTATCCAAAGAGACAAGCTGTACCACCTTTCATTTCTGAAATATACACGTTTATCAAAATGGCTGCCACCATTCTCAGCAATACAGCATAGCCCATATCTTTGCTTCTGTTAGAGCTATAATAATAATATTGGTGTCAAAGTATACATTTTTAGGGTCAAGGAATCCAATAAAATACATTTCAAGACTAAAAAACTCAATATTGTTTTCGTTACCATGACAACCGGGGTAAAATATGCAAATTTCATTCAAAAAATGTGTTTTAACAGGGTAACTTTGTACCCCTTCACCTGCTAAAACTTCCATTTTGTTTTTTCTTTGGCATGGAAGTATCTTAGGATAATAGGAAAACATTTATCCAAAGAGACAAGCTGTATCACCTTGTATTTCTGAAATATACATGTTTTTCAAAATGGCCGCCACCATTCTCAGCAATACAGCATAGCCCATCTTTTGCTTCTGTTAGAGTTATAATAATGATATTGGTGTCAAAGTATACATTTTCAGGGTCAATGAATTCAATAAAATACATTTCAAGACTAAAAACCCCAATATTGTTTTCATTACTACGACAACAGGGTTAAAATATGCAAATTTAATTTAAAGAAATGTGTTTTAACAGGGTAACTTTATACCCCCTCACCTGCTAAAACTTCCATTTTGTTTTCTCTTTGGCATGGAAGTACCTTAGGATAATAGGAAAACATTTATCCAAAGAGACAAGCTGTATCACCTTTCATTTCTGAAATATACACGTTTTTCAAAATGGCCGCCACCATTCTCAGCAATACAGCATAGCCCATATCTTTGCTTCTGTTAGAGTTATAATAATAACATTGGTGTCAAAGTATACATTTTTAGGGTCAAAGAATCCAATAAAATACATTTAAAGACTAAAGAACCCAATATTGTTTTTGTTACCACAACAACAGGGGCAAATATGCAAATTTCATTTGAAAAATATGTTTTAACAGTGCAAATTTATACCCCCTCACCCACTAAAACTTTCATTTAATTTTGTCTTTGGCATGGAAGAGGAAAAGATTTATCCAAAGAGACAAACTGCATCACTTTTTTCTGAAATACACAGTTTTCAAAATGGCCACCACCAATTAGAGCTCCTATTAGAGCTATAATAATATCTGTGTCAAGTAATCCAATTCATTTTTGTTGCCAAGTAATCCAATTCAATAAACAATTGAATAAAAAGAAAACCAATACATTTGTCATTGCAATGAAAACAGTGGTAAAATATACCTAGGGTTATAGGAAAAATATCCAAAGAAACAAGATATATCACTTTTCATTTAAAAAATACACACACACAAATGTCTGCCACAAATATAGCAATACATCAGATCCCATCTTTGTCTGTGAATAAAATAATAGCATTGCTCTGAGGTGAGCAACACTGAATTAACAAACACACACAGAGCTGCATGTCCATAGTTATATGCTAAAAAAACTGTTTTTGTAATTATCGCCACATTGATGGTGAAATATGCACACGTGTCAAATTTGGACCAATGCTGTGTCACCTTTCGTGAGTTACTGCCCAACACACAGTATCTCACGAAACAGACACAGATCTTACTTTGGGTGTACAGAGAGTGAATGACCCACAACAAAGAGCCCCTCACCCCATATTCAAGAATGAATAGCTATTCAGATTCATGATCAGAACAGAATGCACCTTGCTCCTCTTGAAGAAGTTTGATTATCGTCTAGAACCTCCTTTTTAGTACTATACATTAGTGTAAACTTTGTTTGGGGGACTAAGCAATCATATCTATAAATGGCACACATTTTATGGTTTCCTTTCTTAATGAGTGGCAAAGCTAGCGAAGTCTGTCACTCTTTAGGTATTGTCCAATGTTGCATTCCATGCAACATTAAAAATATCCATATATCCATCTTCAACCACTTATATACATAGTTGGATTGCGGGGGTGACAGCTTCACCAGAGAGCTCCAGACGTCCCTCTCCAGAGCAACATTCATAACTGGTGGATCTATAGGGATTCCATTGCCAATGAGTGATGTAATTCCTCAAGCCTATCCTTGTTCTGCCTTGGGGTCTCCTCCCAGTGTGATGTGCAACAAGTATCTCTCTGTAGGGAGAAGCTCGAGTGGCATCCTAACCGAATTTCTGAACCACTATAACTGTTATGGTCAGCCCATGATCATAGCAGAAATCTAAGCAGTTCAGATGAGGGAGATCATTCCTCCCAATCATGCCACTCCCATGTGTCTGTCCATGCCCACATGTGCATTACTGAATCTATGCTACGGAATCCTCTACACAGGTGCCCCATGCAGACCCCATGTAAGGTACGTTGAACACTGCATGCAAGCCAGACATGGCTTTTTGCAGATGTGATGTGGAGATATTGGATTCTAAATGTTGATCAAAGTCTAAAGCAGCTGCAAACGTGTCTCATATACATTATATAGGATTTGAAACTTCATTGTCATGATAAAAAATGGTACATAAAAATGTACAATTTGAGGTTTATCATTATTATAGCTTTAACTGAAGTCCAAATGTCCAATACTTGACTGCTGTTGTATTATTTCAAATGGTGGTGGCAATTTTAAATGCATACATTTCCAAAATTAAGAGTAATTTGTCTTATTTTGATAATGTCCTTATTGCCTTATGGTACTTCCAGTGTCGGAGAGTTAAGTTATTATTATTTTATGGTGCCATGCCCTGTGACTTCCATGCCAAATGAAAAATGAAAAATCAGAGTGGTTTGGAAGGGGTGGAAAGTTACCCTGCTAAAACCTGTTTCTTCTAACTTATATTATACCCTCTTAAAACACTTTTTTTAAAATGAAAAAATGCATATTTTACCCTTGTTGTTGTGGTAACAAAAACAATATTGTTTTTTGAGGCTTGAAATGTATTTTACTGGCTTGATTGACCTTTAAAACGTATACTTAAACACCAATATTATTATTATACCTCTAACATGGGGCTATGGGCTATGCTGGATTGCTGAGAATGGTGGCGGACATTTTGAAAAGCGTGTATATCTCAGAAATGAAATGTGATGCAACTCGTCTCTTTGGATAGATGTTTTCCTATTATCCTAAGGTACTTCCATGCCAAAGAGAAAACAAAATGGAAGTTTTAGCAGGTGAGGGGGTATAAAGTTACCCTGTTTAAACACATTTCTTTAAATTAAATTTGCATATTTTAACCCTGTTGTCGTAGTAATGCAAACAATATTGGGGTTTTTAATCTTGAAATGTATTTTATTGAATTCATTGACCCTGAAAATGTATACTTTGACACCAATATCATTATTATAACTCTAACAGAAGCAAAAGATGGGCTATGCTGTATTGCTGAGAAGGATGGCGGCCATTTTGAAAAACATGTATATTTCAGAAATGAATGGTGATACAGCTTGTCTCTTTGGATAAATGTTTTCCTATTATCCTAAGATACTTCCATGCCAAAGAAAAAACAAAATGGAAGTTTTAGCAGGTGAGGGGGTACAAAGTTACCCTGTTAAAACACATTTTTTGAATGAAATTTGCATATTCTACCCCGGTTGTCATGGTAACGAAAACAATATTGAGTTTTTTAGTCTTGAAATGTATTTTATTGGATTCCTTGACCCTAAAAATGTATACTTTGACGCCAATATTATTATTATAGCTCTAACAGAAGCAAAGATATGGGCTATGCTGTATTGCTGAGAATGGTGGCGGCCATTTTGAAAAATGTGTATATTTCAGAAATGAAAGGTGATACAGCTTGTCTCTTTGGATAAATGTTTTCCTATTATCCTAAGGTACTTCCATGCCAAAGAGAAAACAAAATGGAAATTTTAGCAGGTGAGGGGTACAAAGTTACCCTGTTAAAACACATTTTTTTTAATGAAATTTGCATATTTTACCCCGGTTGTCATGGTAACAAAAACAATATTGAGTTTTTTAGTCTTGAAATGTATTTTATTGGATTCCTTGACCCTAAAAATGTATACTTTGATACCAATATTATTATTATAGCTCTAACAGAAGCAAAGCTATGGGCTATGCTGTATTGCTGAGAATGGTGGCGGCCATTTTGAAAAACGTGTGTATTTCTTTTTTTATGATTTGTACTTTATTATTTTAATAATAGGACAAAGACAACACAAAACACGAACACATACACCACTAAAAACAAATAAAAAATAAATAAAATGAAATAAAACTACAACGACAACAACTACAATTCAACAGAACACTAGCAGCAGACCTCCCCAACCCCAGTTTTCAGAAATCCAGTTCTCTGTATTGCTCACCGGTGCAGTTCACTAGGGCCCACTCAGAGCCGGGATCGACCTTCAAGTCCTGATATATACCAGTCGTAGTAACACCACTTTAAATCATATTTGTCCATCCCATTGAACAGTCGATATGACAATCGCTCATAAGCGGCGACCTGTCCAAGCGAGGTGTACCACAAAGACACTGCAGGTGCAGATGAGGCTTTCCAGTCTTTAACCAGAAGCCTCCTTCCTAACATAATAGCAGTTTGTATCCATTCAGCTAGAGGAGGGGTGACATTCCTCAATGTAGAAGGGTCACCCAAGACGAACAGGCTGGGTGAGAATGGGATATCAAGGCCTGTTATTCTCTCCAGCCTTTCATGTATACTTGTCCAATATTCTTGAATATTGGGGCAACCCCAGAGCATATGGATCAATGTGCCATCTCTGTCTTGACACCTCCAGCATTCAGGCCCTTCAGTCAAGCCAAGTCTAAACAGTCTGGATGGTGTCCAGTACACTCTATTTATGATTTTAAATTGAATCAACCTTGTACGCAACTCTCTAGACATTTTTTTACCATTCCTCAAAATTTTAACCCAATCATTATCTGAAATAGTTATTCCCAAATCCCTTTCCCATGGTAGCTTAGATACAAATTTATTCTGGTCAGAGGCATCCAGAAGTATTGAATAGTAAACAGAGGCCTCATGACCCATTCCAAATAATTTATAGATTATGTCCACTGCGTCAATTTTAGGTGGGGGTGACGTGGGAGAACCAAAGGTATTAGTTAGTAAATGTCTCAATTGTAAATACTGCCAGAAATGTTTTTGTTGTAGGCCGAATTCTGATTTCAGTTCTTCAAATGATTTTAGATTATTTTCTTTATACAGGTCTCCCAAGATCCTTATGCCTCTTTGGTACCACGGGTCCCAAATAAAAGGCTCTTTGCCTATGAGAAGCTTCGGATTGTCCCAAATGCCTGCCGACCAGTGGAGAAAGGGATTAAATTTAAACATGGAGGCTATTTTTTTCCAAACCCAATATATATGAGACATTATTGGATGGGATAGGCTAATTATGTCCAATTTAGTTGTGAGGCATTCAATAGGAGTTAGAGGAGCGCAAAGTGCGCTCTCGAGACTGAACCACGGCGGCGCCCTCTCCGGCGGAAGAGTCCATTGCATCATATGCCTCAAGGTAAAGGCATAATGATATAGCAAGAGATTGGGTATACCCAAACCCCCCTTGTCTACCGGTCTTTGCAACTTCATCAATTTAAGTCTTGGACGTTTATTGTTCCATAGGAACTTATTACAAATTCGGTCAAATTGTTTGAAATATTGTATCGGGATCTTAACCGGGAGAGCCTGAAGCAGGTAATTGAGTCTCGGAGCACAGTTCATCTTAATAATGTTTGCCTTACCCCACATAGACAGATACAAAGAGGACCACCGCTCCACATCAATCCGTATTTTGTCCAATAGAGGTTCAAAATTTACTTTCACCAGCTCATCCAGTTTTGGTGGAAAAATAATGCCTAAATATTTAATGCCCCTAGGGGGCCATTCAAAGGAACCTGCTCGGAATAGTGATTTAGGGCAATATGACGAGAGTGGCAGGGCCTCAGATTTCGACCAGTTGATCTTGTAGCCTGACATGGATGAGAACTTATCTATCGTCTTAAATAATGATGGGAGGGAGTGCTCGGGGTCCGACACAAATAGAAGGATATCATCTGCATACAACATTAGCTTGTGACATGTGTTATCAATTGTAATTCCTGGAAATGTTTGATTTTTGCGAATTGCCGCAGCTAAGGGTTCAAGGGCGATGGCGAACAGAAGAGGAGAGGCCGGATCTCCTTGCCTAGTCCCCCTGCCCAATTGAAATGGGGTTGATATGATGCCATTAGTCATAACTGATGCAGTCGGGCCGGTGTAAATTAGTTTAATCCAACTAATGAATTTCTTGCTGAAACCAAAACACTCCAGGGTGGAGAACAGATACATCCACTCGACCCTATCAAATGCTTTTTCCGCATCAAGAGAAATGGCCGCCAAGGGGGCGGAGTTATCCTGAGTAGCCCACATAATGTCTACAAACCGTCTAATATTGTCCGCCGAAGAGCGAGAGTGAATAAAACCAACTTGATCTTGGTGAATCAGCGATGTTATAACTTTGTCCAACCGGTTAGCTAGTATTTTGGAGAAGATTTTGCTGTCGCATGAGGTCAGACTAATTGGCCTGTAATTCTTACACTCTAAGGGGTCCCTCCCCTCCTTAGGTATGAGTGTGATAACTGCTTCAGTTAGAGAGGGAGGGAGATTGCCCCCTAGCAAAGCCTCGTTGTATGTTTCCAATAATAATGGCGCTAGCTCCTCTGCATAGGCTTTATAAAACTCTGAGGTATAACCATCTAATCCGGGAGCTTTACTTGTGGGCAGACACTTTATAACCTCCTTTATTTCTTCCACAGTAATGGGCAGATCAAGTTGGGCACTCTGGCCCTCAGACAATTTAGGCAAATCCAGGTCGGTCAGAAAGGAAGCAATGTCGCTCTGTTCTGCTACTGATTCTGAGGTATATAGGTGTTTGTAAAAATCTCGAAAAATCAAATTAATCCCCCTGGGATCAGACACGAGTCTACCCCCGTCACCTTTAATAGCTGGGATCGTACTCATTGCTTCCTTTTGTTTTATATATCTAGCAAGTAATCTCCCGGCTTTGTCTCCTTCCTCAAAGTATTTCTGCCTAGCACGAAACAGAGAAAATTCAGCTCTTTGTGTCATTATTAAATTGAAATCATATTTCAGCTTAGTCAAATGTGTCAAATTTTCAGAGGTTGAATTATTTTTGAAAATCTCCTCAGCGATCCCAATTTTGTTTTCAAGTTCCTTTAATTTGGCCGCATTTTCCTTTTTTTTAAAGGAAGCGTGTTGGATTATATGGCCCCTCAAGAAGGCTTTTAGGGCCTCCCAAGCAATCCCTGCCGATGGCGCCGTAGGCATGTTGGTTTCAATATAGAGAGTTATTTGTGCTCTTAATGATTCTTTGAAGGTCTCATCCATTAACAGGCTAGAGTTGAATCTCCATCTTGTTGATCTTTCTGGTTTACAAATCGCTGTTATTTGTAAATAAATTGGACTATGGTCAGAAATAATTCTGTTGCCAATCTCAGTTGAATGTACAGATGATACTAATGATTGTGATATTAAGAAATAATCAATCCTACTTAGTGAGCCATGACGGGGACTATAATACGTATAGTCTCGTGCTGTTGGGTTTTGTATACGCCAAATGTCTATTAGGCCCAAATCCCTCACCATGTCCTTTAGGGCAACCTGAGCCCTGGATGAGCGGACTAATGTGGAGCTGCGATCCAAAACGTTATCCATAACTTCATTAATATCCGAACCCAGAAGGACTGGATAATCCCCCATTCCACTTAGCATCCCCTCAAGGATGCCAAAGAATGAGGGATCATCAATATTTGGAGCATAGATATTCGCTAAAATGACATTATTACCCTGAATTTGGCAAAGCATCAGTAAAATTCTACCCTCCTCATCTTTGCTTTCCTTGAGGCATTTAAATTGCAGATATTTACTAATTAAAGTCACCACCCCCCTGCTATTAGTACTACCACATGCAGCCCCCACATAGCCCACCCAGTCTTTACAAAGTTTTTTAGCTTCCTTTAACATTAGGTGAGACTCCTGTATGAAAACAATATCACATTTCTTTGATTTAACGAAGGTCATTACTTTCTTCCTTTTAACAACGTCATTGAGACCCCTAACATTCCAGCTCATGAGCTTCAGCCCAGTCGAACTACTACCGGCAATGATATTTGTCGTATGGGGCCAGGTACAGACCGCTGCTGCTTATAACTTGCAAAAACATATAACACAGAACACAAAACACAAATAAAAATCCCCAAACAAAAACCTGCCTGAGAAAACAGACAATCCCCACTCCCTTAGCTTGGTCCGTGACTCTCTAACTAAAGGCTGCTAAAACAAAAAGAAAATCCTCCCCACACCCTCCCCTACCCAAACTAACATGCTGGGATGAGAGCAAAGATTCTCACCCAGTCATAAAGTACAATTATAACACTCATAGCAAAGAACTTTCATTTTAGAAACATAATTATTAACTCCCTAATGAATAATAATATGGTATAATGCACACCGTTACCCCCAAATTCAACATTGACACGGGTGGATTCCTGTAGATTGAATATAGATGAAAGTAAAAGCAGTAATACAAAAATAATAATAATAAAGTGAATGAAAATCAAATTAGTAGCACTTTTGAAGTCCTGTCCACCCCTTTATATTCAAAACGTTCCCCCATTCAGTAAATAAAAGAAATAAAAACAAAGATTCAACTACAAAAAATAAATAAATAAAAAATCATTACTAAAGTATCAATCCACACACACTAGTTCGCAAAAGCCCCTTGTACACACCCCTCTCCCCACATAAACACAGACACTCACACATTCAGTATTCACACTAAATCCCCTGCATGTATTTACAATCCCTACCCAGGTGGCGGCGCCGTCGTCCAGATGAACGACGGCCTCGCCACCCTTTCAGAGAGCAAGAAAGCAAGAGCATGTGTAGAATCTCATACCCCCCCCCCCCACCCACACACACACACACAAACCACGTACACCTCTCCCCACACCGCACACATATCCCCAGACATAAGATACATCCATAAAGCATCACCAACCTTCCACAAACAAACACACACACACACACACACACACACACACACACACACACCCACACACACACACAAAAAGTAGCGACCATAAGTGATTAAACGTTCCCATGCATGTGTATACACTCATCTCCCACATGATGGTGCCACCGCTCAACGAACGATGACCCCACCATAGGAACTCATATCAATGCAAATATTACCCCCCCACACACACACACGCACACGCCCACGCACGCACGCACGCACATTCGCTCGACCGAAGGACCAGACAAAACACACCCACAGCAAACACACACACACACACACACACACACACACACACACACACACACACACACACACACACACACACACACACACACACACACACACACACACACACACACACACACACACACACACACACACACAAACACACACACACACACACACACACACGACAAACCACCGTTCAAAATAAACAGAAGAGCATGACGTCGGGATTAGTTTGTAAACTAAGTGTAGTCTGATTATCCTCCAGTAAGTAATAATACAACTTAAATCAGTAACATTGTTACCTTAGTGATAATAAATAATACAAGAATGGGGTCATAAATCAACACACGGGCTCACTCTACTGCGGCATTAAAGCCCTAGATTACCCCAAGGAATGAATGAACTCCATGGCTTTTGCAGAATCTTCGTAGCGTCGGGTCCCCTGTGGTGCACGGATGACGAGGACTGCGGGATATTCCAAAGAGAACCGTATGTGTTTCTCGTGAAGACTTTTCTTGCATTCCCTGAACTTTTGGCGTTTCTCGTTGACCAGCTTGGAATAATCAGCAAAGATCATTATTTGGTGGTCGTTCCATACAACCTTGCCCAGCTTGCGTGCAGCGTCGGCGATCCGTTCTCGATCCTGGAACCTCAGGAATCTGGCGATGATGGTCCTCCCTCTCGGTGGTCGGTCGTCTTCAGCCCCCACTCCATTACGCACGGTCGGCACGGGGCCCACCCTGTGCGCTCGTTGTATCTCCAAGGGCATGGGGAACTCGATCTTCAGAATATCTGGAAGGACCTCACGCAAGAACTTAACAGCATCTCCACGCTCACACTCCGGTGGAAAGCCGACAAAACGTAGGTTGTTTCTTCTTTCTCTATTTTCCAAATCGTCGAGCTTTTCACGGAGGGTTTGTACTTCGGCTGCAGCAGCCATGGGCATGGAGCGCATTTCTTCCACTGATGTCTCCAAAAAATCAACACGGGCCTCCACACTTGTTATGCGGCTGGAAATGTCTGCTAGTTTGCTGTCTGTGGCTCTCGTAGTCACTCCAATATCCTCCAGTTTCTTGTCAAGAGCTTCTGTTTTAGCCAGAATCAAAGCGGTGAGCTTAGCAAACTCCTTGCCCACCTCTCCAGACACCGTCGTAGTAGTATCTCTGCTCTCTCGAGTCTCACTGGGCGACGCAGGCGAATGTGGTGTCCCCTCTCCGGTGGCAGCATTAGCATTGGTGTTAGCCTGAAGGCCCGTGCCTCCACGGGTGGTGATGGAGCTTGTTTTGGACGTTTGCGCGGAGGTCTTGGGATTTTTCGACATCACTACAGCTTAGTGTTCACTTTCTATAACCAAAAGAGTTCAAGTTCAAGTTCTTTACTATATAATTAAGCGGATAGTGTTCGGGTGCTAGACGAGCTCTTTTCTAAGCAGCCATCTTGGTCAGGTGCATCACGTGACTCAAAAACGTGTGTATTTCAGAAATGAAAGGTGATACAGCTTGTGTCTTTGGATGAATCTTTTCCTATCACCCTAAGGTACTTCCATGCCAAAGGGATTATCTGTGTCATGACTTGAAGTTAACGTCAATTTTTTCAGGGTTAAATCCTCCACTACATTGGAGTTTTGCTCACTTTAACCCCGGAACGCCTCCTGGTGGCGGAGTGGTGGCAGGGACGTCTCCCTACCACCCCCTGCAGCTGACCCATTGTCACTGCCTTGACCCCCAGTTCTTATCACTTCTCCTCAGCCACAGCCAGAAGCTTCCTTTCCTTCTCCGCTTCCTCAGCAAGGGCCTTGGTTTCCCTTCAGGGCTTGGCTCCAGTTGTTCCCATCTCTCGTAGCAGCCTTGTTGTTGAAGTGCTGACGTAGGCCCAACAGTGGTGATCTCCCGGGGGAAATGCAGCTGTTTGCCGATGTCGGACCTCATGCTCCAATCCCTTGCTTGCGAAAGGACACTCCGGGGGCCTCGTCGGCTGGTGTCTCCACTGCCCTCCCCTTGCCTCACAAACCTGACAGGGAGCTTCTTGGCTATGGGCTGGTTGTTGACCTCTTGTCTGCTGTTCTCGAATATTTCAGTGAGCTTTGTCAGGACTTGGTCGTGCCGCCACCTGTAGCGCCCCTGAGTCAGTGCAGCTTTGCAGACCGACAGTAGATGCTGCAGGCTGTCGTTGGGTGCACTGCAAAGGGGGCAACTCTCCTCCTTGCCAAACCACTGGTGGAGGTTTCTGGGGCATGGCAAGGTGTCATAGGTTGCTCTGAGCAGAAAGCTGAACCTGGCCTGTGGCATCCTCCACAGATTGGCCCAGCTGAGGGGTCTCCTGATGGTGCCTTCCCAAGTGCTCCATCTTCCTTGGCAACCTTGTGACACAGTCTTGATTGTATACAGCTCCTGGTTCACCCTTAACACCTCTTCCACAACCATGGTTTTCCGCTCCCTCTTCGTAGCTTTTGACCAGAGGCGTGGAGAATCTCCCCATCCAAGCCTGTTCAATAGCTCAGATGAGTAAAGAAACCCATAAAGGTCAAAGAAGCCCTCGTTCTCCTAAAGTGGCACTGGCTGTGTCAACCACATGGAAAAAAAAACTTTCTTTTGAAGAGCTCCTCTGGAGTAGACATATCTTCATCTCTCCCTTCATAATCAAACTGCCTCTTTCTTTTCTTTTGTCGCACCACAGGCCAGCCCATCTCCACCTCCATCTTCTCTACCATTTCCCTGGCACCCTGGCACCTGTGTGCAGATTTAAAGCCATTCTCCCTAAAGTTTTCTACATAGTCTGACACTGCCATGACCTCTCTCCTTATTGTCTCATTTGACACACTGGTGCTCTGCAAGATTTTGCTCACACGGTTTATGTGATATAACACATCATACCAAACAAAGGCACCTTCTTCAATGTTGCATGCTGTTTCACAGCTGCCAATGCATCGACAATCTCTGGAAGTGGACTTTGCTGCATCCCCCACCACCAGATTTAAGGTATGGCTACCACATGGCACACTCAGTGCTTTTAGTTGAGTTCCAGCAGCCTCGCTTGGACACCCTGTGTTTTGCCTTGCATATTACTGCCATCAATAGATTGGCCACGGCAGTCGGAGAGGTCCACTATGCCAACTACACAAGGCCAATCACACAAGGCCATAGGTCCACTATGCCAACTACAATGCTTACTACTAGGCCTACTACTAGGCCAACTACAATGCCTACCACAATGCCTACCACTATGCCAACTCCAATGCCTACTACTAGGCCTACTACTAGGCCAACTGCTAGGCCTACTACAAGGCCTACCACTAGGCCTACCACTAGGCCTGTCACTAGGCCTACCACTAGGCCTACCACTAGGCCTACTACTAGGCCTACCACTAGGCCTGCCACTATGCCTACCACTAGGCCAACTACTGTGCCTACCACTAGGCCTGCTACTAGGCCAACTACTAGGCCTACCACTAAGCCAAGTACTAGACCAACTACTATGCCAACTACTAGGCCTACCACTAGACCTACCACTAGGCCTACTACAAGGCCTACCACTAAGCCTACAGTCATTCATTACCACAAGCAATGATTTAAACCAGTGGATTTAGCTTTGCCTCCATCCTTTAATCATTGGTATGCATGGAAACCACTCCCCCTCTCAAAGAAGACCAATGAAAGCGACCAAAACCAGGCAGATCATACATATTCTAATGAGAAAGGGAATAACATTGGTAGTAGGTAGGAATACCCGAGAAATCGGCCCAAAAGAAACCTGGCTCAAATCGCAAAGTGAGGCTGGCCCAAGTGTGTGGAGAGGCCGGCCCAAGTCTGTGGAGAGGTCAGACCATTTATTTGTGACGTGGTGGAAAAAAATCCTTAGAAATGAGATCATTGCCTGTTAATGCCTGGTGTGCATGTCTATTGACCTATTGACTCTACTGACTCACACTTGAACCTCCAAAACAGACGTGAAATGGCTGGCTGATAATGGCTGATATGCATGTCTATCGATCGGACTGATTGAAACTTGACACACTAGGAAATTAAAGGGTTATTCCACTTTCAAAAAAACTTTTGGTCATTTTATGGTCTAATTAGTAGGCTTGTCCCCGACTAAGGATTTCTGTAGTCGAAATTAATATGAATAAATGTGCCGTTAGTCCCCCCCCCCCGGGCAAAAAGTCAAGGCCCATATTTTATTATTATTATTATTATTATTATTTTTTTTTTTTTTTAGCCCAGCGCAAAATGTTGCCATACGGCTCACAACGCAGCCGTGTGCATGTGTTCTGAGAGAATCGATGTTAACTTAGGCTACTGTCACTACCTTTTGCAGTATTTTATCAAAGATATAATCCATATATAATCCATAATCCACGAGGGTTGAGGGAGGGGAAAGAGCGTCCGTGATCGCCTTCTTACTTGCTTTCTTTTTTTCCTTCTTTTTGAGTAGCATTTGCAGAGCCGGATAAAAGGCTGTGCACAGGGGGGGGGGGGGGGGGGCCCCCTAAACGCCCTAAATATAACGGGATCTCTGCATAAACTTTTTCGCCTGCCCCCCCCAATTGTGAAATTTTATACCCGGGCCTGACAAAAACCGACAACGAGAGAGAGAAAAAAAAACATCTTCAAGTTTGAGCGCACGCCGGGGCTCGAAATTTGACAAGAAAGCAGTGAACGGCAGTTCACAAACAGCTCACAAACGGCTCCTCTCATCACGTCGGTGGTGAACTTTAGGTGTTTGTGCCGTGGTTCCAAAAAATAAGCAAATAAGCGATCATAGCCGCGTTCTTTGAGACAGACTGCGGCGGGAAGGAGTAGGAGGAGGAGGCGGAGGAGGACGACGCAGCACAGACACGCACAGCACAGACATGTCCTTGGTACAGCGATAGTAGGCTAATATAGCCTACCCGAAATAAGCAATTCTCTTCCCTTGAAAACAGTAACGTTATAACGTTTTGAACAAGAGATGACAAAGAATACAGCCGGACAGCGATGCATTCATATCCTGCGATAAGCGCTCCGTCTGGGTTATCATTGGGTTATTATTGTCCTCCTAATACGTGAGAGGGCCGTGGAATTTCATTTACAGTTTTCATATTTTTTTAAAATAAACATAGCCTAATGTGTACTCCTTTGGAGGGTATTCTATCAGGGAGACCTACACGTACAACACAGGTCAGATTGACGTGCACGTCTTCAACTTATTGTCTTTGTGATGGACAAAGTTGCCCGAAGTGCCATCTGCTGGAGGGAAGGTTCCCCCCACATATGCATGCCACACAACTGTGCTGACAGAACAGAACAGAACCTACTGTACATCTGGGGGGGGGGGGGGGGTTGATTAACATTGAAATACGCGATGGCAATGGGGTTTGGGTCATCAATGGGGCAATGTGCTTTATGCGTATGATGTGGAAACCCACCGATGGTTCAATCCCAGGATTTATGGAGGCCGAGGCAGTGACCTTGTCCTTTGCAATAACATCAGAATGTTTAAGAGCAACTGTTGGTGTAAACTACGAGCGGTCCTTCAATGATCTGTGGAAGTTCAATCCAGAGAGCTTCTCTTGGACTATGGTTAACAGTGGCGTGCACAGAAATGTTGAAGGACAGGTGCTCAAATGTTACCAGGAAGGCATCAAGGTTCAAGGTTCAAGGTTTCTTTATTTGCCATTTCAACAAGTTGAATTGGAATTTGTCTTGCTCATATGGGGGGGGGGATACCCATGCTGTACTGAGCGTGTCGCCAAGCAGTGCAGCGCCAACATAATACAGGCTGGGTGGGGGGGTGAAGGAGAACACAGGGAGAGATTTCACAAAAGAACACAATATTCATGTCATAGGCCTTGATTTAGGTCATAACAAGTACATGGCATCCAAAAATTTTGGGGGGTTAAAAACGCATAGATGACTGCATTTCAGCATCTACAAGTAGAACTATTCAAACACATTAGGCTACTGCTATATAAAATGGTTTGAAAAAATAAAAAATAAACACACAAGAGAATAATGGCTTCTTCTCCACTGACTGTATTTCAAACTCAAGTCCCTTAGAATAAGAGCAGATTCCACTCTATCCCTCTAAAACAGGCCTTGACTCTTGTGGACACAAAGTGGTAGTTTTTTTTGTATTGCTACAGTGTTGAGACAAGCGCTGTTTTCTCAAATGTATTATTATTACTTTTTTAAATAGAGTGCTTTTAAAAGGGCATGTTGGTCCAGAGAGGGCCACTTGGGGGTGCTCAAGCACCCCTTGGCGTCTATCTCCAAGAGTGTATTGGGAAACCTTTGCTGACACACACACACACACACACACACACACACACACACACACACACACACACACACACACACACACACACACACACACACACACACACACACACACACACACACACACACACAATAATGAACTGCACTGAATAAAAAAAAGTACACCATGTGATGGCTGGTGGCTGGTTCCACTTAAAAAAAAAAAAAACAAAAAAAAAACTTATGGTCTACTCAGTCAGTGGAACAGAATCCTGTCGCCTAGACGTGATGTAGCAATACAAGTTACAATACAAGGAAGGGCAGCAACTAGGAAATTAAATTATCAATTCAATTGATATGACACGGGTGCAATTTGATGAGGATGAACGTTACTTCACTAATAATTCCAAATTCCAAATATGGAATTTCTATAGTATGTCATACGGTCGTTGGAGCGCTTTTTAAAGGGGTACTTCACCCAAAAAAAAACTTTTGGTCATTTTATGGTCTACTCAGCCTCATGTGAACACACCAGACAGTTTATAAGTTACTCCTTTCAGTATTTAGATATTTGATGTTCATTAGTCTGCCATTAGTCTGCCAGACCCAAACCCATTATAACTTAAAACTCCATTTTAACCATGACAGATTATTCGAAAACAACCCATCTTTTTTCTGGTGACTGATATTGTCCTCCTAATACGTGAGAGGGCAGTGGAATTGCATCTACAGTTTTCATTTATTTTTAAAATATTGTTTTATTCATTTGGGTGGGCATTCCCAAATATGGAGGGGGCTACATTTTACAAAACAATATTTTAAAAATAAATGAAAACTGTAGATGCAATTCCACTGCCCTCTCACGTATTAGGAGGACAATATAAGTCACCAGAAAAAAGATGGGTTGTTTTCGAATAATCTGTCATGGTTAAAATGGAGTTTTAAGTTATAATGGGTTTGGGTCTGGCAGACTAATGGCAGACTAATGAACATCAAATATCTAAATACTGAAAGGAGTAACTTATAAACTGTCTGGTGTGTTCACATGAGGCTGGGTAGACCATAAAATGACCAAAAGTTTTTTTTGGGGTGAAGTACCCCTTTAAGGCTATAACGTTGATTGGCCGGTTTGGTTGATATAAATAAGCTATCTCTATAAGTAGCCTATCCTCATGAGTATTAGTTCTATCTGCAGGTGTCAGGGGTACTTACCCTCTGTTCACTCGCTCTGCTCGTGCACAAGTAGGCCATGCTCTGTTCACTCGCTTTGCTCGCGCACAAGTAGGCCATGGCCTACTAGAGCTACTTTAACATTAGATTATAAACTTGAAGTGCAGGGAATCCACTGGCTTTCTCTGTCCAATATAATAACTCAGTGCACCTGGATTTCCTTGGGCATTTAAACTATTATCATATATTCTTATAACTATTTACAAAAGTCATCATTGTCATTACGTGGGTCATGTTTACATAATATATTATTTTGCGTTAGGTTGGATTTAGAACTTGTATTACTATGTAATAGGGTGGAGCATCTCAGTTTGTTTACTCCGCCATTTTGAATCGTCTTACGTCACATGATGAAATCCCGTTTCAAATATCGCGGGATTATAGGTAGTGTAACAAATTAATTAACTGTTTACAGTGGACCTGGTTGACTGGTACACAGTAAGTTGTTTGGTTCAAAGCCTCACATTTTCTCGTCTAAATGGATGTGGCACTTTAATTAAAACAAAAATAATAACAACTGCAAAAATAAAATGCAAAAATAAAAAAATAAAAAACGAAAACCAATTTGTTAGGCTACGATAAGCGACGAGGCCTAGTTCGTTCAAATTCGTTCCTTACATTGACATTCAAGCTGACCAATCACCGGCCGGTGTCAATTCAAGCTGACCAATCAACGATGAGGGGCGGGCTCACTGTCAAGAGTAATGAAATAGACTGCAGGTAGTTTTCGTCTGTCAGATCAGATTGCATCCAGACCTCAATCGAGCTAGACGCATCACAGCATCACTCCAGCATCCCTAGTTGCAGCTTCTACCAGCTAAAACTACCATCGTTGTGGAATAATTGTATTTCTTCTCTACGCAAGACTTCTGTACTAACGGTAAGCTTCAATATCTTTGTAGCGTCGGTTAACGGCTTTACTTTAGAAGCTAAAAACTGTCTGCAGCTCTTCTCACCGCTGCATGATGCAACGTGCCCCGTTCAATTGGGGGAAAAAACTGTGGACCATTAGTTGTTATTTGTTTTGCCCGTTTTAAAGCGTTCGTTCTTAATGGACAACTTTTGCCCTTGTAAGTTGTTTGTATTGGGTTTAATTGAATCAGCACGAGGAGTTGACGTCTGGCCATCGGATAGTTTTCAACCAGTTTCAACTTTCAACCAGTTTTTAACCAGTGGTCCTTGAGAGGCTTCCGCCCTGTTAGAAAGACCAGCATGATTTACATGCTGGTCTTTGCTGGTTTATGCTGGTCTAAACTGGTTTATGCTGGTCTTAGCTATCTAGCTGCTGTACCATGCTGGTCTACCAGCATGAGTTTAGCTGGTGATGTTGGTCTAGCTCGTGGACCAGCACACCAGCTACTGGTTTTGTTGGTATGCTGGTTTATGTTGGTCATGTATGCTATTTTTTCCAGCAGGGCAGGTGGTCCCCAGCTAAATGATGGAAAGTTGGTTAATCAGGTGTAATTTTTGAGAGTGTAAAAATGAAACCAAATGGACCCCGCAAGGGGTCAAGAGTTAAACTATTCATCAGTCCAAGCAGCTAGAGAATGTAGAAGATTAATGGTCATTTTCATCTGTATGTTTGACTGTTTTGTTTCCCACTTCCAGCCTGGAATTGTGGACAAAAGCAAAAAGTTTTGGGGCTAAAATGTCCTAAAATGGCGGTCTGTGGCTTAAATGCTGAATAAATAGTGGTCCCTGGTATCACAAAGGTTGAAAACCAATGATAGTAGAATCCTTTTGTTGGGGGGCGGGGTAATTGTAATTGGTGAATGTACAGTATTTTGTGTAACTAATGTATTGTAAATGTAATTAGATTTCTCTCTTTCTCTCTCTCCTTCCACAGGTGTCAGATCTCTCTTTCTATCTCTCTGTCTGTCTCTCTGTCTCTCTCTCTCTCTCTCTCTCTCTCTCTCTCTCTCTCTCTCTCTCTCTTTCCCTCTCTCTTTCAGAGTCCACCATGGGTCAGTGCGTTGGTAAACCACGGCCCAAGAAGAGGACTGGAGATCCACCTGTTGCAGCCAGAGGTCGCACCAGTACCCCCATCCTGCAGAGGAAGCAGGTCCCCGCCTACACCATGCCTGTCTCTTCTCCCGTAGAAGAGACCATGGTGTCCCTGCAGACCCCTAGTGCAGAAGAGGTAACCGTTGTAGCCGGTTATAATCTGTCTGTTTTCAATGGATAAACTTAAACATTTTTTCCTAACGGCTATTAGCTGACGAGGCCTGACAACCATGGGGTTAATAAAATCTCTTCTTTTGTCCATCCCTAGGAGCAGGTGATTCACCAGCGCTTGCGCCTGAGTGAACAGCAGCTGTGGCCCAGAGCAGAGGTGCTGCGCCATCATCCAGAACTCACCAGTGCCATGCGGATGGTTGTGGTGGACTGGCTGGTGGAGGTCAGTGCGGAGAACCTGCTGTGTGACGAGACCCTGCATCTGGCCGTCTGCTACCTGGATCACTTCCTCTCCCTCACCAAGGTAAGGGATGTTTCCACGTGCACCGTGTCGGGAACTCAACTACAATCAGAGCTCAGTGAACCAGCTGGTGTTGTTGTCGGCTATTTTTTAAATTTTGTCCAAGTCTTTGTCTAGTTTCAATCACTGTTGTGTTGTAGTCGATTAAAGTCAAAACTCTTTGTCTCAATCTTAGCCTAGGCACCCCTACCTTTATTTGTGTAGTTTTAGTCACAAAAATGGTCTAGTTTTAGTGTGCCAAATATTTTTGCACTTTACCTTTTTAGTCCGCATCTAATTTAAAAATGTTTCACATAGCGTCATAGTTTTGACAGCAATAGAACGTGTTTACATTGAATCTGCAATTGTATTTGGAACCATACCAAGTCATGGAAACATGACACTAACAATTTATCGTGAGCTATAGATCATACAGAAGTCATGTAAAAGTCATTCAGGAACAAGCAACAAAATTGTCATTATATTTACTCTCAGTTTTAGTCATCATACTTTAGTTTTGTATCTAGTTTTTATTTGTTGATGGAATTGTCAGTATATTTATTGTAGTTTTACTCGTAGGTAATTATATTTCTGTTTTATGTAATTTTTGTCTATGGGGGAAAAAGGTAGTCGAACATTTTTAATTTTAGTGGACTAGAACAACACTGCAGCTCAGCTCATGCACTAACAATATTTTTTGATGATTTGTCCCTCACTTAGGGTGTAACAAGCAGCGACCTACAGCTGGTGGCCACTGCTGCCTTGATGATGGCCTGCAAACCCCATGAGACCCTGCCTGACCCCGAGGAGCTTCTGCAGGGCCCAGACGACGGCGCGTCCACCAGGGATAAGCTGACGGAGATGGGTGTCAACATCCTCGAGGTGTTGGACTTCCAGGCATCCGTGCCCGCCACCACAGCCCACTTCCTGACGCAGTACCTGAGTGTCGAGCCTGTCTCCTCCCAGACGGAGAGCTTCGCGCGGTATGTATCAGACCTGAGCCTCTTGTCCGTTGAAATCTCTGCCCGGTATGTTCCCTCCGTAGTGGCGGCTGCAGCCTTCTGCCTGGCCAACGCATGCCTGTGGCCCGTCTCGCTGGAGGTCTTCACCGGATACGACCTGTCTGAGTTTGCGCCCTGCGTGGTGGCGCTCCACCGACTGTACGCGGATGCAGGGAAGCTTCCTCAGTGGGCCATCCGGTGTAAGTATCACCATGACGAGCAGGAGGTGAGTGAAGTTTGTTGCCGGGGAAAGCTTTGTGGTTCTCGTTGCTACGGAAAGCTTTTCTTTGTCTCTGAGTAACAATGATGGCTTGCAGGGCAACTGCCGAGGACAGAGACGGATGGAAAGAGCTGGTCATCGGTTTATTAACCATTATTATTGTTTTAATAAATATCAGTAATATCTATTATCTTTGTGTTCATATATAAATTATTATTATTGCTACTATTATTATTATTATTGCTATTTGTCTTAACTAACAAAGCATATAGATGTTTGCTTGAGATGTTTTTCAGTTGCAGGTTTGACTGATGTCTGGTGCCCAGCCCCACCCCCCAAACACCTTGGATGGTATTGTACGGCTGTTCCTGTTTCCTGTCTATCCTTTCTTTTTGCTAACTCTCTTTTACCCGTCTATGTTTTCTTCAGTGTGTTCAGTTCACAGGTTTCCTGCGTGCTGCTGCTCAATGTCATGTCCAACAGCCTTGCGTCTGGCGGGCTGTAGCGTGAGATGTTTGAATGTATTATGGATCTTATATCTGTTTTGAATATCATATATAAATCTTATACATTACACAATTACATACTGTATGTTTCATATCGGCTTTCAGATGCTCTGAGACCTGAGACGGCCTAACAGGCTACTAACACCTCAGTTGTTTTCGCAGTCTCTCTCTCTCTCCCCTCTCTCCCCCCTCTTTCTGTCCTTTCTCCAGGATGGGATTGGGGGACTTCTGGAGGACCTGCACTGAGGTGTGGGTGAGGACCATCCGCTCCCTGGGATGCGTCGGCACCACCACCACCGGCGACGAGCCTCACCCTCCAGAGCTCCAGCTCCTCGACCCATCCGATCCGGTAAGTGTCGTTCACTAAATCACAGCTAAGCTAATGTTTCAACTTTCAGAACTAATTCAATGGCGGAAGAAGTAATATAGAAATCTAACATTTTTGAATGTGTGTTTTTACTGAACAGTGGTACGGCATCGAGGCGTCGAGGACTTACTTCATGGAGACGGCACTGGAGCTCAGTTGGAGTGAACCGGCTCGGAGACCGCAGGCAGCGCACATCTGCCGGCTGTGAGAGTTCCTTCCATACCAGGCCAGCTGAGGAGTCTCTCCCTCTCTTTCTCCCCCTCTACCCCCTCCCCCTCCCTCTTCTCTGTCAAAAAACTAAAAAAAACTAAAAAAAAAAAAAAAAAAGCCTGGCTGGGGGCCCAGGTGGTCACTTGATGGATCAGGTGACTGCCCCCATTTTTTTTCTCCGTCCATGGATTGTCCACCTTGACGTGGTGACGGAGCTGAGTATTTCTTACACAGAAAGCATGTCTTGGCAGGTGCTACCACCATGCCGGACAGCTCAATGGGCAAGAAATATGACTAAGGGACAATCTGTAGATAACATATTAGGCAGGGAGATATCCATGAAAACCAGAATAAAGGGTGTACCAAACTTTTCTCAGTTGTTCCTAACATGATTTTTCACATAGAATCTAATTCTGCTTGATACATTTTTGTATCACGCATAGTTAATGAGATAATTAGCATAATTAATATAAATATGCAAATCATCTCATTAATTATGCGGGGGGTCAATGGCTTGACTATTGAGCGAGGACTACTAATGGAGAAGAAAGTGTTTATTTCACTCAAAGCTCCTAAATCTGCTCTCAGCTGCTCCCCCTTCTCCCTGTAGTGGTGCAGAGTCCAGACCACAGCACCTATTGTGTGCAGCCCTTAGTGCTGCTTTTTGTTTGGCAGTAGATATTCAACCATATACATAGAAGGAGATAGAGGTAATATAGAGGTAGACACCGCATTTGACGCTGCAGTTCAGTGTTACATTATGTATCTGACATATTGAAGTGGAGATACGGCACAATGGCAATCTCAAAGTGACAATTTGCCAATAATCACAGCGCAACGTTTCAGGACTTGGAAGTGATGTCACTGAGGAGGAATTGACTCCTGTGTCTCCCCCTTCCTCGTGTGTCTCCCACTCTCGGCCTGCGCCTTGCCGTTGGCGAGTGGGCTTTCAAACTAAGACAGGCCTTTAGGCAGGAATACAAGATGGTTGCTTTCTAAGACTAATTACTAGAGGTGTAATGATAGTATCGAAAAATCTGTTTCAGTTAAAATTGTCCATGTACGTCAACCATTAATGGTGATACTTAAAGGTAGGGGAAGTGATTTCACTTTTGTCAGATATCACCCCCCAAAAAATTGTTTCTGTTAAAATGCTCTATTATAAGGTGTGCAGACCATATATGGAGTTTCCCCCTCCCCCACGTTAGCAGAGGAGCATAAAAAGTTCCCCAGGTGGAGGGTAAATTCTCCTCCGAGTTGGACATGTTGGCAAATATTCTTCTTCTGAAAATGTAAATAGACAATTTGGACAATATTACATTTTATGAATTACTTAAAGGTAGGGTAAGTGATTTGAAATTCATGGTGTAGTACCAGCCTGGTGCACTAGGGGCGCCAAACAGTAGCTACACTATGTGAACCTGCTGCTCGATCCTGATTGGAGGAGAATTCGCTACCACCTGGGGAACTTTTATTAGCTCCTCTGCTAACGTGGGGGAGGGGGAAACTCCATATATGGTTTCCACACCTTATAATAGAGCATTTTAACAGAAAAAAATATTTTTGGGTGATATCTGACAAAAGTGAAATCACTTCCCCTACCTTTAAAGTCTCACTATGGAACTTTTCTTACAGTGTTACAGAAGCCGATTTGTGTTCAACCTTTATAGATCAGGTTTCTATTTATGTATAGATCTGACTGCATGTCTACTTTCTTGCTTTCTTTTCTTGTCATTTTTTCTTTGTCCTTTGTCCTTTCTTTCATCAATCAGGAGCTGCTTGGCAGATTTGGTCTTGCCTTGAGGACATCAATAATGCGTCTCTGGTGGTCCACAGAGCTCTGTCCTGCTACCCTGCTGTAAGGTCCATGCTGGCCCACACTGTGCACTGTGCTCGGACCCCTCTGTCTCCTGGCTGGAACTTCAACCTGAGGAAGGTACAGAGATTAGACTCACCACAGGGCAGTGTGCACTACCACAGATTGGGAAGTAGTTAGGGAAAGTTAGGAAAACCTGGGAGCTAAATTGTTACCAAGACATCACTTCACTGACATTTCTAATTCTCTAATGGTGTCTATTAACGTGTACTAAAATGTTGAAATGTCTGAATGAATGTCTGAAACCACGATAACTCATCACTGACTGCACCAATCAGTCTGATTTTTCACACGGTCATTGAGGATAATATTAGGAAGAGATTGACGAAGCCCTTTTTGCAAATTAACCAATTGTTGATTAATAATGCATTTATTGGTGCGTCACCATCCGCATAACATTGGCAAATCCCTTTTCAGCCATAGGGGGCAATGCAAATGCAAAACATACATGTGGCCGTGGGTGCGCGCACACACACACACACACACACACACACACACACACACACACACACACACACACACACACACACACACATTCTTCTAGGCTTCAGGCAATTCATCTAGGCGTCACATACACTTGTACAGCGGGTTTCTTAGTAGTGCATGAAGAGTACACGCTCCCACACTACAGAATAATTCACTAGCACTGCACCACCTTGGCTTTTTCAACAAAATGTGCATGCAGTCATAAGCAACCTGCAGTTTATGCATGCTTGCTTTCTTATACTTGACCCACAAGGGGGCGGTATACAAGGGTGTACATACACTGTACACTATGCTCTGAATAGATTTACCTTTACCTCAGGTGAACATGTTGGCCTGAGCATAAAGAGCACAGTGCTACCTGTACAGATCATCATCAGACAGTTGTTACATTATTATAATATAATTTCATCTATTTGCAGTAAAGCCAAAAACTTGAAAAGATAGAAAGAAGGAAACGAGAGGTCTTAGTCTGCCTTTGTTCTGCAGATCATTACTACACTCTTTTTGGCATTATATTTAATGTCATATGCTATCCTGTATTCAGAGCATACATTCAGTAGGTGTTGATGAAACCCAGCACTACTGGGAGAAAGTATAACCAGGTCATCATCAGCATACATTAAATGGCCCAATTTGTTGTCAGAAAGTTGCGCAATTGCATGTACTTACTGACTTTCAATTGCATTAACTGAGATTCCAGCAGCATCACTATTATACACTCTTCACACCTCATAGGTTCACTCTTAATGCAGTTACTGTAAATATATCAGAGTAATGCTGCCTCCACAGCTCAGCTACAGTAATGGAGCAATGGAGCATTATTTCTATTCAGAGCTCTCACCTCTTTCCAGAAGCCAGTTGCATCCTGGTCAAAAAGCTTTCCAACCATTGAGTCTGCTCTCATAGTAGCAGGGGTTGACACTAAGGTCTCCAAGGCACTTGCCCGGCAAGTCAGGTTCTACTTGCCCTCAGGTCATGGTCATTTGCCCCCCAAAAATATATTGTAAATTTTACATTTAAGTTTACTTCCTACTTGGGTGCTTTAAACCGGGGTTTTTCACCAGTGGTCCAGGGACCACCAGTGGTCCCTGAGAGGGTTCCAGGTGGTCCCCAGCTAAGTTGGCTAACCAGATGTAACTCTTGAGAACGTAAAAATGGACCCTTGCGGGTCCATTTGGTTTCATTTTTACGCTCTCAAGAGTTAAAATTCATCATCTTAATTAGCCCATAGTGGTCACAGACCCAGTGGTCCCTGACCCCAGCAAAATGATAGTTTGGAACCAAATGAACCTGGGAGAGAGATGGGTAAAGATAGCTAGAAAGCAGGGAAAGACACAAAGGCAGAGTGCATTGACTGCCTTCAAGACAAATTTATCTTGTGTTGTGTTATAGTGGACTAAGTTGCACACTTACCCGATCGGGCAACCAGGTAGCAGTCTTCACTTGCCCCACCATTTTTTTACTTGCCCCGGACAAGCGGGCAAGTGTTAGTGTCAAGCCCTGAGTAGCTTCCTGTTTGCTCACAAAGCGCAGTATATTTATATTGGGCATGAGCTTGCTTTTTATGGTCCAGGACAGACCCATGTTTACTATCACTCAGTTCAGTTTGGTTAGGCACTTACTTTGGAGTAGGGGCATCTCAACTATCCTAGTTACATATTTTAAAAGGGAGCGGACTTGCTGAACCTAGTTTGGATTAAGAGGCTACATGGACAGATACATAGCCTACTCCAGATAACGACCGTGACAGATAGCAACCCAGATTTGGCACAGTGTTGGGTTGTAACGGATTACATATTACTGTAATGTTATTACCTTTCCCAGCAAAAGTAGTTTAATAATATTATTCTGCCAAAATAGGCAATATGTTACTCTACCTCTATCTAGTTATAACAATTGAGTTTGTTGCATGGGAAAATAGAACTGATTTACAAGCTATCAACAGAAAACAACAGAGATGCACAGTAGTTCGTAGATCCTAATCCACCGCAGTATTCTGCACACATGACGTACACTAAAGTTGTCGCTGAACAGATTGTGTTGTACATCGTACAAGTGTAAATAAGTGTATTCTTAATTAGTGTGTCCATTCACAATTATCAGGCCTGTTGTAGTTGTACTTGAAATGTAATCTAATTCTCTTACATAATAATAATAAAAAACATTAATTAATTGATCCATTCATCTCTATTCTTTTGCGGTTGGGACAATATGTAACATTACCTTTTGACTCAAGTAAAAAGGATATTAGTAATTAGTTGTACTTGAATTGTACTGTAAGGGGCGTTACAGACGGTGAATCACCCAGCGAGAATCGCGCAGTGAGAAAAAAGCTCACTGGATTGAGCTTTGAAAAAACATTGTGCACGTGTATAAAAAAAACAGTCAAAAAGAGATAGCAGGGATGACATTGTGTGATATCTTGGTTACAAGAATGTAGTATTCAGAGTAATCTGTTCTCAAGCACTCGAGCGGCCACTAACCCCACTTGTACTAGCGCAGGAGACAGACCACTTTTCCAACAAGGGCTGCCATATTTTAAGGAAGACCTGTTCTTTTTTAATGATATCATATCGAATTCTCTCCATGTGAATCATCCGACCCAGATGTCGAAGCCATCGTTGAAATCCAGGGCTAAAATGTATTTAATTTGGGGCAGAACCAGAATTGGTGCTAAAATAGATTCAGTTACATTGACTCTGAACAGTGAAATCTCTGCTATTTATGATGATTTAACTGCATCTGTGTATCTTGTGCTGAATGATATTCTGTCTCATCTCCCAAAATTGAAAATTGTTTCTAGGCCTATTTCATTGTCATGCACTGTCCATAGTTGACCAGTTGATGGCAGTGTTGGACAAGGACCACTTCACCATTTTTCAACGTATCTTCATATAATATTAGGCCCTCACTACTGTCCAAGATAGTGCGCTATTTTTTTTTCCTACTCCGTCTGTGTCTCCTAGGAGGGCTGTGGGCAGTTCAGATCGTCCTCCAATGACATAATTGATGGGGACTCCAAGCTATTAAAAACTTCATGCTTTCTATTTCTGAAAAGTTAAAAAAAAAATCTGCTGAATGATGATGTCATTAGAGGATGGGTTTCTGAACTGTCCACAACCCTCCTGTGAGACACAGACTGAGTAGAAAAAAATAGTGGTATTTTATCATATACATTAATGAGGATCTATTATATTAAGATATGTGGAAAAGTGGTGAAGTGGTCCTTTAATTGTTTTTAAATAATGACAGATGTAAATGTTTACTTTGAAGTCCTATTGAAAACTACTTGGAAAAAGTGCACTTTAATATTATACACATGTAACGTTATTGCTTGCAAAACAACAAGCTTAGCCATATTAGCGTTAATCTCTTGCATGGCACCAATTAGTGTGTGTGTGTGTGTGTGTGTGTGTGTGTGTGTGTGTGTGTGTGTGTGTGTGTGTGTGTGTGTGTGTGTGTGTGTGTGTGTGTGTGTGTGTGTGTGTGTGTGTGTGTGTGTGAGCGAGCGAGTACACAGCCAAAATCTGCTTCTCAGAATCATTCAGAGTCACAGTTTTTACTGCCTTGAATAATTCAGACTGCTAGAATTTAACCTTGTAAAAAAATACAAGGCGTGTGTGTATGCATGCCAGGAAAAGAGCTAATGTGTACATGTGGAGAGATGATTAGATTAGCACACCGCTGGCAGGGAGAGCTGCTGATCTGGTAGTGTGTGTGTGTGTGTGTGTGTGTGTGTGTGTGTGTGTGTGTGTGTGTGCGCGCGTGCAAGTTTTTTGTAACCTTGGAATTGTGGTGATTGGTGTGTGTGTGTGCGTGTGCGTCCGTGTGAGGGGGGGGGGGGGGTGGTGCCATAGTTTCACACTGCAGACAGCAGACATCTCTAATCACCATATTGTGTGTGCATGCACACATGCACTGCGCGCGCACACACACACGCCACATTAAATATTGATGAGGCCTTCAAAATTTTATGGTCCCCCTTGGAGCAGGACATGTCAGTGTCTGAACCCCTCAATCGCTCACAGTGTGTGTGCACACGCGCACGTGTGCAAGTGCGCAAGTGCTTATTTCTGCGTCCCACCTGACCAAATGTTAAAATAGAGCACAGAATTCTATTCTATGTACTGCCATTATGTAGCAGAATATATTAGGAGAATAATACAGTCTTCTGTAGTAGAGTATACTATGTATTAGAGTATTAGAGATTGACCGATCAGGCTTTTGGCGATGTTTCCAATCACCGTTTATGGAACATCAAAAAGACCGATATCAGCGATACAATTATTATTATTTACTTTTTTCCCCCTAAAATGGAAGTGCAAGAAGCAGCAAAAAGTGTTTTTCCCCCCTTCCATCAAGTGCATCTTTTCTATTTAAGTGCAAACATGAATGTGAGAGGGTTCCTTTTAAGACCTGATACTTAAGACAATCACAATAGGGCCCTAAATGTCATGACAATGAAAGGATAATTCCCGTCATATGTGTCTAAGCAAACCGGCTTTTCGTGCTAACACAAACATTAAATGCTGTCACGATTTGCAGGTGTTAGGACCCAAGTACAGGAACTCAAACTCAGAACTCAAACAAAGAACAAGAAGATACTTGACTCTACTTGGTAAATGACATAGGAACATAGAGGTACTGTACATAAACTGAACATAAAACCTGACACTAATAGTAATGTATGGTGTAACACTGAACAAACACAAGGCAGAGTTTAAATAGTCACTGGGGCTCATCGTCATGCAACCTGGATCACTGGTGATGGCACTCATAGTAAGGGAATTTCATCAGGTATTTGAAGATAAAGAGAGATAAAGAGAAGATTTCAAAAGATTGAAATTCAACTCCTGTGGAAAACCTCATAAAAAACTGGCCAATGGTTCTACCAACCCTACACATACATGCGCGTGCGCGCGTGCACACACACACGTATTGTAAAACGTTACCCACTATCCACCCAACACCAAAAGAGATCGTAATAACAGCCAAAGTACATACAGAGTGACTGACTGACTGTCCGTGGTAGAAAAGTACTACAACTAGATCTGCACTTAGTCAGTAGAGTGCCGACTCGCATATTGTGCACAAGTAGGCCATGCCTTACTTTTGCATGAGCAGAGTGAGCGACCAAAATACAAACATAAACACTTATATTTTTTAATATTCTCTTAGAAAAAATGTGAATTGTTTTTGCAGAATCGTGCACGTGGTGGGTTAATGGTCAGTGATGTTGTAATGGTGACATACATCATACATCACGTTCCTTGCTCAACCAATAGAATCATTTCGATGTTACATACAGGAAAGAATGATAATATACAATCATTCGATTGGCTGATCAAGATGTGTTTCACTGTTACAACATTTGATTGGCTATTTTATATATAACAGTATATACATTATGTGTGTGCATATAAATAGACAGAATTTTGATTATGAAGGAATGACCAGAACCGTGAATTTAGACCCCTCCATTTGGTGAATGGACTGTGTTATTATTTTCTTCAAAGAAGATGCATTCTCTTTCTAAATCAGAAGTTAATCAGAAGTTGTGACACTTTTTCTCTATGTAACATATAAATCATTCGATTGATAACAATCCACGTGGAGGTCACCCACGTGGTGGATTAATGTTCACTGATGATGTAATGTTGACATACATCAATCATTCGCTTGGCTGAGGAATCTATTTACGATGATGTAAAACTTTCCTTTACTACGTTTAGTTAGTTAATATTTTAGTTAATATTTTATATATTAATAATAATATTATTATTGTCAAACAATTATTGTCCAACAGACACACGCTTTATCATATGCAAAAGTCAAATGTTGACTTTTGCATGGCGGGGGGCACACTTTGCAATTGCAAAATTGCACCGTTGTTGCAATTATTATTTGTCCTTGTAAGGATTGCCTGGACCACATAGACATAGAGATGGTGGTGGGATCAGGACAACATGGACATGTTTTATGACAGGCTCTGTGGAGACAGAAAGGTATGTATGAGTATAGTGGTCCAACAGAGGAGAGAATGAGGGATTCACAACTTGATGATTGCTTCCAGTTGTGGGATTTGGCCAGGGGTGGACTGGGAGCTCAAAACGTACCGGGCAATTTTGTCTCAGAGCGGCCCTCTGAATCTTTGTGGGGCTCCGGCGCCTGAGCCCCCATGAGAATTTAAGACATAAGGGGCTCTGGGGCTCGGGCTAACTAAAATTAGTTAGTTAGTTTTAGTTAAAGGTAGGGGAAGTGATTTGAAATTCATGGTGTAGTACCAGCCTGGTGCACTAGGGGCGCCAAACAGTAGCTACACTATGTGAACCTGCTGCTCGCTCCTGATTGGAGGAGAATTGTGGTGACCTGGGGAACTTTTATTAGCTCCTCTGCTAACGTGGGGGAGGGGGAAACTCCATATGTGGTTTCCACACCTTATAATAGAGCATTTTAACAGAAAAAAATATTTTTTGGGTGATATCTGACAAAAGTGAAATCACTTCCCCTACCTTTAACTATAAAAACCCTGCAATAGGCAGTCTCATTTGAAGAGGACAGAGGGCCGCCAGCACTGATTCGTGGGCCGGTTTTGTGCAGATTTTTTTTTTATTTAATTAAAACACGACATTAACGGCCCCCGGGGGGGTCGGCCCACCGGGAAAATGCCCTGTATGCCAGACTGTCAGTCCACCCCTGGATTTGGCATACTCTGAATCCTTAGGGAGGATTAGAGACAAAGAGGACGGACTACGGAAAATGTCTGCAAACGTGTGTGTGTGTGTGTGTGTGTGTGTGTGTGTGTGTGTGTGTGTGTGAGTGCGCACAGAAGAAAACGGCTTGAAGGCCTGAGATGGAAAGATGAAAGGGACATAATTATGCTTGAGAGGACAGGTATGGTTGTTTGTCAGAATTACTGCACTATATGGATGACAGTGGTGAGCTTAAGCTGGGAGGCATGGACAGCGACAGAAATGGTGTCTTCACAGCAGAAATGTAGTAAGCAAAACATTAGGTGCAGGAAGCACAGTAAGTAATCAAAAGATGATGAATGGGTTCCTTTGGGCCCCCAAAGACTATCATTCCACTTATAGGAACTTTTCATTATATTTCAGCTGAGTATACAGCTGTCTATTCTTAAACTTAATGGAACCGACTCTTTGACATAAAAGCTCATCACCCGCAGAGTCAGACACATCCGCACACACATGCAGAGATTTTAGGTAGTTTTAGTTAAACTAGACCAGGCACCAGCCTGCTCTGCTCTGCAAAGAGTCGGAATTGCGTTGTGCAGTACCCGGTTATGCACAACATCAGCACACAAACAGCCTTGTTAAGCATTTGTTTTCCTTCCATTCGGAATTTGAAGGTATACGGTACATGAAAAGGCATGTATTATATTAGACACAAGATCAGGAACAAGAATTTTAGGTATGTACTTTCAACTGAAACCTCCTTGATTCAAACAGGAAACTGCCAGATGCAAGTTTCTTTTGGTGAAATGAATGTGAAGGACTGCAAGGAATGACAGAATGATGAGAGGGAGAAATATGTTTTAAAAATCTAATATAATAATAATATATTTGTGAGGTAAGAAGAGGAGCAAAGGCAAAAGCAAAGCAAAAGTAAAGCATGCGTATAATTAACTGGGTTTGAAAAATGTCATTCTCTGCATCTTATTATAGTAGTGATCATTTTCAGTACTTATTACAGATCCAACAGAGTGGTCTGTGATTTTACTGAAGGTAACCAGAGTAAATGAGGAATTGTGTTGGTGTTGGTGAATAATTTGGAATAATTTGTCATCTGTAATGATTACACAGAGTCAAGTCAACAGTCAGTGTGTGTGTGTGTGTGTGTGTGTGTGTGTGTGTGTGTGTGTGTGTGTGTTGGGTGTGGGGTGCTCTGTGCATCCGTAGCACTGGAAAGCTCCAACAAGCGTCTGATTGTTGGGGAACATGAGCTGTTTTTGTTGAGGGGCTGACAGGCGCTTGACCTCTGCTGTCTATGCTGCCATATAGTGACATTGGAGAGGGGAAGACCACAGTAAAACCCTAGAAGTCTGTCAAGTGGATACTAGTCACTTCCTAGTTCAGCACCCCAGAGGGCAGACAGTGGCTCAGTGTATTCCGCAGTATGATATTGTGTCTTATGACCCCAAAGTTGACTTGGGTGAGTAGCCTATATCTACTATGTAGGAAGAAGTTTAGGTCACACAATAGGTTAAGGTTACAAATAAACTAGCTACCAGCAAGACTTTCAACAACAATAACAACAACAACTGATGTTATTATTGATGCTTACTTGCCTAATATACTGTAAGTCCAGTAACAGAAAATGGTAGGGGTGCGACTTCATCGATGAAGCCGCCCCCATACCCTTTTCTCCTGCCCCCCAATTGGGAAATGTTACGTCCGCCCCTGGCTCCCTTTGGGTTTGAGCCTTAGAAGCCAAACAGCAAGCCATGTAGATGTTCGATATAGTCCTGTTTTGTGGTGATTGTATAAGCAACTCTATTAATATACCCATAAAATGGCTGTATTCTAGGTATGTGTTGAATTCAATCAACGACTCTCCACCAGTAACATTATCTACTGAGGTGGCGAGGATCATCTCACGACGGATATGTCGTTGACAGCTGAAACTCATTGTTCACGCCAGAAGCATTCAGCAGGTTTTAAACATGAACAGTCTCTTCCATTGTTAGACTGATACTCATATGGCCACAGAGTCGGAAAGACAGCGAGGGGGAACAATGGGGTGAAAGAAATATCTGCATTCCTTTTCTCCATTCACACCTCACAGGTTTGAGATCACGTGACCAATAAACGTGGCCACTGCGTAGTGACGGCAGCCGCCACGGCAGCTATAAAAGACAATGTGATCAACAGGAAGTGCTGGACAGGTCATTGGATAGAATACCTGTAATCTTATTACATAACTCAAGACTAACTCAGTTAACGGCCTAGTTAACTCACTTTGTGTCGGACGATGCCTTTGGACATTTTCTGTATGTACATCGTTGCCAGCAATGAGGTACATACATTTCATTCGGGTCCAAACCTCTGTCTAGTTTCCTTACCGGATTTCATTTCCCATAATAATGGAGTTTAGAAATCGTCTGTATATGCTTGCTAATGCGACCACTGCATTATGAACCTAAATATGTTTTTTGATCAATGTGCATACTTGGCAAGGTTTTCCCACAAACACTAGTGCATGTTTTAATTAAAGTTCGGATAGCATACAATCGGAAAATTGTTTTCAATACTTAATATCACATTGCATACTGTATGTCCCTCAAGCTGATTTCTAATGCTTTGAGCCTCAATCATAACTCATATATAACCAGTCTTCTCATTTCTTTGTCCTGTCCTGGGGTGGTGGGCACACTGATGTGCAGATTATTTTATATTTGAGTCATTATAATAATGATGCTAAATGAAACCAGGCTTGTTCACATTCTATGCCAGCTTGGAAAACCAAAAATGCTAGACATTGTAAACAAAGAAAATGCTAATATTTTGAACTGAAGACTGAAGAAGAGGAGGGATTATACAAAGTAAGGTCCATGAGAGCAATGAGGGCAATTGAGTGAGGGCAATTTCCATTAAAGCTTCTTTATGGTATGAAAGGATGATTGTTCAAACTTTGTTATGTGGGGATAGAAAACACACATGGGAGCAACACGCACACACACACACACACACACACACACGCACACACACACACACACACACACACACGCACACAGAGTTTCACAATTTTTCATCTCTAAAATGTCCATGTATGAAAGATTGAGCAACTTTGTGGCCTTTGTTACCGAAAATGTAATGGGGAAACTGTTTGTTGGACTCTGTGAGAGTTTCCAGACAATGTCGCTATTCTCTCAAGCTTTTTTGAGAGACTATTGTTCTATGATTTGCTAGTTCATTTTACGCCAACTGCAGCTAGATTAGCCTGACAATTTAGGCTATTAGGTCATTGTTTGGCCAACTGGCCCAGCCGCCAAACCAATGCTGTAATGTCATCAACATCTAGCATCCATCCATGGCTCACGGTACATGTGTAGTAAAAGGCTGACTCAGTCACACACAAACGCTTGCATGCGCACACACAAACATACAATCAAACAGTGCAAAGGCCTTAACTATGATTCATAGGCTATTCCTTTAAATTTAGGAGATTTAATTGAGAGGAGAGGTGTGGTGGTGAATGTTAAATGGGTGTATGTTAATTGTTCAATATGGTAGTGTGGCAGAAAAAAACATCTGGCATGAGGAGGGAAAGTGTTTATGGATGAGATAGGGGCCATTATTTGAATTGGAGTTTTGTTGATTTGTTTTGCCTTTGATGGAAAAGGGTGAGCAGGCACATGGTTTATATGCTCAGAGGTAGTGTAATTAGATTGAAAACACACCTGAGGCCTGAGGTTCAGGTTGTCAGCAATGAAATAACAGCTAAACCGCCTTTGCAGTTGATCGACGTCAATCTTACCATTATCAAATAATAGTTATGACCGCTGCCATTGAAGTTGATCTATGTCAATCTTTGATTAGTATTGCTATTGTTTGATACGATTCCTATGCTAGCGGCCGCGAGCAGTGCTAGCCTCCTCTTTACCAACTTCTGGCATGCCATGGCTCTGCATGAGCCTAGCTATCTACATCTATTTTTGAGTGATATTTTTCTTTTGGGAGCACCGTGTGGGGTGGATTGTCCCAGCTCGTCGGATGACATATAATAGCCCAACGTTCATCCTCTGAATTTACCATGATCGAAAATGTATATACCGGTAATAATGTTTTATGTTATTTGGATGATCTTACTCTAGCAACAATTACCATTGAAATTTATTTTGACTGACTGGCCTAAATTCCCTTCTTCATACGTACAACGGCGATGTGAAGCTATAGTTGCTGTAATGTAGAGTGTGCAAATTTCACTGATTGACTCCATTATGACACCATAATGGAGCTTAAATTAAGCATTAGAATGTTTAAGTCTAGCTGCATTGTCCTAAAAGGCACACTATAACCTTTTAGGCCGCCACTGCTATTGATGTGAAGATAGGAAGATCACTCAACCATAACTGAATGCAGTTTTGCATCTGGGTTCACGTATTTCACCTTGAACACTGAACTTAACTTAAACCATGTGTTAGGACTATATGTATCTATCTGGCTACACTAGGCCATAACTAAATATAAATATGCAGTGACTGCTTTGGGACTGTTGGAATTTGGACGGTAAAATTAAAAAAATAGAACTACACTATCAAGTGGCAGCTTGAACATTGCACACAAGTAGGCCACACAAGGCACACGTGTGTGCGAGCAGAGCACATGTATATCCCAGACACCTCCAGGAGATAATACCTAAAATCCTTATGATAATAGTTATAAATATATAATATAATTAGCATAATTACCATAATCACGCCAATCAATCGCTCTGCCCACAACCGACCAATCTCTTATTAGATTATACCTATAATAATACCTTATACTGTACATACAATGTATAGACACTGGTACATATGTGCATACTATACACACGTCACCTACTCCCCCTCCCCCCCCCATCAAACCGCCGGACCGCAAACCGAAAGCAGTACTTGCACTCACAACTTCACAAGTAATAAAAATCTCTACACTTCATGACCTGGTTGATGGAATAAAAACAATTCTCTACTTTTCACAACTGACTCCCAACACTACATCCTGCGCAAAAATGATGAAACCATTATGAAAGGTCAAAAGGGATTAGAAGCTTCTTTGTTTTGTCTTGTTTTTCATTCTACACTCTCCTTGTGCTTCTGCTACATATACCACTATAAAAGTGAAATACAGTCCACTATAAGAATGAGTTATTGCTATGTTTGAAATTCAGCCACTGTAACATAGAGGTGTTGTTCTGTTTGAAACTCAGCCATTGTAATATTGAGTAACCTCCCACTAGGGGGCGCTGGTCAGAGGGCTTGGGGGTTGAGGGGTCAGAAAAGGGAAGAGAGAGGGTTTGTTTTGGTCTGTACTTGATTTTTTATGAGAGAGTTCACTAAAGTTGACTTTAGCTTTGAACTAAAGGAACTCTGAGTTTTTGACACCCATGTCACTTACAACACAAGACTATTCCTCTGGGGATCTGTAAAGGTTCATCCCGTCTCAGCCAGAAGCTGAATGAGATGCTGAGAATGAGATAATTCCACAAATGGGGAAAGGTGTAAAGCAAAAGAAAGGAGAAAGAGAAGACAAAGAAGGACAGGCGAATATGAGAGTAGAGAAACGAGGTCATTGAGAAAGGCAATCTATACCGTGAGACATCGGCTACTACAAACGTTTGTTGAGTCACTGCCTTAGGTATGTGAGACACAAGTGGCTCATGTATTGCTAAGAAGTATGACTAAAACCTCCAAGATGACTTCCTCTGCATACTTGCTGAATTTGAGGATTTCATATTTTGTAGTTTGCTTTCAAAGCTAGCAGGGGCAGAGATTTTTTTCAGAACCGGATCAACAGCATTCCAAAAATCAGACCCTCTCCAAACCAAAATGAGAACCGTCTAAAGAGTAGTAAGATAATAAGGTGTAAATGAAGGTCCTTAGTTGGACTATCGTATGGCAAATATGCCACACATCTTTAATACTAACTAACAGAGACTCCTGTCACTGTTCTCCCCATAGACATAAAAACGTAGACGCCTCACTGGCCACTGGGCCAAGGCTGGCCCCATATTACAGTATGTAGGGCAGCTTGCCAAAACTCAAACAAAATATGGCTGAGTTGCATTTAAGTACCTAACCTGAGCCTGAATTTTTTTCTCTTTTATAACCATTCATTTTACTATCCATATAAGGTGTAATCCACATTACCCCTACAGTGTCCTGTAGGGGTTTTCTTTTTCATACCAGGGCCCACTATTTACTCAGAATTTTTGCCACCGACCACCATTTGATGTTGAGTTTAGTCTCTCGGACCCAAAACTAAGGATTTTCGAGTTTGTGTCCACAATTTAGGAGAGATAACTGGCAAAACATTGGTCAAAATAGCAATTCTTCTACTAATCTAATTGTGTAGAGTCTTGAAAATTAAGTAATTCAAATGGTTAAATATAATAACTCTTGAGAGAATAAAATGAAACCAAACTCTTGTGAGTTACAGATCTATAAGGGTCCATTTGGTTACTGACTGTCCCTCATTTAGCTGGGGACCACATGGAATCCTCTCAGGGACCACTGGTGGTCCCCGGATGGTGGTTGAAAACCACTGCTGCATGTAAACCAAACTGCATGAAACTTATTGAGATGTTCCTTTACTCCTCTGCTTTCTTTTCCTCTTCCCCCCTACTCTCTCCTCCTGTAATCTAAATCTACTCCTCCCTCATTTCTTTTAATTTCCTTTTAGCCATTACCCCCATATTCTGTACTCTCTAGCCTCTTTCCTTCTCCCCTCTGGTCTCCTATCCCTACTCCAGACTATACAGAGTCGGCCTCTCTGCCTAATAATCCATCCATCTCTGGGATGGAATGGAGGTGTAATGCGTTCCATCTGCTGGGGCTCCTAAGGCGAGGCAAGCCACTCTCTGACTTTTCCTTCCCCTCCTCTCTCTCCCTCCCAGAGAAGAAACCCCGAGTCTGGTTCCACTCAGCCCTGAAATCTAGAAATTCTTCCCCACACCAGGGCCCCTAGCCTGGGGCAGAGGGACTGGTCAGACAGGCCAGCGCACAGTGGTTCTCCATCTCAGCCCCTTGTGTGTCACAGAAAGAAAGAAAGAAAGAAAGAAAGAAAGAAAGAAAGAAAGAAAGAAAGAAAGAAAGAAAGAAAGAAAGAAAGAAAGAAAGAAAGAAAAAGTATAATATAATTTACATTCAGAGAGCGATAGTTCAGTGTGTGTGTGTGTGTGTGTGTGTGTGTGTGTGTGTGTGTGTCTGTAGTATATAGTATATGTAAGATGGACATCTGTGTGGTCAGACAAGCCAACGCACAATTTATGTCCTCCATCTCAGCCCCTTGTGTGTCACAGAAAGAAAGAAAGAAAGAATTCCATAGTGGGCTTCATAGAATGAGGTCCATAATATAAAACAGTGGTTTTCAACCTTTTTGATGTCAGGGCCCACTTTTTTCAGTATTTGAGCCACCATTTGATCTCATTTTAGCCCCACAAACCCCAAAACTAAAGATTTCTTTTGTTTTTGTCAACAGTTCAAGGCTGGATTTCGGTGAATACAAAACAGGCAAAGATACAGATCAAAATGACTCTTGGGAGTCAGTGTAAACATGAATTGGTCCATATGGTTAACCAACTTTCCATTATTTACCACCTGGAATCCTCTCAGGGACCACCTGAATCCTCTCAGGGACCACTGGTGGAACCTGGACCACCTGTTGAAAACCCCTGCTATTAAAGATTAATATGTAGGCCTATTCAGAGAATGGTAGAGTCCAGTAGGAGTGTGTGTTTACATGTGAAATGGACCAGTACTGTATGTGCATATAATGGCTGTGTGTCTCCAACTCTATACTTCAGTCAGTGATATGGGGTGCTGAAGCACAGCCAGACAGTCGACTGCAAAAAGAAACACTGAAATGACACAGATGAATCATTTCTTGTCTGCCAAAAAAACAAAATGGCTGAATTACTTCACGTCAATAATACTAGTGAGCACGATATGGAACACCCAGCGAGAACGCAGAGACCGCATGTGGCACACAGAGTCTGACTGTGATGACGGTATTTAGAGACGGACTAATTGCAGAGATGGTAGCCTAAAACTGCGGGGGATTTTGCAATGATGTGTCATCAGAAGAACGCACAGAAAGTGGCGTCAGAGGAAACAAATATACTGTGCACACTGAGGCGTGACTACACTGTTGATTGCTCCTTAGATCCAGTACGCCTCGATCGATATTTGTGAAGGTGGAAAAAGTATGACTCCTTTGTGTTCTGTACCTGTTCACCTGTTGGTTTTGCTCTCGTTGCCCCCCAAAACGTCATTTTTTCCTATCGATTGCTCACCCCATGGAGGCTTGAATTAATCGATTTGTTTTTGTTTTTGTTGCATTCAGTGGCAGCAGTTGTTCCCTATGGAGACGTAATGGAGATTCATTGTGATGAATTATTGCGTAAACTATCCCTTTAAAGCCACTGGTTTTGCTCAAGGGCCTAATGCACTCAGTTGTGTGCAGCAGCATTATTAGCAGTACAACACACTGTGAGCTGTGTGAGCTTCCATACTTATTAACTAAATATATCCGGTTTCATTGATGTTACTATTGAGAGACACGTTTGAGTTCACACAAATATTGACTATTGACTGTCAATAAGAGCACATAAGAGTTGCAAGCGTGAATTCTGTTTATCGCTAGAAATATGATCAATAGCATTTTTTGTACACTGCTGTACGCATGTTGAGGATAGGATAAGTCAAAGGAATGGGTGGAGAGGGAATGTGCTATAGGCTATTTATATTGACGGTTGGACTGTATTATATTACAGGGTGCTGTAATATAATAAACTAAGTAAGAGATAGGCCTACTCTCTCTACTCTATCTCACAGGTTTCTTTGATCTTTCCTCTACTGTGTGATTGAACCTGACAGTGACAGCTCAGTCTTAACCGTACTTTAAGTATCTCTTCTAGGAAGGATTTGGACACCAGAATTTATTGGGACTTTGTATGTATGTTGTGATTGTGTGTTAGCTATAGTACATACTGTATACTGGTCCTCACATGAAACATGAATGCTGCTGTGACCATTTTGGGGAATTAATTCAAATGCTATTGTATATTAACCATGAACAGGGATGGTGGGTTGTTTAAATTGTTGGCTTATGATAGGCTTATGGAAACTGCAATTGTGACTCCTGTTATTAATTAACGTGCAATAATAATGCAATATGCACTTTAGAGTATTCTGCATTATGCACCTTTAACTGATATTATATTGCCCTGTGTTTATTGTTGTGTATTGAGTGTTTTAGGTCTTTATCAGGTTTTATGACCACGCTTTTGTTTTTTTTATTGGAGCTCTGATCATATTTTTGTTGAATTGAATTTGAATGAATTTCAACCTTTGTAATTGTTTCGTGTTTTTGGTGCTCCTGCGTGTGTTTTCTGTCCCCACAAATGATCTAGTTTGAACAGTCAGTTTTCCATATCATATAGGAGCTTTAATGTATATTGCTCTCAGGGACAGCTTATTTGATTTTGGCCTCATAATGATGTCATCAATGCACTCTCCTCCTCTCCTTCATTCTTCAGTTCCAAATTTGAAATGTCCACTGTTGTTGATTTTCAAGTTGGCATGGAATTTAAACAAGTTTGGTTTTATTTAGCAGTATTATGTATATCAGAATTATAATGACTCTACTATAAAATATCCTCCATAGCAGCGCCCCCACCACCTCAGGACATTGTCGTACTGCAGCTAAAGTATCCATAAAGAAATGACAAGGAACCTTTAGAAATAAGCTTTAGGGACATGGTTAGTCTACCAGGCTGTAGATTCTGGACATGTATTTCTTGTATTGAAGATGTATAGTTTCTCTGGCACAAAAGGAGGAAATAAAAACAACAAAAACTAAATAAGCATATATTCTTGGTATACTGTGGGGCAGGCTATATGTTAAATTGTTATCTTAAACAGTCATATCAGTGCATCCCTACATATGTTGCCTTGTTGGTACCATTGGTATTAAAATACAGTGCTCAAGCTTTACCTGGGAGATTCACTAACCACAACATAACAAAACAAAGGCATTTGCAATGTGACATCCATCATGCATGTGCTATCTGCTTCAGCATCATCTGCGTCCTCTTCCCTCCTCTGAGGTTTGTGAGGTTTGATCTCCCTCCCATCCCTCCATCAACTCTCATTCCATCGACCCTACACACACACACACACACACACACACACACACACACACACACACACACACACACACACACACACACACACACACACACACACACACACACACATAATGTCTCATTAGTGGTGCCATGCAGCAGATTAACACTAATATGGACTTTATACCAGTTGTTTTGCATTGCATTACATGCCCAGGAGGGCACAGTTATGCAGTATATCTTGTCTCTTCACAAACCCTATGCATGCATACACGCGAGCACGGTCGCGCACACGCATGCACACAGTTTGCAAGCACAACATTGTACAAAGCTACAGCCTCAGTCCAGAAATAGCATTGCTTTTGACTGGGAATCGGCTTAGCCTTCAAAGCAGTTTTTTTGATATAGGAAAGGGAGTGTGGGAGAGGGAGGGAGGGGCGTGTGTGTGTGTGTGTGTGTGTGTGTGTGTGTGTGTGTGTGTGTGTGTGTGTGTGTGTGTGTGTGTGTGTGTGTGTCTTTGAGAGAGAGAGTGAGAGACTGACTGACAGACAGGGAGACAGGGAGATGGAGAGAGAAAGAGATGGGGGTGAACATCAGATCTGGTGGTTATATTCAGCTGTAAAGGGGGGGGGGGACTTCAAAGAATTGTGTAACCATGGCAACTGCAGGGTGCCTGCTTTCAAGAAAATAATAATAAGAAATAATTATATTCATAAAAAAGTGAATAGTCTAATGGTGCAGGCTGACCTCAAATATGTTCTATTTTTCTATTATTTTTATTCCGTTCCTCTATACTGCATGGCAGCATGTCCTCCACTAGTATTCGACGAGATTATGTTTTATACTGTGGTCTATATGTGAATATATTGTGGCTAATTCAAGCCATTATGATAAGGAGTAATTATTAGAATAGTTTGGTCTAACCCAACCCCTTCCCTATCGCTTTAATTTCAGTAGCCTCGACACCCAGGCTTTCATTTTCGTTCGCCTTGCGCGAAAACGGAAAGCCTGGACTAACGCACGTTGGAAAGTGGCCTTCAAGTGGGAGTGAACCTCCCGGGGTGGGCGTCGCTCTAAATAATGTGACGTAGAACAGCAGTGGACGGGCGCGGGAGGGGCCGGAGATGACGACACGTTAGTGAGATCAAATCAGAGCGCAGCACTTCCGCCGTGTGGATCCCACGACACCCCCGCCCCCCAAGGCCAAAATCATTGAGGGCTAGACCAGGTTATAATTTCAGTAATGTTGATTCTTTTTGGATCATATAAGACTACTAAACCAAAGCACACTGTAGAGCAGGGGTGGGCAATTATTTTCCCCAAGGGGCCAAGTGAGATACATAAAATATTGTGGAGGGCCAAGATAAAAGTAAGAGTAAGACCATTTTGACCCCAGGGCCCACTATTCATTCAGTATTTCAGCCACGGACCACAATTTGATGACATTTTAGCCCCACAGATCGCAAAACTTTCTTCAAGATTTCTTTTGTTTTTGTCCACAATTCCAGGCTGGATTTGGGAAACAAAACAGGATAACAAAAAATGACCATTCTCTTACATTCTCTGACTGAATGTGTAGACTTTGGGCTAATTCAGATGAATATTTTAACTCTTGAGAGTGTAAAAATGAAACCAAATGGACCCACAATGGCTGCGCTGTTTGGACATCATTGGTAGTTTGGATATCAAGTAGTTCATCCAATCCATAAATTACAGATTACAAGTACATACACCAACCAAAACACATTCAGAAGGTTCACCTTCACCCATGCCTATGATACACCTTGCCTTGAGTGTGGTTTGGTTATCGGCTGTCATTGAAGTGGTCCAGCCACCTGTTCCTGAGCAGAAAGAGAACCTGGATGGAAAGGGCAAAGGACTGCAGTAGAGGTCCCAGGGCAGGGTCACATTGACTGATGACCATCAGTCACCAGATATTAGAACAATGTGAAGGTCATCGCCTTTCTCTCTGCCTCTCTCAATCTCTCCTTTCATTTCTGGATTTCAATCACTCACTCCCCTTTCTTCCTGCATCCCTCTCCTTCCTCCATGCCCATATCCTTGAGAGGGTTCCAGGTGGTCCGCAGCTACCGTATGTTGGTTGTTAACCAGATGAAAAGTTGATTAACCAGATGTAACTCTTGAGAGCGTAAAAATGATGTTTACACTTTCAAGAGTTAGAATGTTCATCATCTGAATCAGCCCAAGTCTACACAACTAGAAGATTCATTTTGATCTGTATGTTTGCCTGTTTTGTTTCCCAAACTCAGCCTGGTATTGTGTACAAAAGCAAAAGAAATCTTTAGTTTTGGGGTCTGTGGGGCTAAAATGTCCTCAAATGGTGGTGCGTGGCTCAAATGCTAAATAAATAGTGGGCCCTGGTATCAAAAGGGTTGAAAACCACTGTTTTTTAGTATCGATACAGTTGTACAAAGCCTGTTTATAGTATGTCTTGTTTGCCAAGTGAAGACCCTGGGTCTGTCCCGAATTAAGAGCTTGGTTTAGCTTGTCCCAAGACCATTTCCTGCCAGCAGTTGAATGGCTACACTGGGAGTGTGAAGTGGTCTGTGGTTGACAGCACATTTTAAGAAACAGGGAACTGGGAAGTTGTTTATGTCTAACATTATCTCTGTCGTTTTCCACTTTTAGCAGCATGCAGTCAGCTTGTTGTGATGATGGCACCCCACAAATGCCTTTCCTCCATTTTTTTTTACATTCTTGCACCTACTATAAGAAAAGGATAATTGTATGTGAGGCAGGTTTCTCATCATGGCATTGACTCTGCAATTTTCCTTTCTTCATTTCTTTCTGTTTGATGTTCTGTTTGATGCATGAATTAAAACAGTGTGGGAAAAAACAGAATTTTCCTGTCCATGGTGATTTAATGCAAGTCAATGCTGATGTCTGGTTGCTCTCATGGGTTCTAGGCCAGACCAGAGCAAAGTATTAGGAGCAGCTGTACCCAGAACATTTCCTGAAGTGGTTTGAGGCTGACCCTGGACCAGCTCTGAGAGGAGAAGAGTGGTGAGATAGCTGTGGCGTGGCACTGCAGTGCTCATGCAAGGTATTATCATGTGTGCCTTCTAGCAATGCTGTATTATCCTAACTAGCCTCACGTTACCAGACGATTGGAGGTCTCACCCGATTTTGTGGTGAACATTCTGCAAATAGTAGATCGACTACAAGCTCTACTCGAAATGCAACTTGTTGCAAAGAGTTATGAGCTTTGATCGGCGAATTTTCAGCAAAGAGAATTGGTGTACAAAAACAGAGAATAGAGCGCTGAGGGATCAATCAAAGTATACTTTCAAAGTATAGTTTTACTTTTAACTGGTTCAAACATTGCTGAACTGTTGTAGATTAATTGAAGTAACAGTTGTCTAACAGAGTCTTCCCACCAGCCAATCTACATCTTCAATTACTGCAACTGCTCTGCACATTGTATTTGATTTTCAAATTGTTACAAAATGAGAGTTTCATTTTCTGAGGAGCACAACCGCTAGCTAAAAACATTCTCACTGATATAACCAGTCCTTGTCATTTCTTTATGGACACTTTAGCTTGACCTGCATAGCAACCGTTGCTAAAGTATTTGGACTGGCATTAGATAGTGAACAAACCCCACCCCAAAGGATGGGGTTTTGAGAAGGGCTCATTGGGTTCAGCCTATTGGCATTTGGCACGACTTGCATGTTGGACTGGCCAGTTGGAGTCCTGGGTTCGATCCCTGCTTCCGTGTGTCACTACAGTTTGGCGTAGCAGCTGGATTTGGATATATCCATCCTTTCGGCCCACATGAGGGACTTTGTGTGCAGTGGTCCACGGTGTGACGTGTGAGGATGTGCTCCAAAGACTGGGGGGGTGAATGTAGCACCCAGCCAACTGCAACAGCCCTGCCAATCGGACTCAGCCCTATTTCAATCCCTGCTTCTGTGTATCATATAGGAACGGGGCGAGGCAGCTAAAATGAATATCAAATATCTGAATACTGAATTGAGTAAATTTAAACCTGACTGGGGAGCGTGGGCCGTGGATCAGCGGTCCAGGCACCCTGTCTGGTAATTCAGTACTGGCAGTGTACGCTGGTTCGACTCCTGATCCGGATGGCCTTTGCTACATGTCATCCCTCTATCTCTGTCCCCATTTCCTTTAAGCCAACTATTTGTCCCTGTATAAAATACAATAAAGGTGAAAGCCATAAAAATACATTTAAAAACTGACTTGGGTGTTCACATGAGTATACGATAAAATGTTTTTTGTGAAATGTCCCTTGAAGTGCCAGATTACAACCAGATCATGGCTTAAATAACACTTTGGAGGGATACAAAGGGCAGGTACCTATGAAAGAGTACTATATATCTAAGACAGCTGTGGTAGTTTGAATGTGTGGATGTAAAAAGTCATTATCAATGCCTCTGTGTTTACCAAATAAGGTCATAAGGTGGGGAATAAGGGGAGTGAATTGCCTGCTTTTTGCTATATTTACGCAGGATTACAAAATCTAATTTTAACCTTTCTGGCTATTTGAACTTTTCTGTCTAAACAGGGGGAAATCGTGTGGTTTCTCCCCTGTTTAGACAAGAAAGAGGGCAAAAAGATCAGGGATGAAGAGATCAATTCTGTGACACGAAGAGCTAAAAAACAGATATTTTGTGCCAATTTGAATTCAGCTTACAGTCTAGATTCTCTAGAATCTATGGTCTCTTGGTCCCTACAACAGTCACTTCTTGTTTCTTTGTCCAAATAGGTCCAGTTTTACAGGTACCCGTATGTGGAAAAAAGACTGCTTTTGGCATTTAACTTGTGTAAATCCTCAAGTCTAATGGATAGTTCTTGTATATGTAAACTGGCAGAATCTAGCTTCAAATCCAGATTTGCCCTGAAAATGTTGCTTTCTTGTGGTCCACTTTCCAGAGGGTGCCAAGTTTAAAATTAAGGCCTAACAATGGCTATTTACATGACAAACAAATAAAAAAGATCTCTTTAAAGGAAGCTGGGAAAGCCACAGGTTTGTACTTGTGTAAGCAGAGCCTCATTTCTGCGCTACTCAGATCTCACTTAATATATTCACAAAGCCTGGATCCTGCACTAATCAGTCTCACTTTCCCTGTTTTTTGCCTTTATCTTCCCTAACCAGGTGGCTTTGTGTAGGCATGGTGTAATTAAAATTATGCAAATAGCCTAATCCTGTAAGACAAATCCTTCTGCCTCTGTTAACGAGGACTCCTCCTCGCTTTCTTGCGTAATGAAGTATTTTCACCAAATAAACCAGGAGCTCATTCTCAGAGATACGCCAGTCAGTCGGTCAGTCTGGATTTGTTAGACAGACGCAGTGCTTTGACTATAAGCTGCCGTCTGAAAGTGATCCAACAGAAAAACTGAGAGAAAACAATAGCTATTAATGATGTGTGTGGCAATCTGGTGCAGTGTTTTTTATTCATAGCAGAGGCCCTAGGCAAGACAGCTCAAAAACACCATTTTATTGTGTTTTTCTAAGCCAAAAAGAATGGAAAGAATAAGAGATTGACTGTGAGCTACTTAATTTAATGTACCTGTTGTTGTGAATGTGGTTCTTGAAGCCACAGTTTTCATACTGCGCCTGCATTGTTGTTGCTCAGCTGTTCTATACTCCCAAGGGAAAATGAAGTCCTACAGCAGTAGCCACACCTTTGCAACATGTTCATCGTGTGTGTGCATATGCAGATATTGCACTCACTAACTGAAGGGGATCCACCATGAATTGAAAATCAATGCATTTTAATACCTTTTTACACTATTTGGGTGCAGTACTGTTATTCCCTTTGTGTGGATTTCATGCATACCAATAACTTAAAGGGTGGGGGCAATGTTAAATGGAAAAGGACAATTAAAATTAGTAATTTCAATGACATCACTAAATAGAACAATCTGAGGGTGCTCATTCATGTGCCCCCATTCAGACACACACAGGCAATCATGGATATCTAAATATAGGTCTGAGTGTGTAAAATATATGGGGGATGGTAAAGAAAAATCTGAAAAATGTAAAATTAATGTTGGATCCTCTTTAGTTAACTATGAAATGCAGCATGTGGCTATAAGACAAAACATAGATGTACTTGGTATAGAACTACCAAGATTACAATTACACCACAGATGTATGCTATAGTCTCAGTCTTGAGACCACATATTTGTTGACCTTGGTCTCACCTGCAATGACAAAAGTGCTACCCATTCAATCTCTGAAATCTCTAATACACAGCTGCATCACTGGTGCTAAACAAGGAATTTAACATAATTCTAGATAGATCCTTTTCTGCTTCATCTTCTGCACCTCCCCCTGGCCTATACGACTCCTTGAGAATGTATTTATGAGAATTTATTAAGCTGTGAATACAATTCACTTGGTTGTAGCTGACACGAAGACACATGCACACAGATATGGTATGTGTACAAACTATATGCTGTAGGTGCTGAGTACATCTTAGAAATCCTCCCAATTACTAAACATCCTTTTCACTGACGGTATAGTTCTGATGAGGTCACCTGTGGATTTCCTGTGCCTTGGACACACGCAAAGGAGGGTAGAGGAAAGACTTTAGTATCCCAGGCAATATGATGTTTTGCAGCATAATCGTAATGTACTGTATACCAGCAATAACTGTCAACTGAGTAGTGAAAGTAGTGAATGAGATGATTTTGAATAACTGTCTTCTAATTGCCTTCTAATTCGGGGAGGTGCTAATCTATACGCCACACACACACACACACACACACACACACACACACACACACACACACTGCATCTGACCGCTGTTCAAACATCCTTGTGTTTGGAAGTGTCTAAAAGCATCTCCCAGCCATGAAAACATCTGACAGGGTCTCTTGCCAAGGACACAAACAAACGTCCCATTCATGAGCATATAGCGATGGCTTCAGCCAGGAAGCCATTGCTGGCAACTAGCTATTGGCCTGCCATGGCTGTATGTTTGCCTATTTTACCAATCAAGCTCACACTTCACAAATAAATCGGCTCATTTAAAGTGAATCCAAAGAAGAAAATGAGACCGGCCAAACAGAATGTCACTTTTTAATACACTGCTGGACGGCATGACCCTTGGACTTTATGTGGTCATGTGATGTCAGTCATCAATGATCATGACCCCAAACGTAAGCGAGGTGGACTAACAATCTATTGGATGTGTGAGGAAGATCCCAGTATATCACATTTTTTACAGCATGGTTCTGAATAGTTTGCCTTGCTGAGCCATGCCGCCTGGGACCCTGGACATGATGGACAAGGACGTAATACTAGCATGTTGCAAGGACTTAGCCCACGTTGAGTGCCAAGCAGAGAGGCATTGGGTACCATGCCGACCGCTAAATATCAGGGTGGATACTCTAGAGTTTAGTCTAACCACAAGTCCACTGACACTTATGATGACTCATATGTCATAATTTATTTGTTGCTGACCTGAGAACTAAGATTCAACATATTGACAAATACCTCTGACTGCCATTCCAAAACATCTGTTTTCATGTGAATGTATCATATTTGTAATAAATACTGTATAAGCAAATACTGCTTCATTCAGCATTCGCCTGCTATGACTCAGGTTACTATAAACTACAACGTAAGATGCTGCCAATATCTATTGCTCTTGCCACTTGGTTCTTTGCTTGTGTTGACCATATACGGCACTCATGCACATCCTCTATGTTTATATTATAAAGAATAGCCTACACACACACGGACGGTCGGATACACACGGACGGCTGCACGCATGCACACATGCACAATATATTTTCCACTTTTGCAGCTTTGACTTTGACTATAATGCTTATTTACATCAATACAGAGGCAAAACGGAAGTGAGCACACATCCGCTTCATTTTCTACTCATTTTCAGAGCTTCCAAAGTGAGAATTGTGGGAGTTTGTCCCAAGAGAACAGTGCAAAAAAAAAATAGTCAACTGCATTGCAGCTGTATACCTCCGCCAACCAGTTAGTGTTTACATCTGTGTCTGTGAAGACTCATATAGTATGTAGTGATGACTTCGAAAGAATTCCATGAATGTTAGTCTAATCATGGTGCCAAATGAATTGAAATGAAATTTCCTCAAGGCATTCCTGGGACATATAATTCACAAGAATGGGAAGGATATAACATGTCACTTTTTATTTGATAGTATGCCGTGCAGTCTGCCAAGAAATGGGGTGAGAGAAAAGGGGAGTGACATGCAGTGGTCAGTATATAGGGGCTCAAACCCACAACAATCCGGGCCCTGCATGGGCACTCTCTAAACATACATTCTGAAATTTGTTTTTAATACTTAATATCATGTATTAAAGCTTATTTCTAATAGTTTGAGCAGCGCCCTGAAGTGGTAAGGGCACTGATGTGCAGATTATTTAATATTTGATTCAGACAATAACAATGTTGGAATGTGTGTTTGTGTGTGTTATATCCTCAGTGCGAGTTTTTGTACTCTTTTGTTTTAACTATACCCATTCTAAATACTATGAATACAGTTAAGGAATCCCTCTTCAACCACTTAGCTGGAGTGTGGTCATAGCAGCAGCTCCAGTAGAGCTCCAGCCTTCCCTCTAGTCTACAGGGTATCCTGAGGCATTCCAAGGCCAGAGATATAATCCACCAATCTAGTCCTTGGTCTGCCAAGGGGTCTCTCTCAACCATAGCGGTCTCAACGAGTACACAGTATACAGTATATTTTAAATATCCTTCTTCTATAGCTTTAATTGAAAGTTCTTCATCTATTTTTTATTCTTATTACTCTTGCAGGCTTCCAATTGCAATTGCATATGCAAATGCCTAACCTGTATCTGCTCAACCCCATAATCACACATGAGACACATGAAACTGTAGGAAAAACAAATACTGGATTCCATCAGGATTGGAGTCCGGTGGCTGCAGTGATGCCGGAGACAGGCAGCACATTGACGTTTTCCTTTTAAAGATGTTTTTGGCTTTTAAGGACCGTAACCCTAACCCATAAGGTAAAACAATTGTGTTTTGTTGTTTTTTTTCCAAAACTTTTTCATGTTTGTAAATGTTTCAAAAATAGCTGATGTATGGCTTAGCCGTTTTCTGCAACCCCCTCAAGGACCCTGCAAGGGTAAATAGGACCATATTTTATATTTTATTGGCCTGTTGTCTACTGAAATGTCATTATATAATCAAAAACAGAGTTCATAGCAGTGAACTGCTTTTAATATTGAAACAAAGCTGTTAGTTGGGATTATATACCAGTATATAACACTGTACCTTTTTATTAGATTTTATTTTTATCTTCATTGTGTTCAACTATTTGTCTAGTATATGGAAACTGAAAAATTGTTGGTGAATATACAACCAATCATTCTGAAGAACACACACACACACACACACACACACACACACACACACACACACACACACACACACACACACACACACACACACACACACACACACACACATCCTTGTTTTTGGTCCATAGTGAGGTCTACAGTAAAATGCCTACAGACTGAGGACCACCACTTCTGATTGATTTACGAAAATACCAAGGGTCATTCTGGACACTTGGGGGCACCCTTATCCCAAACACTCACTTAGATTAGCTGAAAACCTCTTTTTTAAAAAATATTTTTTACAAACAAAGTGAGGACCGGGAAAACACACACACACACACACACTCCTGTTTGTTTCTGGGGCATAGTGAGGACCGGCCACAAGCTGTAGATTCTTAACAGTTATTTCTATGTTGGTGTGTTGCTTATCTGAACTAGCGTTAATAATGAAAGTATTTAGATAAAATGTAATTATGTAACAAATGCATCTATTGCATCTATAGACCTGTAAACCATGTCTTTTGTTCAACTTGAATAAAAACATTTAATTTGAACTTGCGCTGCCTGTTCCCCCCCCTCTTGTGTAGATACACTGTATAAGCAGATTCAAGTGTGTAAGCCAGTTTTTTGTACTATGCTCAGCAGTGGGACAAATTGAATATAACAATTATAATACAAGAGAAGTTGGAGCACTTTTTACTTGCGTCTTCAGAGCCAAATGTTGAATTTACTACAAGTCACTATACCCTCACATGTCCTTCCAGAATCAGCATCTGTGATGGAGCCAGATAAATGTAAATACTAATATACGTGCACGTTCCAGAGGTGGAAAGACACTGATGTAGAGAATCTAGAGATGGTTTCATTTCCTTTTATTGCGTACAACAACAACAACAACTTGTTAGGCCTCTTCCTCGTTCCCCCAGGGAGCTCCCAGGGATGATCCTAGCCGAGCAGTGTTGCCAACTGCCGAAATCCAAAATGCACTAGAGTAGTGGGTTTCAACCATTTTCATACCAGGGCCCATTATTTATTCCTCATTTTAGCCAAGGACCACCATTTGATGTCGATTTTAGTCTCTCAGACTAATTTAGGTGAAATAAGTGGTAAAACGTTTGTCAAAATAGCATTTCTTCTACATTTTCTAAATGTGTCGATTCTTGAAAATTAGGTAATTCAGATATAATATAATTTAACTCTTGAGAGCGTAAACTGAAACCAAATGGACCGTACGGGTCCATTTGGTTTCATTTTACGCTCTCAAGAGTTACAGATCTATAAGGGGTCCATTTGGTTACCAATGGTCCTTTCTAGGAAGGAAGGAGGACTCTATCATAGGAGGAAAAATGGTGAAAAACAAGGGTTTTGTCTCTGGTGACTGTCAACCAATTTCGCTCCAACTCAAAAGCACCAGATTTTCCGCCAGAAGATTTTCACTAATTTTGACGTTAGGGGGGTCTGAAAAAAAGCCAAATATAGTGACAAATGCGCCTAGTATTATGTATATTATCCATGTCTTCATCCTAGCACTAGTCTTTGTAGGAGTCAGTACCATGTCACTACTAATGACACCAATTACTTTGCAAGCAAGATATCATAAGATAACATAATAGATGTATATATATATTTGTATGTATGTAACCCCCTGTGCATTTGCAAAGAACAGCGAGCTAGCCATTACAGACTGATAGAACATCAACATCACATTGTTACATGCACTGAAGGACCACAGCCAACCCATATACGTTTCAACCCTGTGGTATGCAGATATTTGAGATCTAATCTGTCTTTGTCACATTTATGCCAATATATGGAGATTTCGGTATTGTTATTCCTCCTTATATGCTGCCCAAAGCACTGTTGTTAACAGACAAACTGAGCTTGTTCCCAGCTACAAGTACCTTGGCACAATCATCGATAAGAAATTGAAATTTGACCTCAACACTGGCATGTTGTACAAAAAAGGTTGACAGCACCTACACTGTTTGAGGAAACTGGCTAAGTTCAATGTGGATAAAACTCTCATGAAACTGCTCTATGGTGCTTATGTTAAGTCTATTATTACTTTCTTGATTATCTGCTGGTTTGGTAATCTTAGCGTCAAGGATAAGAACTCCCTTGTGAGATTGGCACCCAAATGAACAGCCTAGACCACATCTATAATAAGCAGGTGTTCACTAAAGTTAAGTCCATTTAAGCTGATAGAGCTCACCCTCTATATGTACATAGTACATACTGTTACCGTCTGGGCGCCTGCAAGCCCCCCTCATTCATAAGAATTGCTTTATGTTCCTTTCTCCCTAACTCCATCGGCCTGCTGAATGCTGCTGAGGGAAGGTTGGGGAGGTAGTTTTGCACTTCAGTACTTGGTGACCGTTTCAGCTCTGTTCTATCGCTGAGGACCTGTCTGTCAATGCATGTGTAGCCCCAAACGAAATAACCAGCATGCAACAGCCCAGCTAATCGGGCACTGCCCTATACTTGCGTAATACTACATTCGGCTAACAAGATTTCGGAAGCAGGAGTGGGTGATGGCCGGGCATTGACCAGGCCCACAAAAATAGGGTATGCCATCACAATTGAAGGCAGGGAACCCTCTTGAAAAACCCAGTGGGTTAACCTTGGCAAACCACACAGATTACCAGTATGGTGAAGATGAGCAGACTGCTAAAGATTTATTCACCACCTGTTTCCTATAGCCTACCGGACCACCCATAAGACTGCTTCTTTGACATAGGACCAGAGATGAATGCATGGTTATGTGATTTTTTTTTACATTGCCCACAAGCACTGTACTGCATCCAACAGTTCCTGGTTAATTGTTGACAGTGTAACACTGGGTCAATTATGACTTAACAACCCCACTATCACATATAGGAGTGAGAGATCCTATAAATACATTAACCACAGCATGAACCATATACTGTTACTGTAGGTACGGGCTCCGTATGAATAGAACCAGCGGCTGATGTATCAAAAGTGTAAAGTTTATTCACAATTAGAAAGACTACTTTAAAATACAATAGTAATAGATTTACTGAGTCCTCTAAACTAAACAAACACTGCAAATCAACCACTCCAAATCAAAGGAAGTAACTTATGTAAATAAAGCAAAATAAAGTAAAGTAATCACGGCAAACAAAACTCAAATCATGCAAATAAATAATTAAATAATAATTAAAGGCCCAGTATAGGCCTAATAAGTTCTATTATTGCACACAGCCCGACTCATAATCATTGTAACACTCAAACTTTCAAATCCCCAATAAATATATGTATGTATATGGCACGTGGGAAAAACTGTGATTTAATGAGCAGATTGGTCCTCCAAGTCAGTATATTTTCAGCAGCCCACTGTATGTAGGAGATTTGTGAATAGCTCGTCTAAAGGACGTGGAGGCGCTGAACCCTTGGTTGTTGCTTTCAGCCACTTTCAGCTCTTCTGCCTCACATAATTCAGTATTGTCGATGTCACCTTTGTAGGACTGAGCACCACCTGCCTCCAGCTCACAAACACTCTGGCACAGGCTCTGGCCAAAACAGTAGGCCTTGAGCCTGAACTGCCCTTGCATTAAATACCATACAACTCTATTTTGTATGATTTTTTATATATATATATATTTTGGACATTAAGGGGTTAATAATTAAAAATGCCCGAGGCATATCAGTGGGCACCCTCTTGAATTCTTAAGAGGTGACTGCAAGCTACAAGAATCACTACTATATCACATATCCAAAACATTTTCTATCAATATTTATTTTAGCCAGTTTAAATACACTTATATTATGTGATTAGAATAGATGTTTGTGTGAGGCAAAAATCAGTATGATGCAATAATAGGATACTCAGATTTTTTTCTTTCACCTGTCAGAACAATTCACTGCTGTAGTTTCTGTAAGCTCAGTTCAACTGCTGCCCTTCCCCCATACTGCCACGGTTGGGTCGTTAATGTAGCAACACAGCCTAATTAACGACCCTGCACTCTACTCTATGAAGGGCAGAGCAGAACAGTTTGGAATTTGGAACAGTATCTCACACCTTGGACCTTGGTAAACCTGTGGAACTTTCTTTTTGTATTCTTATGAAGAAACCATGATGTACATTTTTACAACCATCATATGTGCATTATTATATATTAGTGCATATTGAAAAGTATGCCTTTCTGGAAAGCAATCCTTTGCTTTCCTGGTGCTTCCTGGCTGGTGCTCTCACCTGCAGCAACTAGTCCACTCTATTCACTGAACGGATCAAATTGGAACTACTTGACTTATGTTATTTAGACGTCCCTAAGAATCATAAAAATGAGTCTGAGACCCCTGTCCTACTGCGTGTTCCATGCTGAAAATAGAGCAGCTCTGCAAGCTCACAGCACATTGTGTCTGCGTCGCGTTGTGAGCTTTTAGATCAGCTATTTTCAGCTTGTGGTGATGTGAGAGCTGAACTGAAAGCCTTCGCAAACAAAAGAAAATAACTGGTCTTGGCACCGTTCTGGGCTCTGTTAAAGAAGTGTTTCACCCCAGACTGTTTATAAGTTACTCCATTCAGTATTTAGGTACGTGGTGACCATTTTAACTGACCATTTTAACTGACTGTATGTAGGAGATTTGTGAATAGCTCGTCTAAAGGACCTGGAGGCGCTGAAGGCTTGGTTGTTGCTTTCAGCCACTTTCAGCTCTTCTGCCTCACATAATTCAGTATTGTCGATGTCACCTTTGTAGGACTGAGCACCACCTGCCTCCAGCTCACAAACACTCTGGCACAGGCTCTGGCCAAAACAGTAGGCCTTGAGCCTGAACTGCCCTTGCATTAAATACCATACAACTCTATTTTGTATGGATTTTTTTATATATATATTTTGGACATTAAGGGGTTAATAATTAAAAATGCCCGAGGCATATCAGTGGGCACCCTCTTGAATTCTTAAGAGGTGACTGCAAGCTACAAGAATCACTACTATATCACATATCCAAAACATTTTCTATCAATATTTATTTTAGCCAGTTTAAATACACTTATATTATGTGATTAGAATAGATGTTTGTGTGAGGCAAAAATCAGTATGATGCAATAATAGGATACTCAGATTTTTTTCTTTCACCTGTCAGAACAATTCACTGCTGTAGTTTCTGTAAGCTCAGTTCAACTGCTGCCCTTCCCCCATACTGCCACGGTTGGGTCGTTAATGTAGCAACACAGCCTAATTAACAACCCTGCACTCTACTCTATGAAGGGCAGAGCAGAACAGTTTGGAATTTGGAACAGTATCTCACACCTTGGACCTTGGTAAACCTGTGGAACTTTCTTTTTGTATTCTTAAGAAGAAACCATGATGTACATTTTTACAACCATCATATGTGCATTATTATATATTAGTGCATATTGAAAAGTATGCCTTTCTGGAAAGCAATCCTTTGCTTTCCTGGTGCTTCCTGGCTGGTGCTCTCACCTGCAGCAACTAGTCCACTCTATTCACTGAACGGATCAAATTGGAACTACTTGACTTATGTTATTTAGACGTCCCTAAGAATCATAAAAATGAGTTTGAGACCCCTGTCCTACTGCGTGTTCCATGCTGAAAATAGAGCAGCTCTGCAAGCTCACAGCACATTGTGTCTGCGTCGCGTTGTGAGCTTTTAGATCAGCTATTTTCAGCTTGTGGTGATGTGAGAGCTGAACTGAAAGCCTTCGCAAACAAAAGAAAATAACTGGTCTTGGCACCGTTCTGGGCTCTGTTAAAGAAGTGTTTCACCCCAGACTGTTTATAAGTTACTCCATTCAGTATTTAGGTACGTGGTGACCATTTAAACTAACTGGGTCGTTCACATGAGACTGAGTAGACCATAAGATGACCAATTTTTTTGTTGTTTTTGTTTTTTTCTATACTTGGTACACTGCCAAATCAGTTGATTTACAGTTAAGCAGCCAGTGTGGCCGAAATGCACAGGATCGAAGTGGTTAATGCTTAAGTCATATCTCCAAAGTAAAGTACCATTAAGGATTTAAAGGTATAGTAAGTGGTTCAAAAACATTTTCTGTTAAAATGCTCCATTATAAGGTGTGCACTGTTGCACTTCACCTCACTGTAAAGCATGTGCACATACCAGGGGGACTGGAGGATTTCCCAAATCACACAAATCACTAACTATACCTTTTATATAACTGTAGTGGGAAATGAGCCTAATACAATGTTTGGCTCTGAGATAGTGCACTAGAATTGCCTGTAATCAATGCACCTGCGCATCCCCCCCCCCCCCCCCCATCCCCCACTCCACTCTACTGTAGCATTTTGTAAAGCTGCTACAGAATGCTACAGTAGAGTGGAGTGGGGGATGGGTGCAGTCTAGCTGACAGTTCAACTCGGAGCATAAATGAAACAAGCTATTGAAGAGGTCAGACCAACTTTACACACAGCTCCAGTGTATACTGTACCCCAAGGTGGGCACTGTTGCACTTCACCCCACTGTAGAGCATGTGCATGTGCACATCTTGTAACCAGGAGGACTGGAGGGTTTCCCAAATCACACAAATCACTTACTATACCATATACAGTATATAATTGTAGTGGGTAAATGGGCCTGTGTTTGGCTATGAGATGTAGTGTAGTAGAATTGCCTGTAATCAATGCACCTGTGCAGCCCCCCCACCACTCCAGTCCAAAAAGCTGCTACATCCAGTAGGATTTTCCAAATCGCCCAAATGACTTATGGTACCTTTTAGGAATCAAAGGTTCCTATTTTGGATAAACTTCATGAGCTTGCTGCTTTTTGCTGCAAGCTGGATGGAGCCCGCACACCAGATAAGGTACAAAAAGACTTTCTTTATTTGGATGATCCAAATAAAGAAAGTCTTTTTGTACCTTATCTGGTGTGCGGGCTCCATCCATTTTCATAGTATTCTTTTAGCCCAGCACCCATCAGTCGATGTGCGTTGCCTATTGTCTTCTTCATGGTTCTATAAAAGGAACAGATTGTAATATTCTCTTAAAGTAGAAGATAAATATGGCATTTAAATACTTGCATGTAGTCTAATATATTACCTAATAGAGCATTCAAATAATAAATAGCAAGCCAAGTAAAAGTAATTTCATAATATAATATACCAAATCACATCTCAATCAAATGCATCCATCCATATACATCAGAGTCAGGGCATTTGGGCTTACATAGATCAATGTTCAAAGACGCATGGCATTATCATCAGTTTGTAGGAAACACAGCAGGCTCTGCTGGCTGTGAATTGTTTGGAGACAATAGAATACTGGGCCTGGGGATCCAGGCCTGTATGTAGACTGTGACAGGAAGTGAGGTGGTTGTAGGTTCCATGCAAAGGGGGTTCCACTGAACTTGTGTCTCCTTGTGGAGCGGAGGGGAAATTGTGAAGGAACCTGGTAGTTTGTGACAGGATGGGCAGCTATATAGCCAACATAGGCTAAGTGTTTATATTTATAGTCAGATGAAGGAATAAATAAATCATCATTGCAATATATCAGAATAAATAATGACAAATAAAAAAGTATCCCAATGATAGTATAATGTGTGCTGTGATGGTAATAATGTGCTTGCTGTAATGGATACTAATACTAGTTGCAAGTAAAATGCACCATCTGTCTTTCCAAAGCTCTGTTAGGCCTACCGTAGGTGTCCAAATTACAACTAATATCTGTAAGCTGGGGACTCAGCTGTCAGGGGGACCTTTGCGACTACATGTAGGCAGTTATGAATTTGTTGTACTTCATCAGAATCTGGTTCACACATGTTAGTTAGTTAGTTTATTTATTGTCCACAAGTGGAAATTTGTCTTTAGTCTCATGTACAAAAAACATTAAAAACGACAACAAGATCAACAACAAGCAACAAACATTTACACACAAAACATCTTAACAGGCAGAGAAGAGCACAACAAGGCATAATACTGCACCAAGCCTTTGGAATAAAATATTTTTTAAAAAATATTACGGCTACGGTTAAACTTGGTGTTCTATAACGTCTACCTGAGGGGAGTAATTCGAACTCCCTGTGGAGTGGATGAGAGGTGTCGTTGCTGAGGTTACCATACCACATAGCTATGTTAAAGGTCATGATTCCCTCTATGAGGTTCTTGTAAACAGTCTCCATAATGTATTTGCTCACTCTGAAGGAGTTGAGCCTGCGCAACAAGTGGAGACGTTGGTTACAGGAGTTAAAAAGATTATCTGTGTTATCATTGAAGTCAAGGTTGCTGTCAACAATAGATCCTAAGTATTTAAAGTTAACTATCTCTACATTTTGTCCCTTCATCTTAAAGGGCTGCACAGGGTCCTTTTGATAAATAACCAGTTCCTTTGTTTTTGTTATATTAATATCTAAGGAGCTTACGTCGCACCAGTTTTGGAGAGAAGACACGTGTCCTCTGAATGCTTTTTCCCCCACTATTTCTCCCTTTTTTAGCATGGCAACCAAAGCCATATCATCAGCATACTTAAAGAGACTAAACTTCTCCTGATATAAATTTGAATTCATTAGTGTACAGGGAGAAAAGTAAAGGTGATAGTATTGTCCCCTGCGGAGCACCTGTGCTAAGCACAGTGATGTCAGAGTGGGTGTCATTGACACGGACCTGTTGAGGATGGTTAGAGAGGAAGTCCCTGACTAGGTGGATGATACCACCATTAACCCCTATATCAATGAGTCTCTGCAGGAGAGTGTGTATCTGCATGCTATTAAAAGCAGAAGTAAAATCAATAAACAGAACCCTGGCATAGTGGGTGGGAACCTGGATGTGCTTAGTCAAGGTGTTGACCAGGCTGACAGTTGCATCATCAGTTCCCCTCCCCTGACTTTTATAAGCAAATTGTAGATGATCAAAACAATTAGAAACAGACTCTGTTATTAGTCGAGCTATAACTCTCTCAAAACATTTCCCCAGAATAAAGGTAAGGGCAATGAGCCTGAAGTCTTTCAGTTCAGTGGCTCCAGGCTTTTTGGGAAGAAGTACAATGCAAGACATTTTCCATCCGTTGGGCATAGTTAAAGAATCAAGCAGGTACTGAAAAAGCTCCAAAAGAATACCTTTAAGTTCATAAATGTTTTTTTAAGAACTCTGCCTCTCAGGCCATCAGGCCCAGGAGCAGAGTTGGGCTTGATACAGGACAGGCTAATTACAATCTCATGTTCATTAAGTGTAATAAGGACATATTCAGGAATGGACCTACACACATTATCACGCTCAGTACTGAAGTCGTTATTATCAAAGCGACTAAAAAAGATGTTTAAGTCATTAGCAAAGGATGGAGAGGGGTGACAGGGGGGTGCACTTTTGCTTAGAGTCCCTGGCCATCATCACCTTTAAACCTTCCCATGCTTTCTTGGCATTTCCTGAAAAGTAGTGATGCTCCACTTTATCCTTGTATTCTATCTGTCTCCAGCTCGCATCGCATTTCCTCCTTACAGTCCTCTGTCCAGGTCACAATCTCAATTTTTACTGTCTTTTCCCGTTTCAGCCGAGCCCTGTAACGTGGAAGAACATGTACGACCTTGTGGTCTGACTTCCCCAGGGCAGGCTTGCAGGTGGCTTTATAGGCATCGGGTATGTTGCCGTAGCACTTATCCAAAGTGCGTGCCAAGCGCGTCGGACAGTCTACATACTGATGTAGGTTGGGGAGGTGATCGGACAAGTCACAAGAGTTAAAGTCCCCAATAAGCAGCACGGGTTCTTTCGCTGCACGGGAAAGCGGACACATATCGCGTATTTCTTCTTTCTTGTTGGTCAACAAGCAAACATTAGAAAGAGTTATTGCCAGCAAGGGGGGTTTGCTGCCTCGTCTCCTTAGCCGTTCTCTCACTCCGCCTCTCGATCCTCTTTTCTTGAATTTAGTCCATTTTCGCGTTCCGGTATTTTTAAATTCTGGATACTTATCCAGCGAGTCGAAGTCAGAGTCTCCTGGTCTGGCTGGTTGCCTGAGTGACAGGAGCTGGTCCTGGCTGCAGGTGAGGACGCCGACCTTGCCGTTTACGCTCCATACTTCAGCGATTAAACAGCTGACAAGGCACATAACCAGCCACAGTATCATACCGATCTTGAACTTCATTTTGACGAAAAGAGAATGCGGGTTCAAGCACTTAAAACAACGTAAAACATAACAAAACAAAAGACGAGACAGAGAGATGAGACACGGGTCGGCAGCAGTGCAATGTAATGTAAGGCTGAATTTCACCAATCTGTCCTCCCTCTGGCATTTTGTAAACAAATGGGCAGGGCATGGGCAGCCCTTGTGAGGATGGGGGGTACTAGGACAGGTAGGCCCTCTCTAAACACAAGTTAAGCTCCCCCGGAATTCCCATAGACTGCCATCATAAAAATCGACCCGGAAGAAAGGACTACTGAAAATCGCTTGCAACTGGTACATGGGGTGACAGTTCATCAGACTTGGGGTCCGTTACTTTCCTTGCATTACTTTAGAAAAGGTAGTGACTCAATATGATGTTATTATAACAACTCAAAAGGTATATTAATGACATAGTACAATGTTGAATGAAGAATTGTGCTCTTATATACCTGCATGTGAGAAGTAACAAAGAAGAAACCTTGAACCTTATAACTTAATCTGTAATTATTATTGGAAGTTATATTCAAGCATGTTCAAGGCCATGAATAATTGTGAATGTCAAGTACAAACCATTTATTCCATTTTTGGTTATGCATCCTGGCACAACATAGCTCCATTATGCTTAGCAATAAGCAAAAAGGAAAGTGAGGACCGGCTGACCGACCGACCACAGCGCTGTAGGGGGGCGCTGTGGAGCCCGGTCCTCACTCTCCAAAGGTCCTCACTCTGTCGGGTTAACAACGAAGTCAGTCCTCACTATCCCCCAATAAAGTGAGGACCAGCAAAATGTCCTCACTTCCCAAACGGTCCTCACTCTGTGAGTCGAAAGCACGTGTGTGTCCTCACTATGTACCAAAAACAAACACACACACACACACACACACACACACACACACACACACACACACACACACGCTTTGGTGCCAATAGGGTGACCAGATGTCCCCTTTGCGTGGGACAGTTCCTCATTTCAAATACTTTTTAAGCGTCCCACAGACTACATTGTGATGGGCTTTTTGACACTTATTAAAATTAACAGTTTGTAGATTACAACTACAATTAAAACATAACTCAATACAAGGCTGATAATTGTGGTTTGGACAAACCAATAAAGCTTACACGTGTTCACAATGGTGGCCACGGTGTTCATTTCATATAGACATAGAAAAATTCAGGCATCAGTGTTAAAATGCACTAATCGTTTAATACCATAAAATGCAGTGGTTTTCAACCCTTTGGATACCAAGGCCCACTATTTATTCAGAATGTGAGCTATGCACCACTATTTGATGAAATTTTAGCCCCACAGACCCAAAACTAAAGACTTATTTTGCTATTGTCCACAATTCCAGGCGGGAAACAAAACAGTCAAATGTACAGATCAAAGTGACCATTAATCTTCTAGATTCTCTAGTTGTGTAGACTTGGGCTAATTCAGATGGTAAATATTTTAACTTTTGAGTTTAAACTTAACTTTCCACCATTTAGCCTGAGGACCACCTGGAACCCTCTCAAGGAACACTGGTGGTCCCCGGACCACTGGTTGAGAACCGCTGTGGCTATCTGTTGTAAAGCTCTCTCGTTGTCTCTTCTCCTGCTCGGTGTATTTTTAAGTTTGTTAAAATAATGTGAGACTTATCCCCCTGGCAACTTTGAAGGTGAGGAGGATCTGCCTGCTTTTTGTAGATTTGCTATTTGTGCTGGCCGAATTATTTTCAGAATATGAGTCTGACATCAAGATATAATGTCACATTTCCCCACACATGCAATGCCTGACCGCTCTGTCCCCCAAATGTTTCGATCTGTGGTCACCCCTAGGTGCCAAACTCGTCTCTAAAAAAGAATCCTGCCCTGATCCATTTAAATTCCAGACTCCGGGACGTCACGGCTTCCACGCCTCCCACTTTTACCCCCATTGTGATTTCTCCGGCTCACACACTTACTAGACTTACCAGGAGTTGGAACGAGTGATCAAGGACCTACACCGATAAAAGAAACCCTGGCCTATCGGCTTCGTTGTGGATGGATTTTGACTTCTTCCAGAGGATTTTTATAAAAAGATGCAATAATTGCTCGAACTCGTGGGGAATTTATGCGACCGAAGGGCTTGGGATTTTGTTGTTAAGTTGAAAGTAGTTTGTCTTGAAGTTTTTTTGTGTGTGTTGCTCCACCATCGTTGCAGAAGAGCGAATTCCCAGTTTACACTGTTTGAGCAGCCTCGCCGAGCCATCATGGCGAGGCGGGTAGCAGGGGAGAGAGCCGTGCGTTTAACGCCGAATGCGCGCTCGCCTTTTCGGAATAATACGCGTTGTTGTTGTCGTCGTCTACTTCTTAATTGGGACTTCTTGGCTTTTCTGTGGAGCTTCGTCGCTGCCTGGATTGTACTGTGTTGTGGATATTGCGGAGCCGAGACGGAGTTTTCGATTCTGGAAGAGGCACAAGTTTTATCCGAGCAGATGAAGAAACTGTCTTCGCAGGAGCTCGGGGTCTTTACTATGCAGGTAAAAAGAGGATTGAAGAAGTTGTGCCCTTTCCATGGTTCCTTTTGATTGCTGTTACTATTTCTGATGTAGGATGGTATACGTTTGTTTCTACATTAGTCTAAATTTAGAACCCATAACAACGACCAAATCCCAACACTAAACCCCAAAATCACAATACTGAAACTATAGAATCACAGTACGTTGTCCACACACATACCGGAGTTGTCGAATTTATTAGCAACTTTGGTAGAAATGTTAGAAATGTTGCCATCTTTGCTGCTACTACAGTGTTGTAACTGCGGCTACGCTTCAGAGAGTACCGCTGGCGGTAGGATACAATGTAGCCTGCTACTACCTGCAGGTAGGCTACGTTGTATCCTGCTACCTGTACTCTCTGAAGTGCAGGCAGTAGGCTACAATAAGTGCAGCAGTAGGCTACAATGTAGCCTGGAGTGTAGCCTATTACCTTGCTCAGCGATACTATCTGAAGTGGGTTCGTGGTCGTGTGTGTACTGTATGCGGATATTGACAATGTTGCAGTCAACTGAGTGAGTGACTTTGAGTGCTGTGCTACACAGCACAGCAGCACCTTGAAGTTGTGAGAAAGCAACACATCTGCCTGCCTGCCTGTTCAGTTGTTATTAGGCCACGGTGGTTTTCAACCTTTTTCATGTCAATGCCCATTATTTATTTGGAAATTGGGCCATGGACCTGCACCATATATTTTTTTAAATCCTTGTATAATGACCACAATTCCTATCTTGTCATAATTGTCTCGTAAAACAATTACCCTATTGGCCTGAATATGACAGTGTTTTTATTTTTTTCAATGGAAATATTTAAAAAAAAGAGTCATCTTATATTTGGGTTGGGGACTATATTATTTGACATTCAATGATCTTTTTACACAAATGAGTCTTAAAGTGTGGGTCGCCTTATAACCAGCATAGTCTTATATTCAGGACAATACGGGTATGTAACTCTTTAGAATAAAATGAAATGTATAGGCCCAATGCTTCTTTCTCTCTCTTTTTCTGTCTCTCTCTCTCCCCTCTCTCACACACACACACACACACACACACACACACACACACACACACACACACACACACACACACACACACACACACACTGAGCACACTTATTAGGCCCCAGTCAATCATTGCATTGTCTGTTTCGAAGGATGCTTCCTTTTTCTTTTTCCAGCTACTTTCAAACATACTAACCAGTGCCATCAAATAAATATGAGGCAATTCCGGTGCATTTATAGCCTAAGTTATTCATTTCTGCCTACAGCTTATTGATCCTGTTGTGCACACACTTATGTTTGAAGGTAGTCACACCACAGCTGTTGTTTCCTTCAGTTATTTACTTTTTATTTTTGTGCATTCTGGCACGATTTTCAGTTGGATTTTGGAGTTGACGTATAGAAAATACTCGGAAATAAGGGTAAGGGCGGTGGCACTTGCTTTCCTACAGCAAGCAGAGACTCATTGAGCCGCCACCAAATGGCAGCATGCAGGCACCGTGACTGCAGTGCAGGGTGTACTGCTGCCTGGTGTGTTGGCCATGGTGGGGGTTGGTGGGTGGGTGGTTTAGCACTTCAGAGGCCTGGCTGGGCTCAGGGGGCCCAAACACAGAGGCAAAGGCGGCAGGGGGGCCCTGGCCCCAAATGGCGTTTCATCTTCTCAGCCGGCCGCCACACTGAGCTGCCTTCATCCCATCTCTGGGAGATGGCTTTGAGGACTGCCTCTGATCCCCGAGATCAACCTTTCTTTTTTTCCTCCAGTGGCCATCTCTCTCTCTGTCTGTCTGAGCTAATAATATTCCATTCTTTCCTCTGTTTACACCTCATGTGTCGTGTTGTACACAGCTGTCATTCTTTTAATTTTGGGAATTTCTTTACTTTTCTTTTGTCATTCTCCCTTTTCTCTCTCTCTCTCTCTCTCTCTCTCTCTCTCTCTCTCTCTCTCTCTCTCTCTCTCTCTCTCTCTCTCTCTCTCTCTCTCTCACACACACACACAGCCAATTATTGAATTTCCCCTTTCCTTTCAATCACCCTCATTTCCATTCTTCCTCAACTCTATTAGCATCTCACACTGGACCATGAGTTAGTTACTCTTTGGTTAGTTACTCTTTAAGCGTAGCCTGTAATCAATGCGGGATGGCAAGATCCCTGTTGGGTCGATGGTCGTGTTGTACAAGCTGTGAAAAATCTGAATTGGCTTCCAAGCTAATTTGAATTTGATTGAAGCAACGCCCCTGAGTGAGTTGCCTCATACTCATTTCCCACAAACGCATGAGATGTGCGTCCAGTTAAAACAGCCGCTGTGTGTGCCCAGGAAAACAGCTTTTAGGAATCTATCGTCTCTGCTGACACCTGCGCTGGCACTCGGATGTGGCCTGACTCTCCATCTGCAGGTGTGTAAACTGACCTGGAGCAGTGGTTCTCGTCTCGCCCCCCTTGCTGTCTCTGTATGCTGTAAAATCCACAGGGATCATTATGAACTCTGCAAGTGTACATAATGTAACCACATATTCGCATAGTATGTATCCATTCCGTTACAAACTTATGCTCTCCTTGGGTATACTATTTTATTCCTAAAGAGTACAAAATGTTAATATACAGGGCATTTGTTATCTCCCAGGAGAACCTATTATACAGTGCACGTAACAGCTATAACCATGTTAAGTCTTTATTTATTTTTTTCATCCTAACAGCGCCTTTTCAAAATGAGAAGTCAAGGAATTGTCTTCAGTTAGAGACCTAGCTTCCTTTTATATTTCCAACACAAACTACTTTATATTTACTTTGATGTACAGAATAATATACTGTATGTAGACCACAAAATTCTGAGAGTTAATTTAACTGCAAGTACACTTATAGTTAAATGAATACCCAAAATGCTGCTGTGTAGATGCATGAAAAATGACACGAAGTGCTCTGCTGTGCAGAGCGTGTCATTCCTCAGATTCAGTGTCGGTGTCCGATCTGGGATTCGAGCCCAGGAAAGCCCAGTAAAGAAAACTCATTTCATTTCTGTTTTAATGCGTTACCTCCGGTCAGTCAGTTGCGGTCTGGTCCTACACAACACAACCACAGAGTGCTGTCTCAATAGAAGAGCAGAGGGAGAACACTCTCACCATCAACCACCATAGAGTTGTAACATATTTATATTCACAACTCTGATGTGTCATTTACAAAAAAAAGTTATGGATTGCAGCTTTAAAAAAAGCATGCAGCTATTCACCAACAATAACCCATTTTGATTTTTGCCGTAATTCTAGACGTCTTGTCTAGACCCCACCCCTCCCTCATTTTGTGGTAGATGTGTAATTTGAGGCTAGCTAGCACTGTCACTGTTTCTGAGTCATTGGGTTATATGTCAAACTAGAATCTGTCATTGAGTTACCCAATTTATCTAGGGGTGTGTGGGTGTACATTCTTAACCACTTATCCCCTTTTTATGCATGTCATACGATATGTTTCACAGAAAACATTTTGGGGAAACAGAAAAACAGTTTGTACATTATGAAAATCGAACCAAAATGGTATACAAAATAATAATATATATTTTTGTAATTATAATATGTGTCATACATGAGCATATTCTCGGCTTCTACAGTCACAGATCAGATTGCCTCCAAAGTGGTTATGCAGTAGCCTGACTATTACCAGACAGGCTCAATTGTACACCCATTTCCTCCTCCAGAGAGCTGGGGTGGCCAATCAGATGATCACATTATTCAAATCTATTTACATACCGTGTCCTGAATGGGTATAATTTAGCTATTCCAGACATACCTGCTGACAGGCAATCTTTTGCCAACAGCTGATTTGGTCTGGCTTTAGCCAGGCTAGTTATGCAAGCATAAGAAGGATAAACAAATTATTTAATGATGTCATATTTGATTTGATTAATTTATTAAACTGTTTTATTATATGGCAGTTCATCCAGTAGCATCTCAAGTATTTACATGATACTGTATAATGCTTTGTTGTTCTTATATTGTGTGGTATTATCTGATCATGATACAGTTTGCATGTTGCATGCAGATATACTTGAGCTTCATTGCATTCACACGCCTTTTTGTGTGTGTGCCATATTATGGCAATTATTGGCAAATAACCTTCGATTATTCCTGGTTGTGTGCATTGTTTTATTTGCTGGCTCCCTCTCTTGTCAATGTGACTACCCAAAACAGCTGAGTCCTTGGCAAAGTTCCTTGGTGGCTCAATAATCGAAAAAACATGCAGATCACTAGACAAAATTTAACTAAGTGATCCCTCATCACTTTCTATCCCCAATAACTTTCCCTGAGAGAACCCCCCCCCAGCTGCTGGCTGATTATTTATGAAGGAAAATGTCACTACGTTTATTTTATGCACCTCAGGACTTCGCTCCATCATATGAAGTGGTTCCTGGTGAAGGAGGGAGAGAGCATGGTTTGTGTTTTTGGGGTTGGGTCATCCGATGTCCAAGGCCCCCTAATTGAATATTGATGGCCGCTTTTCTCTGGGAGGCTGTTACAGGAAAAGAGAAAATTGAGGTAGCCCTGCTGGCCCCATCATTAGGCCGTGATTTTCTGGGTTGGGTTCAGTCCAAGGGTAACACTCATTTGAGAGGCTATCAGGGAGACCTTGCCACTTGGACTTGGACAACATGTTTTGTTCAACCTGTTCTATATCTCTGTTTGTGTACTTTGCGTGCTTGCATTTCCTGTAAAATCACTACATCCCTAATCTTGTTGCCTTTCATATTACGGTAAATAATAGCATATTCACAATTTCATGTTGCACAAGTTGTATGTCGTGCCCATTCCTCTTTAATTACATCTGTCTCCATTCCAGTATTCTGTCTTTGTCTTCTTGTGTTCTACTATATACTGTACATCTACCTCTTTTCCTCTCCATTTCTTTTGTCCTCACCCCTCGTGGAAAATGCAGAGAAGAGGAGAAGGGATTATGGGTATGCAGCAGGACATCAGAATTCCTACTCGGTTCTCTGCAGTGCAGCTTCAAAGCTTGTGTGTCTCTCTGTATTGCTTCCATGTCCCCGCACTCAAACAGCCATGATGAGCTCTGCAGGCCCTCTGCTGCATATGAACCTGTCTGTCTGATGTTCTTGGTCTCTTTATTTTTTATTTTTTTTGTCTTTGCCTCTCCCTGTCTTGCACAGTGTATTTTGAAGCGTATTTTTTAATATAAAAATCCCTCTTGGGCTTTAGGCTGCATGGCCGATTAATCGTGCATTAATCTGCACAATTTTTGTTAATATCGGAAATCGGTTTGGGGGCAATTTTTCATACATTAGGAATTAGGCATAGTCCAAGTAGTCCACTGATTATCATATATACCGTTATTGGTGCCAAAGTGGGATATACTGTATGTAAATGTTGTACTTTACAACCTGGTGCTGCTAGATTAGTTTATTTTTCGTCTATGTTTTTATCATGAAAAGGCATCTGAGACATTTTTTTTAAAATTATTTTCCTTTTAAAATGCAGTTTAATTGACAAAAAACGATGTTTAAAATAGGAACGCCGGGACAGGAATTAAAAAAAATTTTAAACTGCATGTTCCCTTCAAGGTCAGAGCTCTCTCTCCTCTCTGGAAATCTAGGGAATGTTCAGGTTGTCAGAGCCACAGGTGCTTCGCATTAAGCCAGTCGTATGTATTTCATCGAAATTGCAGAACTTCACTTCTTTTGGTTTAGCGGTAAATCTCGCTGTGCCCCTGGAGTTTATGAGCCCTCTGTGGCGGCGCTGAAATATCTGTCTGTCTCTCTCTGTTCACTTCCCTGTTTAACTGCTGCATCCACACTGTTATAGAGGAGATTTCTGTGGACGCGGTCTTTACATACAACCTGTTGTTAATGTTGGAGTTACTTTCCCAAGACACTACACATCACCTGGATGGTATTAGTAATTTCTTTGTTTGTTGTTTTAGTTTCATTTATAATGTTGGTGAGCGAGCCCACAATGTGAGCCCACAATTTGAAATCGAGATGAATTGTAGTGTGACATGTTTTTAATTGTGTGCTATATGCCAGTTGTTCCCAAACAAAATGTGTGCTATATTCCATTTTCTCCCATTTCTCTCAACATTATCCTGTACGCTTCCATCCATGCACCTTGGAGGATGATTTTTTTTTCTATTGCCGCTCGAAGGCCAAAGTCTGATCAGTCACTAGCATAAAACATTCAAAATCTGTGTAATGCATGGATTTCCAATCCACTAACCTTGAAGAGTGCAGCTATGCTCCCTGGAGGATGAACCTAGCTCCCTGACCATGACTGACTGACCCCATATATCCTATATCCCAGGTGTAATTTCACCACACACGCTATCCCTTAACTTAATCTACAGAATTAAGGATGAACTCTTCTGATTCTGTGGCCTAATGGCGCAATTATGCCAATTATAGAAGGGGGTAAAAAGCAGAGGACGCCTATGTGGAATTGTGCATATTATGTACATACAGTATATTGTAACAAAAAACACTCAAACGTAGTGGGAAATGATCTTTGCTTCTCAAAGCTCACAAAGCATAAGAAAGAGAGAGGCACATGGTGCTCTTGGCCCTGGTGAGCTATGAGCCCAAAGCTGATGTTCTTCCCGCTCTGAGCTCAGCTGTTGTGGTTTTAGTCAGTTGGTACGGTCTACGCCACATCATTTATCTGACTGTCTTTTGATGGTTTTTCCACAATTCCCAGTTAAAGGCTGCCTCCCGTTTTTGCTGGGCTTGGGCCTTGACCAAAACATTCATTTCAGCAGTGTTTGTACTGTTTTCTTTTACAACAGCCCCTTTCGCTCCCCCTGGCTCTCTCTGTTTATTCACCCTGCCTAACACACATTGAAATTCACAGGTTTTATACCCTGATCGCAACACTTTTCATTAAAATGCGTCCCCAGTATGCTTAGTTTAAACAGACCTGTTTCCCAAATAGCAAATGCATCCTTCGAAAAACATGTCCAAAATCCAGGAAAAAACAATATTGTGCACTTTCATGTTTTTGAGGTGATTAGCACCTCCTATGCCCAAAGTTGTCAGTATGCTCTCCATATCAATGATTTGATTGGCTGGGCAATGGACATATTCAAGATAAAAAGTGAGGAAGGCAGTTGTGATGATGTATGGTGATAAGGCATCATAAGGGTGCTCTGCGAGTGTGATCATTACTTGGGTGCACGGAGCGGGCACAAGTAAGGCGATTGGTGCGCAGTGTTTGGTGTTAGGTTCTCAGTGTTCAGTGTTAGAAGGTGAGGATGCAAATTTGAGTTGTCTGAGATTATTAAAAGCACCCCTCACTTCACACAGGACATGAGTGATTATTTTCGAAACCGTGTAGAATCCGCTATGTTTTGGCTGTGTGTTGTCAAGTCTTAAGTGTTTTGGGGACATGCACAAATATTTAAACTATTTTCCCACGACTACACAATTAAGCAGCAACGCTAATAAAACTGATTAGGAGTGTTTACCGAGGCTGCCAAAAGCACTCATTTTGTGAAGATTGCATGTTATCTTGCTTCTCTATTTCATTTCTTCTTCTAGTCGTCTAGTAGCTAAACCTCATCTGAAAAAAAAGTAAATTGAAACAGGAGAATGAATTAACGTGCCTTATTTAATGAGCACATGTCTGCAACATGGAGAGAGAGAGGGTCAGTTTTTGGTGTGCTGGCCTGTGTGCATGTGTGAGTGTGTGTGATTAAACCTGCCAGTTTTACTTACTTAGCTTCTACAGGGTTGACCTGCCAATGTGGACCAACAGACCTCTAGCCCTCCCTTGGCCTTTAGCAAGACAGCCTTTTCATTCCCCTCAATGGACAAAACTCAAAATGAACTACTTTTGAATGAGAGAAAGGGAAAGGGAGAGCGATGGGGGATGGGGTAAAGCGAAAGACTCTTTTGGGTGAGGAGAGCCCCTCCACGCCCCCAGACACAATGGACTTTCCACACACACATGGCAGACATGCACTCAAACACTCACGCGGAGGCTTTGCATTCTTGATTAGGAGAGTTGGACGGCCCACTGTGGAGTGAAAGTTCAGACTGGTTTTCTTGTCTCTCCTCTAGTCAATGTTTATGTGTCTCCCTGAGGCTACGTCTTGCATACATAAACTCAGCGAAGCCAAACTTCTCAGTTGTTGAGAGGAGTTATCGCCAGAGTTGTCTGCATTTTCAAGGCATGTTTTCTTTTGCCACCCCCTGCAGCAGAGGGGCGAAATCCATTCAAGCCCTCGCCCGCGGGCGCCCGGTTTCAAAACCGGGCGCCCGATTTCGAAGCGGGCGCCCGTTTTCGAAACCGGGCGCCCGGTTTTCGAAAGCGGGCGCCCGGTTTTCGAAACCGGGCGCCCGGTTTTGAAACCGGGCGCCCGTTTTCGAAAGCGGGCGCCCGCTTTCACAAAAACGGGCGCCCGGGGGCGCCCGCGGTCGAGGGCGCTTTGGATTTCGCTTCGGTTTTGAAACCGGGCGCCCGTTTTCACAAACGGGCCCTCCTTCCCTCCTTCCCTCCCTCTCTCCTTCCCTCCCAGGTGTCTGCTGTTAAGAGCTGTGAATAAATGAGTTGATGTGTTGAAGAAAACTTTTAAAACGAAATATCTGGTATCATCTGTGATCATCTGTGTTGGTGAGTCATTTAATGTACATAATGACAATAACTATTATAATACACAGACGATTATGCCTACTGTTATGTTGATTTAGAGCTGCTGGCTTTGTGTAGATCATTGAGACATTAACCATCGCGTTTTCTTAGACACCTAAATTTGCATCACATTACCAAAACAGATTGACCATTATATCGTAAATATCCCACTTGTGAAAACACATTAGGCCTATTCATATCCCTAGAAGCTCCAAAAGTTGACACCATTTAGCACCCATTTAAATGTTAATGTAACTCTGAGAAAAAGTCAACTAAATCTATATAATTCCATTTGTACACCCTCAGAGTTACAGAACCACAAGGGTCCATTTGGTTCCAAACTATCATTTACTTATAGACTGGACCCCTAACTCAATGTTGGATGGAAGTGTACACGATGGTTAGTTCTTAGGAAGTGAAATTGAGAGACCCTTTAGTTTGAAATCTACCCATACCTGTACATTTTTTCAACCAAATACTTAAATCAAATCTGTACGTATACACCATAGGAGTTAAATTTGCTGTAGACTACAGACTAAATTCAATGCAAACAGATGGTACAATGATTTGTTCTTCCAATGTACCTGTAGTAAAAATACAATGCAGTATACATCATTTTGGGTGTATTTTGTATCTTTCAGGAATTGTGATGACATGACTACATTCAGCATTCGGTGATCTGGATTCCAGCAGCAGTGAGAAGCAGCCGTTCGATTTGGAGAATGCAGCATCAAACTGTTCTCTTCTCTGTTCCTTTTTGAGGGAGGTTGTTGTGGACTGTAGCATACTTGTTCATCTCAGTTATGTACCAAGACAATGAGGTGGCATTTAACTTATTGATTTGATTCACCACACACGTTTTACTTGACCTAACTACTGTATGTGTATACTATAATTACATTATTCAGAACATCTCTGTATTCAATTCCAGTCGCATTATACAAAGAAAATCCACCCAAAATACAACATTCATTCTATTTTCCTCAATACATGGCTAACTATAGATGCAAGAGGATAGTATCTGTATTGTCCAGGTGTATTTGAATAAAGCTGACACTGACAGACATCTATGTGTTTTAATTGAAATGACTGACATGATGGATTACAACATATACTTCAAGTGCATGTAAAAGTTAAAACCATGAAGAGCAGAATTGATTTGTATTGATTTGTATTGATGTACATCTCCTGGAGACCATGGTAACCTGAAAGACAAAGAAACAAAAGAAAGTTATTTTTGTTCCTATGTGGAAAGAATTTTGAACTTTGAGGTAAAATGACTGATATGTTCTGTTGTCCAGTGTCATGGCAGCAGAGTTGGCACCTCAATATTGGTAATTTCTACAAAACGTGTGGATAGGTCTGAAAATGAATGTACCGCAGATGTTTACATGTAACTAGTATGTACCATACATGGGTGCATTACATATTATTCTCAATACTGAAATACTTTTTTTTTTAAATTTACTAAACATGAAAAAGAAGTCAATACAAACTCTGCTACTTTGAGGACAAAACCAAATTATTATTCAATATTATTATTGAAGCAGGGTACTCTTGAGACTTTGAGTAAATAGTAGTAGTCTAAATGGGTCCCTAGCTAAATATAGCTTGGAACCAAATGGACCCTACATTTGGTTGGATTCAAACTGGGGTGGTTTGGGTTATCCACGACATGAAAACGTTTGGTCTGCTCTAATGTAACTTCTTGGGATATGAATAATGCATTATCACAAGTGGGATATACGGTATAATGGCCAATGGCAGGCAACACTGTCTTTTGTATTACCAAGCTAGTCTGTATAGGTGTCTTAAGAAAACGCGATGGTTAATGTCTCAATGATCTACACAAAGCCAGCAGCTCTAAATCAACATAACAGTAGGCATAATCGTCTGTGTATTATAATAGTTATTGTCATTATGTACATTAAATGACTCACCAAAGCCAAGACAACATTGATAAAAGCAGTAAACACACGTTAGATTATAGTAGAAAAATGTTTACCTGTTACACAGCAGCCAGCAGCCTAGAGTAGACCAGTGTGCTGGTGGGGGCAGAATCCACATGTTTTGCTTTGTAAATAAACACACAATAACCGAATTCCAATCAAAACGAACGGTAAATTAATGAAGCATACTAATGTAAGTTATGTTACAAAGTGGTGAAAATAGAAATATATGACGCGAAAATAATTGTATGTCTGTAGAAAAACGACTCGGCCAACTCCAGGCTCTGCTCCATGTAAAGTCAATACAGTACTGGATGGTTGGGGACTCAAAACGGAAGTGAAGTGTGAAGCGGAAGTTCCCCCCGCCCACTCCAGCAAATTGTGCAAGAGGGTAATAGACAGTTATGCAAACACCATTCACTTCATGGGGCCAGTCCAATGGCGGCTCTTCTACATAGACTTCTATTGAATTAGCACAACAAAAGGGGACACGTTCTGGAATGGAAGTAGTATTTGCAATGGATTCAAGCAACGGCCCAGCTTTTATGATAGTTTTGTAGTAAGCCTGTACAATATCTTACAACAGTTGTCATGATGAACAGATTCCTAAATTAGCCCTTATTTGTGCCGCCCTCGTTGAGAAACAATGTATTTCCAACAGTTTGTCACTTTATCTCATTTGCGCTTGGCTTCTGGCCCCTCAATGTCGCAACTCTTGTCCACCTAGAGTACACTATAGGCAGCCAACAGAGAAAACAACGGCGCATGCGCGGGCACTCTTCTGGTCATAGAAGAGTTGCGACATTGAGGGGTCAGAAACTGAGCGCTTGAGCTGCTGTTCATGCAGCTTATATGATGCAGCTGAATAGGGACTTTAGGCAGGTTTTCAACAGTCAAAGGTACAGTAACGTTGTTATTTTACCGTTGACATGTTTGTGTTGTACTATCACTAAAAACAATCTAAAATAAAGCGATTTAAGATCATTAACGCTGGGCTGTTGCCTGGGTCCTAATTCAGGTCCAGGAGTTGTCCCCATTCTCTATTGAAGTCTAAGCAGAAAAGCCGCCATTGGACTACCCCATGAAGTGGATGGAGTTGTCACTCTGTCTATACTCTATGGCTCTGTTTCAACACAGATGATACCAGATATTTCGTTTTAAAAGTTTTCTTCAACACAACTCATTTATTCACAGCGTCTTAACAGCAGACACCTGGGAGGGAAGGAGAGAGGGAGGGAAGGAGGGAGGGAAAACGGGCGTTTGTGAAAACGGGCGGCCGTTTGTGAAAACGGGCGCCCGGTTTCAAAACCGAAGCGAAATCCAAAGCGCCCTCGACCCCGGGCGCCCGTTTTTGTGAAAGCGGGCGCCCGCTTTCGAAAACGGGCGCCCGGTTTCAAAACCGGGCGCCCGGTTTCGAAAACCGGGCGCCCGCTTTCGAAAACGGGCGCCCGCTTTCGAAAACGGGCGCCCGCTTCGAAATCGGGCGCCCGATTTTGAAACCGGGCGCCCGCGGGCGAGGGCGCTTTTGGATTTCGCTGGCCCTCCCCTGCAGCAGAGGGTTTTTTTGTATTTTTATTTGGATAGCTGTGACTCTTTTGGCTAATGATCTGACTCAGGACTTTCAATAGTAGGCTGTGGGACATAGCATTCTCATAGCAACTTTTTCATACCAGGGCCCATTATTTATTCAGAATTTTAGCCACGGGACCACCTTTGATGTTGAGTTTAGTCTCTCGGACCCCAAAGCAAAGTTTTTCCACGTTTTTGTCTACAATTTAGGAGAGATAAATGGCAAAATGTTGGTCAAAATATTTCTACATTTTCTATTTGTGTAGATTCTTGAAAATTAGGCAATTCGGATGTTTAAATATAATTTAAATCTATACGGGTCCACTAGTGGTCCCTGGAACACCTGTTGAGAAACCCCTGCTCTAAGGGGTATGTGATTTTTACTAAAATTAACAGTACAGTACAGTACAGTACAGTACAGTACAGTACAGTACAGTACAGTACAGTACAGTACAGTACTACATGCATTTAAATGCATGTAGTACTGTACTGTATATACACACACACAGTAGCCACTGTTCAGTTGCTCCGAGCTTGGAGACAGTGAGAGATTGACTGGCTCCTCTTCCTTAGACCACACTCTGAGGGTGTGAGGTCAACAAGGTCAGCTCAGTTAGTCTAAGTCAAGACTTCTTCTCAAGACCATTCATTGTTAGGTGGGGGGAGAAATATTGTCTCTCCCTTCAGTCCATATACACTAGGTAATCTCTGCCACGGTTGGCCCGGCTGACGCCAAACTTTGCACACGTACTCCTTGGATGCCATCGACTAAACTCTGCTTCAAATTCTTCAGAATGGCTTGTTATAGCACCACCATGAGGCAGATCATTCGCTAAAGGCATTTCATTACGTTACTCATTTATGTACACATTTTATCCATACGCGCAAATGGGAATACAATGTCTATGTTAGCTCAAATCATGAGTGTGGTGTGTGGTTCTGTGAAATTATGCATGGACATTCCCACTACAGCACTATAAGAAATGCCAAACAATTCTCAAATAATCCTCATGGTGGCACCATAACAAAATAGGCCTGTTACTCCTAAAACATCACAAATATCACGGTGGATTCCTGTTCTTTCAATGTTTTAAAATAAATAAAACAAAATCGAAACGTGAAATATCTATTATTATCAGAAATGCAGTTTGCTGCGTTTCTTTTAAGGTTCAACTGAAACATTGCACCTTTACTTGTAGTAAAGGTGCAAAGTTTCAATGTGGATTACATCTTTGCCAGGTCCTAATTGTCCCTACAGCCGTTATTATGTACCTCCTTTTCTCTCTCCATTCCCATCTTTCTGTATGATTGATCACATAATTGATGTTCACGGATTAGTAAGTATCAGAAATTTCGTTTTGCATTCTGGGGGGTTCAGCTTCACAGTAAGGAAAAGTCAGAAACTCACCTGGACTCATGTTTGAACTTTGCACACGCACTGTCTCCATAATACAATGTTGGTCTGCAGAGGAGAGGACACGGCGATGCGCATTGTCTTTTTTGGCAGCTGCAGGCTGCCTAATAAACTGAACAGGGACTTTGTTGATGGAAGGGTTGCCGAGAGACCAGATAGCCAATCAGAAGTCATGGCGTTGCCGAGAGACCAGATGGCCAATCAGGTAGCTGGTACAAAAACAAAAACCATCCCAAGGCTCAGAGGTCGGAGAGCAATTCTGCAGGAATAATACAGCAGCTGCCAATTAAATGATGCATCATTTCTTGTTTTGTCCTAGAGAAGACCTAGAGCAGGGGTCGGCAACCCAAGATGTTGAAAGAGCCGTTTTCAACCAAAAATTAAATTCAAAATCTGTCTGGAGCCGCAAGAAATGTAAGCCTAATAAGCCGTTAACAGGGAATTCCACCCATTTTCAATGTTTTTTTTTTTTTCTGAGAGTGGACAAATGTGAACCAAATGGACCCTGGCGGGTCCATTTGGTTCCATTTGTACACTCTCAGAAAAAAAGGTCCTAAAACAAAAATCATTAACATGGTGAAACACAACTTGAGGTGTCATCAAGCTGTGTTTCACCATGTTAATGTTTTTTTTTTCAGACCTCATTTTCTGAGAAACACATCATTTTTATCATGTCCACACAACATCTCAAAGATATATTAATGATCTAGTAAACTGAAAATGGGTAGTTCAGGCATGGCCAACAAGCGCTACGTTAACTGGTGATTTAACTGTCAGACAGTGCACCGCGTGTTGGTGCTGTCAGTGACTGAAATGTCTATATTATGTTGGTGGATCACCCCAGTGTGTAAGTAATAATGCTACAACCAAGGAGCCACTAGGGCTGTGTTCTAGAGCCGCATGCGGCTCCTGAGCCGCAGGTTGCTGACCCCTGACCTAGAGAAGTATTTCCGTAAACGTTTGAAAGACGAAACACCAGATTTGTCTTGCACGGTTTCCCTTGTGAGTGCCACTCGATGCGGCATAGCGCTACATTGCATCTTTGCATTGGCTTTGTACTGTATGTAATCTCACCGACAAAGGAAATATCTTCACGCCCAGTGTGACTGAAGAACACACCTTTCCCGGTAATTGGGATAAACCGATGAAAGCTGTGGAGACACAATGACATTAACAGAAGCTGCATGCTTACGCACATTGTCACATTGTCAACACGCGTGCACACACACACACACACACACACACACACAAACACACTCAACACGCGCACGCACACACACTCCTCAGCCACACACAGAGCTGCTGCAGCTGTATTTAGCTATCCGTGTCTCTGTGCTCAGTGCTGTGTGCCAAACAACTGGTTCATTTGATCTGCACTGACTCACCAGCAATGGAAGATGAGTTTTTGTAGAGCCCAACAGGCCCTGGTGTTAAACATTACACTGGATATTTCCTCCTCTTACAATATCCCCATTATATGAATTCGATATTCCCAGAGAAGTATTCATCATAGAGGAATTGCAAACAAGACAAATAGGGCTGTTTTGGTTCTGCAGTTGGACTTGTTCGACTTGTTCTTCTGTGTAGACACTAGATATGCGTTTGCAAACTATCCGTCTGTCCGTCCGTCCGTCCGAATGAATTTAATTTAGATTAATCATAGCTTCAAAATGAATTCAATTATGATCCACCATTCAAACTATGTCCAATGTGTGATTACAGAGAGACACACTATCCGTAAAACTGCGTGCACATTGAGTGCACATGCAATGATTGCTTTACATTTTTTAATCAGATTAATCAACAAAATGAATATATAAATAATATGGATGTGGATACTGCAAAATGCAACCAGTGAAGGACACATTTACAATAAACCTTTAATGGCAGACTTTTCATAATGTGTTTTTGTGAGGGGTGAAGATGGATACCTTCAGTCCTGTCTTTGAGAGAGAGGGTCTCTGTTTTTCATGTACTGTTCCCACATCTGTGAGTTGGCAGTACAACCAGTTCATGAGCTTGAAAGTTCAGGGTTAGGGTAATGAAAATATGCAGACATCAAGATCAATCTTTTCCAAATTTGTAGACAAGGAGATTGGAGTTGTCCCTTGTACAGCTGTGTAGCTCTGGGTGCCAGACTGCCAGTTGGCACAGAAAAGACCATGCAATAAAGCTGGAGAAATCCAGTGTACTCAAGTAGCTGTTTGATTGTTTAGCAAAGTTTGGCCATGTTTGAGATAAAATTACAGCAGCACATTTTGTACAGCAGGCCTGAAAAAACAAGAACTTGCAAAATGTCAAGCCTTTAAATTTTTATTTTAAACGTTGCCTAGAGCAGGAGTTTTCAAACTGTGGATCGCAAAAGAAAATGAACAAGTCTGGCTTATTATTTGTGCACTCATTAGTTTCTAAGCCTCAGCAAAAGTGTAGTTTCAACATTGACCTGGAGGTCCAAGTCCATACGTTGTTTATTACTATTTTATGAATCTTTGAACTTACTGAGGCTTTATTTTTTTTTCCTTTTGTCTTTTTGTTTGTTGGAACCTAGGCTCCATGCTGCCAGACATGTCATACCGTGCCTGTGTTGATCTGTATGTTTAGAGAGTCACTTGGGTCGGGCCAGCATGGGGTTCTTCTGTTGAAACAAGCACCAGCCCTACCCTTTCTGTAGGAGAATGTCTGTTTCAGATGCCTTAGCACGTGAGGGTGAATAGCATGTTTGATAAATTGATGGGCGGTGACTGGTTACCCCACATTTACTCCACTTTATTTACACTATAACAGCAAGAGGGAGATGACGGATTCGTTGAATTGCTTGCAAACTGTAATAAAGTAAAATGAAACAGGGGGAGTAAGTGTATCTCCCTCTCCAAACACCTTGGGAGGAGGTGAGGTTTCACTAGTCAAACAGTATTGCATCGATTCATGCAATGAGACTTATTTGGACCCAGAATCATCACATCACAGCTACTCAATTGGAGTAACACAGGCAAAACAGTTTTGACACCATCACAGAAGATCCACAAGCTCATATTGCACCAAACTTCACAAGATAGTTGCTTACTACTACCGCAATGTTCTTAGCCACTAATTGCGCTCCTACTGCGTCCACAGCGGCTAATATAAAATAAAGTAAATTAATTCCTTGGAATATCGTGACGTCAAAAAGCTACGGTCCAGACCTAGCACAACTGGGTGCAACTCTACCAGAGCCATAGAGAAAGGCAGAGTTGCACCACACAGAAAGGCAAATAACCCAGAGTTGCGACATCTCCGTTCACTTCCATGGAAATGTGTAATGGTGGCTGCTCTACATACTTTTATTCAGCATTGGGACAGCTATCTGTGACAAGTCCTCAGGCGACAGCCCAGCTTTAATTCTCTGAAACCACTTAGTCCATGTTGCACGGGCACGGCCGCTGTACCACTTTACTTCAAATAGTTTTGTAGTATGCCTAATAGTATCCATGTTACACGAGCATGGCCGTTGTGAATCACGCTCTACTTTAAGTAGGCCGCTCGCTGTTTTCTGCCCCCTCAATGTCGCAACTGCTCTACTACTGGCTGTAACATCGACCCCTCCCCTTCCTTCATTCATTGTAGCCGCAAGCAGATCACTGTTGTTTTCCGTGGAGTTGGACAAGAAAGCGACCATCAATTTCAATCGTCCCGGACCTGAGTTTTATTTTTCTACGATGGGTGCGGGATAGTCCTGTGCTTACAGCGAGACCTATCCCACGCCACCGTCAGACGCATGTCCGCGCTGCGCCAAGGATTTATTGCCGAGCGGTGAAACTGTGTGTTTTTGTGTAGAAGATTTCAGCGCACGGACACAAATCTCCCATCGTAATGCAGACGTGTGATTTTGAAAACGTGACTTCGTGGCCAATATCAACTACATGCATACACGTTTAAGCAGTGGTCGGTGGTCCCCGCACTGATGTTGCCTGTATGGAGCGTCTGTCATCAAGTTGATAGATTGATTAGGTCGACAATAATAATAACCAATGACGGTTGTTGTGTAGGAATGAAGAGACGAGGGCAGCGGCAGCCCCAGGCAAATACAACTTTAGTTTAGTAGCCTAAAGCAGGGCTTTTCAACAGGTGGTCCGGGGACCTCCAGTGGTCCATGAGAGGATTCCAGGTGGTCCACAGGCTAAATGATGGAAAGTTGGTTAACTAGATGTAACTCGATGTTTAGTCTCTCAGACCCAAAACTAAGGATTTTCAAGTTGGAGTCCACAATTTAGGAGAAATAAACTGGCAAAATGTTTGCACTCCAAGGTTTTTCACCTGTGCCAATACCTACAGTACCTACACGTACAGCTTTACTCAACTGAAAAACTAAGTTAAGAAGAGTAAAAAGAAGACAAACGTGTGGTCACTGTACGAGTGAAACCCAGTTTAAACACTGTGTGGACTGTACCGTCCCTTTCAAGCAGGGAATCTGCAAATTTAATTGAAGAGCTTGACAATGTTGTTCTCAAAATAATGATTCTTTTCTAATTGTGTAGATTATTGTCTCCACCGTAAGGTGGTGATTATAATTCGCACTCTGTCCGTCTGTCTGTCCGTCCGTCTGTCCGCGCACGTCTGTCATTTATACACTCTCAAGTGAAAACTTAAAATTGTTTGTATTTGTCCTTTTTCTTATTGCAGTGTCTATTGTCTTATTGCACTGGGGAACAATGGAAACGTTAGTTCATCCCTGTACTGTATATGTCCTGACATACACTGGAGTGACAAATAAAGAACCTTGAACCTTGAAAATATTCATCATGTGAATTAGCCCACGTCTACACAACTAGAGTATGTAGAAGATTAATGGTCATTTTGATCTACTGTATGTTTGACTGTTTTGTCAACTTCTAGATGACGTAACTAAAGCATGCTTAAAACCAGTAGGTCAGTGATAGGCGCTGTTCAGCATGAGAATATCAATGACCATGCAGAGTAGAGTCCTCTTCCGCCGCTATGCACTCACCGTCGCTACCATCCTGCTGCTGTTGTCCTGTCTCCTGAACTTGGTCTTGGTCTTGGCCTGGCATCAATACCGGCCCGGTGCTCCTCAGGACGGTGCTCCTCAGCCCGGTGCTCCTCAGGACGGTGCCGGTTCAAAGCCCCATGACCAGACTGAGGTGTCTCAGCCCGGTGCTCCTCAGGACGGTGCCGGTTCAAAGCCCCATGACCAGACTGAGGTGTCTCAGCCAGAAAGGTTCAACGTAAGCGGCTGGATCCAGACGGCCGGTCTGCCGGCGTCCTCTTGGCCTCTGGCGCCACCAGGAGAACCGCCGTTGCCGCCTGCCGCTGGGCCGTTCCGCTACCTCATCAACCAGGAGGACAAATGCCTTGAGGAAGGGGAGCAGCCCTTCCTGGTGCTGCTGATTCCCACCGAGGCTCACCAGGTGGAGCAGCGCAGCGCCATACGGGAGACGTGGGGCACCGAGAGGAGCCGTTCCCCGGGTGGCGACGGGCCGCGGGTGCTGCGGCTGTTCCTGTTGGGAAGGACGGAGGAGGAGGAGGAGGAGGAGGAGTGGCGCTCCCTGCTGGAGGAGGAGAACCGGAGGCACGGAGACATCCTCCAGCAGGACTTTAAGGACACCTACCGCAACCTGACGGTCAAGACCCTGATGGGCCTGAACTGGGTGGCGCGCCACTGCCCCGGGGCCGCCTACGTCATGAAGGCAGACAGCGACGTCTTCGTCAACACCCAGTACCTGGTCCACGAGGTGCTGGGCTGGCGCCAGGAGCCTCCTCCTCCTCGGAGGAGGAGCCTGATCACGGGTCAGGTCAAGAAGGGCGATAGGCCCGTCCGAGACTCTACACCGCGTTCCAACTTATTATGCAAATCATGTTTTTGTTTGATTTTCCAACATAATTGATGCAAATGATATCAGCATAATTTTCAAGTCATTAGCTGTCAATTTACGTTTCAAATGTTATTGAACAAACCTCCTAATGAAAACAGAATTTAGAAAATAAATTAAAAACTGTTTTTGCACTGTTCCAGGTTATTATGCACATCATAGTTTTAAGACATTTTCTAGTTTGTAAAGAACTGAAAATAGTAATTTGTTGAATTCATAGCAATAAGGAGGTCATATGTACTGGGAAAAAATGCTATTTCAATCCAAAACATGTTAACAGGTCCAGTTACATGTTAACATGGGACCCCTTGTTTGATAGCAGCTTGCGTCCATAAAACTTGTGAGTTTATGGAGAGTTTCTGCTTGAATGTCTTTGCAGGATGTCAGAACAGCCTCCCAGAGTTGCTGTTTGGATGTGAACTGCCTCCCACTCTCATACTGTACATTTTTCAGTACAGTCTTGTTCAGTGATGAGTGCCGTGCAACCCTGGATGGTCCAGATGGATGGAGTAGTGGATGGTTGGTGCATGGCCAGTTTGGCCACCATGTCCCAACAAGGCTGCAACGTCAGCAAGGAGGTGGCGGAGTCATATTTTGGGCCGGAGTCCTAGGGAAAGACCTGGTCGGCCCCTTTAGATCTTTCGCTCGAGGATGCTCCAGACATTCTCAATAGGATTGAGGTCAGGGGGGGGGGGGGGGGGGGGGGGGGGGGGGATGGGGGCCACACCATGATTTTTTTTCCCCCTTTTATGCCCATAGCAGCCAATGAAGCTGAGGTATTCCTTGCAGCATGAGATGGTGCATTGTTGTGCTTGAAGATGATTTTGTTTCAGAAAGCATGATTCTTCCCTTTTGTACCGTGGAAGAAAGTGGTCAGTCAGAAACTCAACATACATGGCAGAAGTCATTTTCACACCTTCAGGGACCCTAAAGGGGCCAACCAGATCTTTCCCTAGGATTCCGACCCAAAACATGACTCCGCCACCTCCTTGCTGACGTCGCAGCCTTGTTGGACGGCACTCATCAGTGAACAAGACTGTTTGAAAATTAGTCTCTGTGTACAGTATGAGGTTGGGGGGCAGTTCACACCCAAACAGCAACTCTGGGAGGCTGTTCTGACATCCTGCAAAGACATTCAAGCAGAAACTCTCCATAAACTCACAAGTTTTATGGACGCAAGCTGCTATCAAACAAGGGGTCCCATGTTAACATGTAACTGGACCTGTTAACATGTTTTGGATTGAAATAGCATTTTTTCCCAGTACATATGACCTCTTTATTGCTATGAATTCAACAAATTACTATTTTCAGTTCTTTACAAACTAGAAAATGTCTTAAAACTATGATGTGCATAATAACCTGGAACAGTGCGAAAACAGTTTTTAATTTATTTTCTAAATTCTGTTTTCATTAGGAGGTTTGTTCAATAACATTTGAAACATAAATTGACAGCTAATGACTTGAAAATTATGCTGATATCATTTGCATCAATTATGTTGGAAAATCAAACAAAAACATGATTTGCATAATAAGTTGGAACGCGGTGTAATTGGTCTAAGTGGGACGTGTCCGAGGAGGAGTATCCGGGCGAGACGTACCCAGACTACTGCCACGGGCCGGCCTACCTGCTCTCCTCGGACCTGGCTGGGCGGATCTACAGCGCCTCGCTGGGAGGGGGCGGCGTGGTCCCCCGCTTCTTCTTCCCCTTTGAGGACGTCCATGTGGGCATGGCCCTGGAGAGGCTGGGCGTTGCCATCACGCCCCCGCCGAGCCCCTACCTGTTCCCCTACGAAGAGTACACCCCTGAAGTGTTCTTCCCCGCCGGTGGCGACCGCTATGCACGGCTGGTCAACGCTCAGCGCGTCGTGGTCGCTGCCCACCGCGTCACGCCCGCCCAGATGCGGGACTATTGGTGCCGCCTGCAAAACGCGAGGCGATATTATTAAAGCTGCAGGCGGCGGGCAGCGGATGGCCATGTCAATTATAGCCCCAAGTCTATACAACTAGAGAATGTAGCAGATTAATGGTCCAGGTGGTCCCCAGCTAAATGGTGGAAAGTTGCTTAACCAGATGTAACTCATTGAGAGCAAAAAAATAGATTTTTGGAATATTCATCATATGAATTAGCCCAAGTCGACACAACTAGATAATGTAGCAGATTAATGGTCATTTTGATATGTATGTTGGGCTGTTTTGTTTCCCCAAATCCAGCCTGGAATTGTGGACAAAAGCAAAATAAATCTTTAGTTTTGGGGGTCTGGGGCTAAAATGTCCTCAAATGGTGGTCTGTAGCTCAAATGCTGAATAAATAGTGGGCCCTGGTGTCAAAAAGGTTGAAAACCACTGCTTCATGTGAAATCTATTGATACATTGTGAGCTTGTAGACTGGCCATTTGAACTATTGAATTTCTTTTTATTTTTATTTTTTTTAAAGTGGGGGTGCCGTGATTTTTGTATTTTTTCCAATTTTGTACATGTTTAAGAGGTGGCAGTATGTAAATAGACCCCTTGGTGTGTTTTTTATGCGCAATGATGTCTTCCCTTTGTATTTAGGGTTTCTTCCTGGGGGCTGAACCTTTCCAGTCAAACGTGCCAATGAAAAAAACTTCAATATAGTGACATCATGTGCTCAGCCCCTCCCCTAACCCCGCCCCCTTTATCATACAACTAAAGCTGTGGGTGTGGCTTCAGTTCAGGTGGATCTCCACCCATCACCACCCACCAGGCAAACCAGGCATACTTAATGAACTGGTAGGGTGGAATCATAAAAATGTCAGTTTAACAAACACTGTACACTTTTTGGGAAAAAAATCTTACTTTTCATATAACATTAATACCTGATGATCATGTTTTAGGGTAGAAAAGATTCACGGCACTCCATCTTTAAAATTTAAGAAGGCAAAGAAGAATTAATTTTGCTGATTAATCTGATTACAACACAATTAAATGTTCAAAACCTGTACACGAAAACATGGCATATTTTGGACTTAGTTGGAAATTTGGAATGGTCATGATTAAATTGATTTTGAGGCTGCGATCTGATTAAAATTTTAAGCATCCATCATTTAACAGCCCTATAGTTAAAACATCAGCAGGGCTGCAAACTGTAACCATTATTTTCATTCATCGATTCATCAGCCGATTATTTAACTGATTCATCGATTAATAATCGGATTATGACTCTTATTTAGTTATCACCTTAAAATGGAATTCCGCCCATTTTCAATTCTTTTTTTCTGAGACCCTAGCGGGTCCATTTGGTTCACATTTGTACACTCTCAGAAAAAAGGTTCCTAAAAGAAAGATCATTAAATATGGTGATTGTCACACACAACTTGATGATGCCATCAAGTTGTGTTTCACCGTGTTAATCTTTTTTTTTCAGACCTCCATTTCTAGTTAACTCAAGGCGGGTCAAGGGTGTTGCCTATCCTATTGAATTGTGGGTATGTATGCGTACATCAAACACGTGTTGATGACACTGTGGGTAGAGGGCCCATGTCTGTTCCTCGTGCAGGTTTGTAAGACCCCATTTGTGCTTTTTTTTTTTTATACAACCTTGTGTCCATGTGCAGACAGCTGTGACTGCTCTCAACACTAACTGGACTGGATGAATATGTGTTTTGTGTTTTTAATGAGGCCAGCAGCATTCAGGATGTCTTGGTTCGGTGATATAGCTAGGAACCATATGGAGGAGCTGTCATATGTGTCCTGCAAGGTTCAGAATAGAAACGCTGGCTTGCTGTCTCTCTCTTCCTCCCCCCTAGTCCCCTCCTACGTGCATTCACACTAGCAAATCCTCTCATCATCTGCAAGGCAGAAACTTGTGAATGTCCTTGGGGGGGCTTTCTCGTTCCTTCCCCATCTGACTGACTGCTTCTGTGTCCCACTCTCTTTCCTTCCCTTTGCTCTGTTGAAAGCATCTACACTCCAGCATGTACGCACGCAGGAGTGATTGACTCGTGAATCTGAATGGGGGAGGCTTCCAACGCTATACAGCACATTAGAAAATGCCTATCCCTTCTGCTCGCTGTATGAGGCTGTGCCTGACACACAATTGTGACGTGTGTGTGTGTGTGTGTGTGTGTGTACATTACACTGTGTGTGTGTGTGTGTGTGCGCGCACTGTACATTACACTGTGTGTGTGTGTGTGCGCACTGTACATTACACTGTGTGTGTGTGTGTGTGTGTGTGTGTGTGTGCGCACTGTACATTACACTGTGTGTGTGTGTGTGTGCGCACTGTACATTACACTGTGTGTGTGTGTGTGCGCGCGCACTGTACATTACACTGTGTGTGTGTGTGTGCGCGCACTGTACATTACACTGTGTGTGTGTGCGCACTGTACATTACACTGTGTGTGTGTGTGTGTGTGTGTGTGTGCGCACTGTACATTACACTGTGTGTGTGTGTGTGTGTGTGTGTGTTTACTGTTTTCATGCCAGAAATCGAAACACTACATTCATTAACCTCTTAGCCTTATAAAATGTCACTCTACACTAGATATTCATAGAAAATGAAGATAAACAATCGACAAGCTCACAACAAAAATTGCAAGCTTGTAAATCTGCTTTTATTTATTTTTTAAATTATTTTTTTCATAATGTGCAGTTTCTGCACCCTAAAATCGTGGTTTATAAACTGAAGGAGTCTGCTTTGCCTTTCAAGCCTCAGTCTGGCCGTGAGCCATCTCCTCTCAGGCACAGCCCTACAGCTCCATGAGACTGCTGGTGTGTTTCATAAGCCTGTGCTTCTTTTCTCTATTGTATGAGCAGTCCTATATCGGAGACACACTGTGTTCAGCTGTGTTTAGGCCTGGGGAATTGGTCCACACAGTCCTTTCATCCACAGTCCTCTTTGCTGCTGTTTTTTTGGGTTTCCAACAAAACAACTAGATGTGAGTTAGTTTGCTGGAACCCTGCCTGGCATCTTATCTGGACTAGAACCAACCCATTTTGTCTTTTCATGCTCGCTTGTATGGAAAGCAATCAAATCGCATTTATTGCATCCAACCCCACTTTGCGTATAGGCACACGGCGGAGGAGGAACTTTTGAAATTTAAAAAAACGAAAGCCTGGGGGGAAAAAAGATTTGTTTATTTATTTTTTTAAATGTTTATCAAAATAGGTGATCTACAAGTCCCCAATGCTTGTAGATCCCTCAAGATATACTCTATGGCTCTGATTACAGGGAGACACACCACCATGTCTCCTTAAAACCGTGCTCTACTGATTTTCTTTTATTTTCTTTTATTTATTTTTTTTCAATGAGAAAATGCTCAGTGGGTTGAGTAAGTGTGCACATGAGTTGATTGCGTTAAAAGTTTAATCAGATTAATCAGCACAATGACTTATGGCATTAAACTGTTATTTTTAACAGTCTTAATATGAATAGTCTGATGAATGAATCTGAATCAAGCAATTAATTGACATTCACATTTAAAATGACCACGAAAAATGTTTGATACAGTGAAATATCCCTTAACCATTACCAACACAAACGGTATGATGATCAGACGTATCTCTTTCCAAGTTCCAACCTCTCACATTTTATTTCCTCTTCGACTCATGGATTGCTGCTCAGAGGCCTGGTACTCCCTCTGTAGCGTTTTTATTGGTGAGGTGCATGCCTACTTCTGCCCATGCTGCCCACTGATAGCACAGAGTAAAAGGAGATTTGTGTTTCTGTGTGGACATGTGTGTTTTTTATGTGTGTACTTTGGCATTGTGGTTTCCTGCCACAAGTGAGGGTCACAACTCGTAAACCTTTTCTGAAACGTGTGTGTGTGTGTGTGTGTGTGTGTGTGTGTGTGTGTGTGTGTGTGTGTGTGTGTGTGTGTGTGTGTGTGTGTGTGTGTGTGTGTGTGTGTGTGTGTGTGTGTGTGTGTGTGTGTGTGTGTGTGTGTGTGTGTGTGTGTGTGTGTGTGTGTGTGTGTGTGTGTGTGTGTCAAACGTCACACAGTGAGGTCCACAGAGTGGCATCTCAAAGACACACTGGTATTTGAGTTGTGTGTTTTTCTACACATTTTTATATGCATGCAAATGTCTGACTGTGTGTATATTTGTCTCTTTCCTTAACGTACCCAGGCGTGGGCTGATGTTTTCTTTTCTTGCCCACATTCCCGTTTCTCTCTAGGCAGCACCCTGACTAGCCAACACAAATCCTGTGGTCAGTTAATCACTCACGTCATTTAGTTGAATGCTCTGCCAGCAGCACCAAGGGATGGTTATTTTATTGTTGTTTGAGAATGTCTTCTTGCCTTCCTTTTGTCACAATGATTTTATTTAACCACCTAAACCAGGGACGGGCAATTATTTTTTCGCAAGGGGCCAAATGAGTTACAGAAAATATCGCGGAGGGCCGCATATAAAGGCTGAACTAAAATCGTGCAATATTAATTTAATTTCTATATAAAAGTAGTAAATGGCATTGACTTGACACTCTGGTAAGAGTATTATATCATAGCAGTGGTTTGATACCAGGCCCACTATTCAGCATTTGAGTCACCCATTTGAGCATTTGAGACACCCATTTGGGGACATTTTAGGCCCACAGACCCAAAGCCAAAACTAAAGATTTTTTTTGTCCACAATTTCAGGCTGGATTTCAGTAGCAACACAGGCAAACATTGAGATCAAAGTGACCATTCTCCTACATGATTTGTGTAGACTTGGGGTAATTCAGATGATCAATATTTTAACTCTTGAGAGTGTAAAATGAAACCAAATGGACCCTGGATTTCATTTTTACATTCTCAAAGAGTTACACAAGGTTAACAACTTTCCACTTAGCTGGGGACCGCCTGGAACTCTTTCAAGGACCATTGGTAGTCCCCGGACCACTGGTTAAAAACCACTGTGTTATAGCAATGAAAAAGTGAAGTGGTTTCTCTCTAAAACAATGGTAAGGGGGTTTCACAGGCCGGTCAGAGTCAGCCAAAGGGCCGCATTTGGCCCCCAGGACACATAATGGCCAGGTGTGACTTAAACCCTGATGTAATGTAAGTTGTGGTCCTCAGTGGTCTCACTGGTCTGTAATAGGCCATCTACTTAAAGTGTATTCTTAATCTACACTAATCTCTGACCCGTCGTTGTGAGCTTGTCGACCCAATCTTGTGTGCTCAGTAAGTATTATTCTGAGAATGGTAATCACATGCAATGCTGGGGGGAAAGTGTCTACTGTGTAGGACACAATTATGCTTTCATATCTAAGCCTAAACCCTTAGATGTAGTAGGCTATTTACTGTGTGGTCATTTTAGTGATTGCTCAGATCCAAACCTCCACTTAACCCTGAAATAGTAAAGTCAAGTGCTGAATAATCTAAGGTTCCTGGAGAGGACCATTTTTTTCTCTGTAGTTTGTTTTCCCTCCCTTGAATACACTCCAATTAAAGTAAAACAAGGGGCGAGGCTGGGACAGGAGATGCTATGTTCTTTATGTTAAACTAGGAATTGTTTACGTTAGGCTTTTCCAGGAAATGTAGTAGTAAGTTAGCATGCTCATTGTACCCTGGTAATCATGGTCAAATCTTAGGTGTTTTCGTTTTTGTTGGCTTTATATTTTTAACTTTAGAAACAAAGGGTTGTTTATCCAAACAACTAACTTTCTAAAAATAAGAGCTTCATGTGATTATAACCTCTGAAGCTCTATCATTTTGGAGTGCAGGTTATGACAGTGAGGAATTGTTTTAGTCTGCCAATGAAAGCTAGTATCATAATGGTTGTATTATGATTATTGTAGAGCAGAAAGTCGCTATTAATCAGGGAGATTGAACTGGCATAAGAGTCTGATCACGTCAAACAAAGCCATGGCTATTGGAGATGCCTTGGCTTACAACACTGGCCAGACATTAGCTCACATGATTCTCAGAAACCTAAGGGGATAAGAAGGACCACCCGGCAACCAGCCATTCATTAATTTGATCTATACGTCATCTTTGTCCCATTTGTCTCTGACTAGAACCTGACCTATGCCAGATTTCTGAGTATGACTGCTCTACGTTCAAGGCTACTTCATTCTGTCCCCTGAAAGATAATGTTGTCTTGGACACAAACCGCGGCATAGATACATTACAATACAATAGAGGTACACAGTGACCCATATTTAAGTCACACGCGCATGCACCAACATGAAATAACGACATTAGGATGACTACTGTATATTCTAATCATTGTTGGATTGTTTGCTCAGTTAACGGGTGTTCTTGGAATACTGATCTGAAAATGCAATTTCTGTTTTACTAAAGAGCCAGAGTGAGGGACCACTTTTATTTTAGAAACAACATTTCACTATTGGTCAGAATATAGAGCTGGTACTGCCTTGTTTGTACAATTTGGAAAATGTACAAACAAATGTTGTTGAAAGTGTTTCGATTTGATTTTTCTTTCAGACCTCCATTTCTAGGAAACACAGAATGGGGGAACTTTAAAAAAAAATTAAGTCCACTCAACATCTCTAAGGTATATTAATGCCCTAGTAAAATGTTGACGATGGGTGGAATACCCCTTTAACCCCCTCCCCCCTCTTGCTTTCTCTCATTCAGTCTCATTCCAGTCGTGGTCTCTGTGACCCTGTCCTGCTGCCTATCAGCATAGTTCTCCTCTCACACATTCTCTCTCATCCTTCTCACATTCTCTCTGTGTGGAGTGAAAGCATTCAGTACGGGGTTTTGGCTCCAGCGGGTCGTAGCACCACCAGGGTGTGACTTGGACTGGTGGAGCCTGAGGCGGTGCATGGGTTGGCATGGGCCTGGCACCGGGCCCTGAAGTGCTCTGGGGCCCCCGGCCAGGCAATATGAGACTGTCTGAGACACAGCCGACTGACTTTCAAATACAACCGTCTGCCAAGCCATGCTAGTCTGAACTTACATCTCCGCCTCCTGCCGACCACAGTCGTCACTTTCATCCTGTTTTTTTCTTTTCCATTAGCCAGATATGCAATATACATTAGTTTTTCTTGAACATTTGACCCACAAGAAACTGAAGAGTCAGAATTTTAGCATAGGGGAGTCATGGATGTGAACAATTGCTGTTTACTTTTTTTCTTGTTTTTCATAAACGTGCACACACACATGCACGTGTGAGACACACACGTGCGCGCGCGCACACACACACACACACACACACACACACACACACACACACACAGACTCCCTTGGGGTCACTTGTGACATCTTAGTCTGTAGACTCACTTCCGGGATCCACCCTTTCCAGAGCTCGTACAGCTCCCAAAAAAATCAGGTGTCATTAGTAACTATCAGATTTGACAAAAATATGTTTAAATGAGCGAAAATCCACTTCTTAAAATTATCGTCACTTGTGGGGTCCTTTCTTAGGCTCCACCCACTTCTCCTCTCTTTTGACTTATGAAACCCTCCTCTCTTTTGACTTATGAAATCCTCTAGTTTTCTTACACACTTGACTTAGGATAGTCACTTGTCAGAGCCTATTTGGCAATACTCCAATTTTGACTCATTAATGTTCATGAAATATTCATTGCGAGTCAAAAGTAGTGGTAAAAGACAAGACAGACCAAATCACATCCTCTACTTTTTATAAATGTATAATTTACGTGTACGATTTTGTGATGAAAAAGATGACCTGTTCCCTAACTATGGAAGGAACTCCCACAATAGGGCACCCGCTGCCAGCCGTTCGTCCGACACAAAATTCCACAACATTAAAACATCAGGGGGAGATCGGCCAATAGCGTCTCGGTGCGGTCTCCCCCCCTAGAAAATTCCACCCGTCGGAAACCCCACCTAAAACATTAGAAAAATTCTAGACCAATGGGCGTGCGAGGGGGAGAATTGTCTACGCCCCCGACCAATCGCGTGGCACGGGTTCCCCGGGCTATAGGATCAAGGTTCAAGGTTCAAGGTTACTTTATTTAGTCATGTGAGAGAAATTTGTCTTGGACATACAGACTTGCAGCAACAAGTAAGACAATGCAGGACAATACAATACAGTACAACACAATAGTAGTGACTCGTGCACCCCATCAGGCTTGCATAGCACCTTCCATAAGTAGTGCTTCGTTAAGTAGTAGTAAGAATATAAATAGAATAAATACAGCGGTACCAAAAAACTAGTACAGTTCCAGCAGCATCATAGCAACATTCACAGTCTTCTCCTTCCTCCCCTTGCCCCCTCTGCAAGAGAGTTATTGAGGAGTGAAATGGACATAGGTACAAAAGAGTATTTAATTCTATTATATCTCCATTTTGGAGCCTCGTACCTCCTACCTGACGGCAGTAACCTAAACTCAGGGTACAGTATATGAGAGGGATCAGACACAGTTTTCTTTGCCTGCCCTTGGGTGGCTTGCTCAAAAATGGTCTGTGGGGTGTTGGGAGGTGTTGACATCCCCATAATCTTCCCCGCCGTTTTAGCCAGTCTCAGGAGTTCTGACTTAAACTTAACCGTCAGGTTTCCAAACCAATTGGCGATACCGTATCTCACTATCACAGCTACTCAATTGGAGTAACACAGGCAACACAGTTTTGACACCATCACAGAAGATCCGCAAGCTCATATTGCACCAAACTTCACAAGATAGTTGCTTACTACTACCGCAATGTTCTTAGCCACTAATTGCGCGATTGTGCGATCATCACACTGTTTAAGGAACTTTACCAAGGTGCGGAAAGCTGTGTGCGTGTGAACGGCAAAAACTCTGAGTGGTTCCCCATCAACAGCGGGGTCAGGCAGGGCTGCGTCGCCGCTCCAGAGCTCTTTAACTGCATCATTGACCACCTGATGGCAAGAGTCTGCGAGCGGGTCCCCGGGGTGTCACTTGGAAATTACACCCTAAAAGACCTTGAATACGCTGATGACACCACTCTGTTTAGCGAGACTGCCACGCAGCTCAGCGAAGCCCTCAGCGTGTTCGATGAGGAGACCAATCGGCTCGGCCTGAAAATAAGCTGGTCCAAGACCGAACTTATGCACGTCGGCGATGGACCAGACCCACCACCCTTACTGTTTGATGGGACCCCTGTCCACTTCGTCTCGACCTTTAAATATCTGGGCTCGACAGTCTCCAACACAGGCGACCTCAAGACAGAGGTCAACAGACGTCGTGCCCTGGCAGCCTCTGTAATGCAGTCACTGTGGAGACCGTTGTGGCGGCACCGGCACATCTCCAGGGCTACCAAGCTCAGGGTCTATAATGCCTCCGTCATTTCGGTTCTCCTCTACGGCTCGGAAACCTGGCCGCTGAACAACACACTGGCGGCCAGACTCGATGGATTCGACTCCAGAGCCCTGAGGAGAATAGAAGGCATCTCTTGGACCCAGCATGTCCCCAACCAGGCCTTAAGAGAACTCACGCAGCAGCCTCCAGCGTCTCGCCTCGCAGCAATGCGACGAGTGCGCTGGTACGGACACGTCATCCGCCTGCCTGAGAACCATCCAACCCGAACCATCCTGGAGTTCAACCCCCAACTAGCTGGATGGAGACGACCCAGAGGTGCCCCCCGCACCCGCTGGCTGGATGTTGTAGCCCAGGACCTTAAGGCCTGCGGCGTGACCCTGGCCCAAGCACAACACCTTGCCCACGACAGACCCAAATGGAGAGACCTGGTCGCTATGGTTGGCTCTACGCGCCTTGAAGTGCAAGAGGATTAAGTAAGTAAGTACTAATTGCGCTCCTACTGCGTCCACAGCGGCTAATATACCTAAGTAAATTAATTCCTCGGACTATCGTGATGTCAAAAAGCTACGGTCCAGACCTAGCACAACTGGGTGCAACTCTACCAGAGCCATAGAGAAAGGCAGAGTTGCACCATACAGAAAGGCAAATAACCCAGAGCTGCGACATCTCCGTTCACTTCCATGGAAAGGTGTAATGGCGGCTGCTCTACATACTTTTATTCAGCATTGGGACAGCTATCTGTGACAAGTTCTCAGGCGACAGCCCAGATTTAATTCTCTGAAACCACTTAATCCATGTTGCATGGGCACGGCCGCTGTACCACTTTACTTTAAATAGTTTTGTAGTATGCCTAATAGTATCCATGTTACACGAGCATGGCCGCTGTAAATCACGCTTTACTACTGCCCGTAACATCGTCCCCTCCCCTTCCTTCATTCATTGTAGCCGTAAGCTGACCAATTTTGTTTTCCGTGGAGTTGGACAAGAAAGCGACCATCACTTTCGATCGTCGCGGGCTCGCGGACCTGAGTTTTATTTTTCTACGATGGTGCGGGATAGTCCTGTGCTTACAGCGAGACCTATGCACCGTCAGACGCATGACCGCGCCAGAATTTATTGTCGAGCGGTGAAAGTGTGTGTTTTTGTGTAGGAGATTTGAGCGCACACAGGACACAAAATCTCCCATCGTAATGCAGACGTGTGGTTTTGAAAACGTGACTGCATGTATCCATGCAGCAATTTGCGTGCATGCTTACTGTGTGCTTGCGTGGCCAATATCAAGTACATGCATACACGTTTAAGCAGTGGTCGGTGGTCCCCGCACTGATGTTGCCTGTATGGAGCAGTCTGTCATCAAGTTGATAGATTGATTAGGTCGACAATAATTATAACCAATGACGGTTGTTGTGTAGGAATGAAGAGACGAGGTCAGCGGCAGCCCCAGGAAAATACAACTTCATTTTAGTAGCCTAAAGCAGGGCTTTTCAACAGGTGGTCCGTGGACCTCCAGTGGTCCATGAGAGGATTCCAGGTGTTCCGCAGGCTAAATTATGGAAAGTTGGTTAACTAGATGTAACTCTATGAGAGCATAAAAATGAAACTAAATGTACCTTTGCAGTTGCAGGTCCATTTGGTTTCATGTTTACACTCTCAAAAAATAAAATATTCATCATGTGCATTACACAACGACAAAATGTAAAAGATTAATGGTCATTTTGATCTGTACGTTTGATTATTTTGTTTTCTCCAAAATCCAGCCTGGAATTGTGGACAAAAGCAAAACAAATATAGGTGTAGTTTTGGAGTCTGTGGGGCTAAAATGTCATCAAATGGTGGCCCGGGGCTCAAATTATGAATAAATAATAAAAGGTTGAAAACCACTGGCCGAAAGGAATTAAATAATTGTGAGGCCAGCATGTTTGTGGAGTAGACCTGCAGCTTTAGTGGCAAGTCCATGTGGTCTGTGATTCAAGCTTGGCTGGTTGGGCCAATATACGAATGGATCAGCATAATAATAACAATAGGCTAATAATAATAATAGGTAATAAGCTCATAAGCAGCTAAATCAGGGGTGGACAATTATTTTTTCCCAAGGGGCCAAATGAGATACAGAAAATATTGTGGAGGGCCGGGCTTAAAGGCTGTACTAAATTCTGCATAATATTAATTTAATTTCTATATAAAAGTAGTAAATGACAGTGTTTTGACACTCTAATAAGAGTATTATCATTCTTATTATGCAATGAAAAAGTGTGGTTGTTAGGGTAAGGGTAAATTTGGATTAAAATTGTCATTTAGCTGGGGACCCCCTGGAAGTCGTGTTGTGAGCTTTCAGATTGCGGGTACAAACTAATGGGTCTATGTGTTCCATTTGTACACTACAGTAGTTACAGACCGATAAGGGTGCATTTGTTTCCAAACTATCATTTATATATTTTGCACAGAACAACAGGCCTACAGCCAGTCAGTTGGAAAGCCTCACTGCATGTCGCAGCTGCGGTCATGTGCAACCTGTTTCAGATTGATTGAGACACTAGAAAGAAACTACTAGGCAAATGTGTTTGCATGTATGCTATGTCCTGCTATGGCAAACGTTCAGGGCAGGTCAGATCCAGGCAAACCAGTAGTGGTGTATACTAGGGCTTAATTTGCCCTTCGAACATCGAACAGCAAATTCAGGCCGAGCTTCGAAGCATTGAAAACAATGCATTTCCAACTGCAGTAACAGCGCGTTTGACAGCGAGTTTCTGACCCCTCGATGTCGCACATCTACTAGATGGGGGGGGGGGGGGGAAGTTAAATAAATAAATAAATGCGAATGGTTCGGGATCATTAATATTCGTTCGCGTGGCGACCTTAGCGAGCGAGTGGTTCGAATTTCGAGCTTCGGTATACAGCCTTACAAACCAGCACAAATAAAATCTGTCCTAAACCAGCAGGGCCAACCAGAAGCCATAGTCAGCTCAGAAAGCAGAATAAATGACATTCAAAAGCTCACTTGGGTTACTTGCAGGTGTGTTGATTTAATTATTTCATTAGTAGCCTACTATTGGGTGTAATGGGTTGTATTTATGTATTTTATTGCGTAGGATAATATTAGGACAAATGGGTAAGTATGGTAGAAGTGTTTGTTTTGGTTTAACTTGCCGACTATATCTTCATCAATCAGTTCCACACAGCGTGTCACTGTCCTGCATGATATATCATGCAGGACAATATAATTTGGACAAGTTTGGCAAGCCAGATTAAAAGGCTTAACAGGCTGCATGTGGGCCCCGGGCCGCAGTTTGCCCATGTCTGATTTAGACAGTAAATGAACTGAAAAATGAGTGCTGATTCTAAAATAACAGAAAGCTATGTGACAAAAATGTTTAGGGGGGAAGGGACTAATGGAGAAGAGATCCAGAAGAAATAAAAGACATGCCATTGTATGCTTGACTGCATACTGAAAATATAAGCTCAACACATAGTGAGCTTGTACATTGGCTATGTTGAACATGGAAACAACAGTAAAATCAGCTATGACAATGCCCTCAAGCTCTGCCAACATTCTTGTCTACTAAATCCCCCCACCCTGAGATGACTTGGAATTGTAGGAATTCAGTTGAGATATTACATTGTGTTTTCAAATATGGTGAAAACAACAGATCTACAAGCGCACGTGTTGCAGAGGCGACACATTGTAGGCTTGCAGATCAGCTAATCTTAAGGAATAATTTCATGGTACTCACTACTATTACAATTCCTCTTATGTCCAAAAATTAAGTTGCCTTTGACGAAAGATGCAGTGTTGCAAAGTGTACAAAAATACTTGACTCAACATTTTCCACATTGGAGAGAGCACAGGTCGCCTCAGTCTCATGTGAACACCCCAGACAGGCTTCTGCTGTTTTTGCTAATTAACGACCCAATCAATGCAGTGCAAGGGTGGGGGTTATTCTCCCACTCTCCTAGGGTATTATGATGGCCGGTCGTTAATTAACTGGGGGAGAGGGGGGGGTGCTCTCTCCTGCAGCAACTCTACTCTACTCACTGAACTGATCAAACTGGATCTACTTAAATAAGAAGTTCCCTTTATTGAAATACGGAATGCACCAGCTTGATTATATAATAATCCATTTTATTATGTTATTTGGATACCCATAAGAATCATACAAATTGAGTTTGAGACCCCTGTCCTACTGCGTGTTCCATGCTGAAAATTTTCTGTTAAAATGCTTCATTATGGTAAGGTAAGGTGTGCACTTCACCCCACTGTAGAGTATGTGCATGTGCACATCTTGTAACCAGTAGGACTGGAGGATTTCCCAAATCACACAAATCACTTACTATACCTTTTAAATGATTGTAGTGGGTCAGTGGGCCTAATGTTTTAACAATGTTTGGCTCTGAGATGTAGTGGAGTATAATTTCTTGTAATCAATGCACCTGCACAGTTCAACTCAGAGCATAAGCTGTTGAAGAGATCAGACCAACTTTACACACAGCTTCAGTGTATACTGTATACTATATAATATGTTTCTGTTCTATAAATGGAACAGAAAAATATATGGTCTATAAATGGAACCAAATGGACATATCATCTAACCTGACACAATGATGTTCATAATTAATTAGGGATGTATACAGTCAAGATTCCCTAGAATCCAATTTGAGAACCACTGTGTAAAACAGCATTAATAATAGGAATATTTCTACACAACAGCTTGGAAGCTAGTTGACTCAATACTAGCTCTGTAGAATATCAGCATTATGTTCGTACTTACTCCAAATAGTCTTAGGCCGTTTCTCAATTCTACCCTTGTCCCTCGCCCTTGGCCCTAACCCTCGCTGATGCGCGTTCCCGTGAAAAAGTAGTGTTATCCCAATTCTCTTAGCAAGGGACGAGGGGAAGGGCTAGGGCGGGGATTTTACCCCTTGAAACGGAGCCAAACGGCGACCCGACTTAAAACCAAGGGACATCACAGAGTGCGGAAGTCAGACGCGGTAAGAAGCGTTTTTTTCTTAAGAAAAATATGACAATAGCCGATGCTATTCCAACGTGTTATCAATCTGCATTGCGAAATATCGCAATCTCTAGAAGTGGTTAATGTTTACCTAATGTGAACTAACGATACGGGCCGACGCGCTGCATTTCTACAGCGTTGGTCGCTCGCTATACAACTTGACTGTATTATCAGCTGTATCGGCTTTACTATTTTCTGGTGCTCGTGGTCAAAGAACTCTTTCTTCTGCAAGCTAACAGCACGTATCAGTCCGACCTCGACACCCATTACGATGTCAACATTCTGTAGTTTTGAACTATTATTACGTGCATGATGCTGCTTAATATTGGCTACTCGGTATGATATGTTATGCAAATCCGCATGTCCTGACCGCTCTGTCATGTGTGGATGGACGCACAAACGATCCCTGAATGTTGTAGCAAGTTGTAAAAGTTGCAAAACGTATTATAAATGATGTTTTTTTTTTTTTCTTCCTGCAGGCAAACCAGCTATGGAACAGACTGCAAGCTACTGTGCAACCTGGAGATGAATTCAACAGCATTGAATGTTGTTGAATTTGAAATGTTTCATCCATACTGTACAAAGCACAACACTAGCTTGTCATAACATATGAAATGATTGAAAATGACTCCAGTTATGAATCACTTCTTAATTATGTTAAAAACAATAAACAGTGACCCCAGGCCCTTAATTCTATACTGTACATTGTTTTCCTTTTTCTAACCCTGTATGGCATTTTGCATAGTAGGCTACAATTACAATTCAGGCATTGAGTAGATGATGAATGTCTTACAGCTAGCAAGAACACCTGGTTAATAACTGTCCAAGAATCATTAATATAATATATAACTGTAGAGAGCTGTAATGTACAGCTGTGGTGAAGGTCCCTCAAATGGACACTAATTTGCCTGTGGACCCCGAAGGAATATGCTAGAGGATCCCATAAGGGAAGATATTTATTTAACTCTGAGAAACAGACATAAAGGTCCATTTGGTTCCTATAATTTTCATTAAGCAACCCCCTGGAACTCCTCAAGTGGGGCCTGGGGACACGGTTGAATTAACAAAATGAACCCTTATCCCTGTCTGTAACTCAGAGTAAACAAATGGTCCATAGAGTAATGCATGTCAAACTCGGGGTCCTTAAAGTAAAACGATTTGAGAATCACTGCTAAAGCCTTCTTTTATTGGTCCATGGGCAAATTCGTTTTTTGGGGGTCCTTGACATAAAGTTTGGGAACCAGTTGCCAATAGTGAGCTTGTAGATCAGCTATATTCTGAGAATATCACCTATATCATGGGGTACTGTATAAGGGGCAATCGATATCTAGGGACATTCCAATTCCTAGGGGGATGATTTATCCCCCTAACCCTTGGCACTCATTTTGTAGAGGCAAGGGGAAGGGACAAGGGACAAGGGCTACGGTTGAGGGTTAAGGGGTAGGGTTGAAAAAAGGAATTGAGAAAGGGCCTTAGTCTTCTAAGAAAGTGCAACCGTTGATGTATTCTAGCACACAGGTTTTTCTCGCAGTCTCTTCTTGTACTGTTGGATTCGCGATTTTATTTATGCAATAGGTCTGCTTATAAAGGTTCGTTCTGGTCGGATACTCGACTGGAACCATTTCTGTAAATATAAAAAATGAACGCGAACAGCAACGTCCACGTTCGTTTTTTATATGTGCATCAACGTGGTGAGCACGTCACCACAGAGGCATTTACCTTATAATGCAACATAACAGCACTACATATAGTATGTTTAATATATACGTGTTGATCTGGTTAAAGACACAAGAGTAATGTGGTCACACAGAGCTATACCCTGTTGTCTTCAATCGTTTCAGCAATGTGCATTACAATGCAGCGTTTGCTACTATTATCATGGGCAATTAGTCACTACGATGGATTCATGTATACATCAATATGGGGTGTGAAATGTGTACAATAGTATGTTCCAGCCAAATACTTGCTTCTTAAAGATGACTTGAATGAGATGAATATATATTTTAGTGTTAAAGAATATAGCTGGGGTAATTATAATTATTTTGATGTGAGGACTATGTCATGAATGAATGAATGAATGAATGAATGAATGAATGAATGAATGAATGAATGAATGAATGAATGAATTTTATTTGTGCATGCAGTAGGCCTACTAGTCAACTGAAAATACTGAATCTACACACCATGCATTATACTTAAGGCCAACTTGTTAATTTCATTTAGAGATGTACAAAACATTTACTTCTATAAAGCCAGAAGCAGCAAACCATAGTGAAAAGGAGAAATATACAGTACAAAGAGGGGAAAGTAGGTGGATTCTGTGCAAACTATCCTGAATGTACATGGCAATAACTGTATTAAACTGTAGGCTTATTCACATGCAAGTAAGGTCAAAATGTCACAAAACATAGCCAGCTTCTGCTATTTATACAGAGTGCAAATCTATGTGGTGTAAATTCTCCTGCATCATGATGCATGTTTAGCCTACATCAAATTCACAATTTCAACAGTGATAGGCGCAGCTTACCTCTGCATTTCATACAAAGAGCACTAGCTCTAACTAAACACATCAAACTGTAAATAGACTCATTTCACTATCTTATAGCAAACATAATGGTGGTGATGACAGCTGCTCTGTTTGTTGACCTCTGTCCCAGGCCATCATCTCACCAGGTTCAATCCTGCTCTCACCAGGGCCAGGCACCAGACTATCAGATTCTTGAGCTATTGTATTGCATAATTTATTTACTGTAGAAATATTCAATAAGTCAGTGTCTTAGACTGTTGCTTACTTTAGGCTGCATTTCATACACACAGCCTTAGTGTATATACTCTAAAAATGTCAGGCATGGTAAATCAATTGATTTAGAATCTGGTAGCGGTGATTATGATAAAATAGTAAGCATAGCTCTGATGTATTTAGGTACTCAGAATGAATAGCTTTTATAGCTGTGGCCTTTCCTGGCACTTAAATAAATAAAGCAATCATTGGGCCTTAGTAGGCCTATATGGATTAATGAGATGCCATTTACACTGCTAACCATTAAGCAATAACAGAACAACTAACCAGCACACTGATAAACAATGCTGGGTTAAAAAGCAATGTGTTAATTCTTATCTAAGCCTGCTGATATCCTGCACATTGACAGTAGAGCCAAACACCAATGTACAGTATACAGTTAATTGATTTAGCAATCATGTTTATTATTATGTTTTTATCTTCCCGCATGTCGTGGCCGAAAACAGTGATGTCATGACAGTATAAATCAGATTAGAAAGCATATACAGTTTAAACCTATGCCGAACTGTGGGCATAGGTTGCTTGAGTATAGTTAAAATGGGGTGACATGTACAGTATGTTATGCGTTCCATGCCAGCAGTGGGGATTGAACCACCCAACGTACATACAAGGGCATGTACGTCACTATGCCACTAGTTACACAGGGCTGTTGGTTCGAATCTCATCTGTTGCACGCAGGTCCGTCACACAACAGGAATAAACTGCTGCAGTGAAGCTGGACTCCTCTTTTTCCTCTCTTTCTCTCGGACTCCTCATTTTCCTAAAATCTATGTGGTGTAAATCCCCCCGCCTGCCGAATGGCCCCCAGCTTGCGTGGCTACTCACTCCCAATCGTCCATCATAATCTGAAGATCACGTCTTCATTCATACTCCAACTTAGCCCGTAGTAGAACTTACTTTAGCACATGTCTACCCTCAAAATCCCTATAGGCTTATGCAAAGGCAATTTATTGCGAACGCATTGAGCCACTTACTATGTCACAGAGCACGGAATATTACTGCACTAACAATCTTAGACTGATGACAGTTACTGTACTCCACCACAGATTACTATTGCAACTCATTTCATGTAGTATTACCAATGTGTTGGCTTTGCTTAATGCAATTCACTCAAGTCTGTCTCCCTGCATGTTAAAAACATATAACTTATGTGGTTGTCCAGAACTGACAATCTAATCAATATTCTCACATTTGGGATTTCCAATACACGCTGTGAAGCTCACAGCTTGTCCACCATTGGTTCACAAAGTGAGGGATCCCAATGGAGGGTATGCGCAATTGCGTTGATCAGCCACAGTGTCACATGACCAAAGTATAAGTACTATTCCAGTTGTTCTCAACCTTTTCTCTTTCGTGCCAATATGTACTGTATGTACACTACAGTATGTGTAGAGTCAGCTGGGGAATTAAGGCTACTGCAGGGCTGTCAACCTTGACAAATTTCTATGAATACACCTGGCACATATGCGTCCCACACTTGCGCGCACACACGCTTTGCCCGGGGCCCTGGGCACGGCATTTTTTGTGACAGGATGCTATGCATGATCATGGCCGCGGGAACTATTTTACAGTAGCAGGGGCTGAGCATGGAAGCGGGGGTGCGCAAAAATGTGCGTGCATGCGTTTCATCACGCGCATTTTCGCGTGTTAAAGTGCCCTTTAATTTCCCTCTCCACACACAAGTTATATGAACAAATTGACAGACAAGATGCCTATACTGTGAAACAGCATATTAATTAGGCCTGGCCTACATAAATCACTTGTTTTGAACATATAGGCTGAATGAATAGGCCTACAGAATCCTCACGCAGGATATATAATCACAACAAACGCCCGACAGCAACACAAACTCAAACAACTGACAGTTCCAAACCCATCATAAAAGGGCATATGCCTATTTAGTCCACATGAGATTTAGCAAGGCACAAAAAATATAAAGGCTAAACAGAGGAGCTGAGGTCTAGTAGGAGGTATATTTTTATAAGTCCCAACAGCAACGAGTTGACAGCGCAGCGCGCTTGGGTTCGGCGACCCGTGTGTTCACATCATCATCACACAGCCCTCCCCGTCAGTATATACGAACAGAACATAATACATAATATCTCACATTAACTTTCAGCAGCAGGCAGCAGTTCAGTTGGCACGGCGGCCATGTGCATGATACAGAACATTCCACACAATAAATGTAGTACATTGCACTAATGCAGAATTATTGTTGTGTTTTACGGTTAAGATTTATAAATCTCTGTGTCTCTGGTCCCAGCTGCATCTGCATCTTAGACATATGATGAGGCTAAAGCCATATGAACTCCCCAGAAATAAAATTGTTAGGTAATTCGACCAAGCATCATTTCACTAATATGCACCACAAAGCTGGGACAATATTCCATACCATTAGGAAACCAAACTATAACTATAGCTATAGCTAAACTCAAGTTTAAAACATTATATAGCATTGCTTTTACTCACACTTATATTGGTTAAGTATTTCTTGCCTGGGCTTTAAAATTAGCTGTACAATACTTACAGTATGTGTGAAAGATGCTATACAACAGAGCACCTACTTGCTCAGACTTGCTCAGACAGAGTTAATAGTCCACCAATAAATTTAAGTGTGAATGTCAAAATACACTTCAGTGACTATAAAAGTAATGAACATACTCATGAACATGAACTCATTCTAGTCTCACTCTTGAACAGGGCTCAATGCTTAGGATTTTTCCAAGTAGGCTACTATTTTACAATATCAATATATTCACATAGCCAGGTCGACTGAAAGCCGACCATCAATTATGCAAATGAGCCCGGGCCGTCGCGGGTATTGTTTCGGTCGGGTATTGCAACTCTATACAATAGCCCATATTGTTATACTAATGACAATGTGAAAGGGTCCCCCAAATCTTAAGGCCGACTCTGCTTGTAGCAGGCGAATTGTAGCCTAATAGAAATGACAATGATCCGACGGCAAATCAGCCAATGATGGTAAGAATACACAGTGTTGTGCGTCCGAGCGCGCACGTGCATCGTGCGTTATTTATGATTAATCACGGGATAGCGGCACACGGGCGTGAGGCAAAAGGTTGCTGCGCAGACAGTATATGATTCAAATACACGCACAGCGCAGGAAGGTTATAACAACCAACATCAACAGCTTTAGTAGCTCATTCAACGTGTTGGAGAGAAGCGCAGCGTGTTGGCTGTCTGCTCTGATGCTGTGTGCTGCTGACAGAGCAGAGGGAGGGGCGGGGCGGTGAGCAAGGAGAACAGATCTCCAAGCTAAGGATGCCTCGAGCCTCAACACGTTGATAGCTTGTAGATCTGCTCTATTTTAGCGAACAACACCGCCGTACTATAGTAATGTAAATTTCGGTATAACTCATAGAATGTGCACTTGTCATGTCTCTATCACAGCTGAATGGCCAAATGCTCTACTCGCACCGGTGCTATGAACTTTTTAATCACAAATGCGAGCCTGTCGAGCCCTGCTCTGAGCGAAATAGAACGCAAGAAAAGTGGCGTTCACTCACGCCAGAAATGAACGAGTTCACATCGCCGTTCTTCAAGCAGATAGAGGGTCCGTTCCGTTCAAGTTCCTTAAAAATACGGGTACAACTCTGCCTCTCAATGCGCTGAACGAGGCGACATCAATGTGACTTTTATTAGGCTTTTTTTTTCGCCGCCTCGTCCTGATCGCGCAGCAGCCCAGCCTTTCGAAACCCGTTCGTGATCGTGGATGGATGTTTTGACACTTTTCCACGCAGTCAGGACCCACTGCCAGACTTCAGAAAAAGTTGCTTTCCGCATGCGACCAGTTTTGGTGAAAGATTTCTCGCCGCTAGTCATCCAAGCCTGTTTTCAAAGTGGCGAAGTGCCACTTACCAGGGGCTGCAGGTGCTTCGTTGTGCCCCCAGGAATCACGGCTGATATACAGTAGCTTACCACAGCACAATATCCATGAATCCTCACACCAAAATTACAAACCGAAATTGTGGGTTCAGTTCAAGACACTTTTTCCCGACGGTTGAAATGGCAATACGACCGCGAAAATGGCCTTTTTCACACTGCACAGGTTCCCGTTCACGCTCACGGTTCTGTTACTCATGCTACGAAAATGATGCCATCATGCATTGAAACGTCTTCAAATCATGAATTTTGCCGCAACAGAAGGAGAACAGGTTGAAAACTGTATTTAACTTACAAAGTGACACATTACTTTACCTGTCACGGAGTTCAAGAGGGTTGTACGTTCGGAGTCAAGAATTGTTTGCAGAGTTCGTGCTCCTCGCGCCTGTATGCAATTCTCAATTCTCCGATTGCATCAGAAACATGGAGTATAGACAGAGTTACGACAACTCCGTCCACTTCATGGGGCCAGTCCAATGGCGGCTCTTCTACTTATTGAATAGACAATGGGGACAACCTGAGCTTCAATATTCTTAAATCCCTTTATTTTAGATACATAAACATAAAACTAGGCTACGGAGTCTTTAGTAGTTACTCTACAAGAGGCGACTTTAAAACAGTTGTCGCACGTATGCCCTATAATAGCTGTTATTTGCGCTACCCTCATTGAAATTCCAGTTTGTATGAACAGCAGCTCGTGCGCTCACTTTCGGACCCCTCAATGTCGCAACACTTCTACTAGATGGTTGTGGACCGTCAGTACAGTGTGTGTGTGTTCTCCCAAAGGCTCACTTGTGTAACCCAATGTGCGTTAGCCCACTCATCTTGTGAAGTCCGTTTGGCTCCACCCCTAGGTGTGTGTAGAACACACAGATTCTGCAGTAGCATGGTCGATCCTCCAGGGGGGTCCGCGAGCACAAACACACACACACACACACACACTCGAATCTAAGAAAAATCGCACTTATAAATTCCGACCTAAAAATCACACCATAGCACCATGTGGGCATAATAACTTGATTTAAACAAAAAAAACTTGTGGCGTCCAGTTTTTGGATTTCACAAGTCAAACGGACTTCACAAGATGAGTGGGCTAACGCACATTGGGTTACACAAGTGAGCCTTTGGGAGAACACACACACACACACACACACACACACACACACACACACACACACACACACAATATGAGTTATAGTTGTTTCACTTTGATCTAGAGCAGTGGTTTTCAACCTTTTTCATACCATGGCCCACTATTTATTCAGAGTTTGAGCCACGGACCACCATTTGTTGACATTTTAGCTCCACAGACCCCAAAACTAAAAATGTCTTTTACTTTTGTCTACAATTCCAGGCTGGATTTCAGAAACCAAACAGTCAGACCTACAGATCAAAATGACCATTAATCTTCTACATTCTCTAGTTGTGATGAATATTTCAAGGGTCCATTTGGTTTATTTTTTACGCTCTCGCAAAGAGTTACATCTGGTTAACCACCTGTTGAAAACCTGTTGTCAGTTCTGCATTCATTGCCTCATCTTGAATCCTCCCGGAGTTAATTCGACCACCGTTTGTGGTTCTCTGTGTTAATAGAAGTGCCCAGGTAGCTGGTAGTCTTGTGTCTTTGATCCGCCATCGGAACATTTTCACCTCAGGTCTACTTTAACAGCAAGTTGTTATTCCCATAATGCACCGGGAGGCTCACACTACCCTCACTATGCCGGGCAATTGCTCAGGAACTGGCAAAAAAATAAAATCCCCCATTGAAACTAATGCACAATAATATCACAAACTTGAGACATAAATTACATTGCTGTTTATTTCTGGTTTCGAGATGGAAAGAAAAGCAAAAGTGTTGTGAGTAGGATGGACTGTGCTGGTGGGGGGGGGGGGATTTTTTAGCATTTCCAATTAGTTCTGCATGATTAGTGCAGGGCTGCTCAATTTAATGACTTAGCCGCCCTGACATCAAAGAGCCTTGTGTTAAAGCATGCTAACCTAATGACCCACCCTCACTCCCCACCCGCCCACCCACCTAAATGCACACGGAACTGTAAAAGGGCAGTTTAGAAGAGGTGAGGCCGGGATTCTTGCATGCGACCTTTGAACTGAGCATCACATGATGGCTGTGACATCACTACCTCCCATCCATGGGACCCCCCCTATATCGGTCCATGGTATCTCTCCATTTAACCCAAAAATCTGGCTTCATTCAGGATCTACTGCACTTCTTAAGCAACATAACATTAAACAAGCTGGAACTTATTATTAGTTTCATTTATTTTTTTTTACTTTATTTAACAAGATTTATTGCTTTGCAGTGATGACCAAAATACTGCTTACTACTACTACTACTACCAGAAGTTGTGTTTGTTATGCCCACATTAGTTTTTGGAACAGTATTTAGCAAACATTGAAATCCTTATGTTTCTTTTTATGGAACAGTATTTAGCAAGCATTGAAATGCTTATGTTTCTTTTTATGGAACAGTATTTAGCAAACATTGTTGAAATCCTCATGTTTCTTTTTTATAACTGACTTGAATATTTGTTCGCAATTCTGCTAATTGGATAATGCAAGACTAAGAATAAATAAGGGGTTGTTCAAATATTGGGACATGGCTAATGGATTGAATGGCTCAACTCGGAATGGCTGATCATTATCATTTCATCTAATTTATGGACATGCAAAAGGCAGCATTATGGACGATACCATTAAGATGGATGAGCGAGGACAACGCCAGATGATGTGCAACATCTGTCTGTCAGTGTCTCGCCATGTGATCTTCCTGGTGACACCATCATCTGCGTTTGTCCAACACACTAACTTGACTCAGCGTGTGGACATTAGTCAATTCCATGATGCAAATGTGGATGTTTCTGCTCAACTCAGTGATATTACAATACAATATAACACTTGTTGTCATTCATTTTTTAAATTCATTCTGGGAAGAGAGCAGTGTCGTAATTAACCGTGCACGAACATTACTAGTTAGGCTAACGTTACCATTACGTAGCCTTAACATTGCTTATTTGCTCCGTATTTGTCTGAGAACAATGATTCACTTTATTTTAAGATTCTTTTTTTCTTAATGATTCCTACTCGTATTGCATTCCCTTCTTAGAACAGAACTGTCAAAACATGCAAGACTTGGAAGTTTATTTCAATCAAGCTACAGTCAAGTCTTCATTGCTGCTAAAATAAATATAATCTTGGTTGACTTTGATCTAGCCTTTTTTATACTTTACATTTTAAAATGCAGAAAATGGTAATCCGTCCATGTACTAGCATGTTTCTTATTAGATAAAGTAAGCCACTCGTCACCAGTAAACTGGATTCTGCTGCTCTGCATTCTGAGGTTAACCCCAGCTGTTTTTCCCATTAGTCAGTTGACGTCCCTTAATGTCCCTTGGTGTCAGAAGTTCAGGACATCTCTGTGACTTCGTGTTTGGATGCATACAGCAGCATCGAGGAACTCACTGTATGTTTCAATGAAACATAAACCAACGTGTTTCTTTGATCCAGTGTTTACCCTCGTCCCTGATAGTGTGGGGGCTCTCACATCGGACACCTGTGTATGCACACTTAGCATTGTCTTTGTTTGTGTTTTTTGTAGTGCGTGCCTGTGTGGTAGTGTTTTGCGATCTAAAGATGTATGCGTTTCCACTCAAATGTACTTTCCCGGTCGGGCAACCCAAAGTTGCTTTTTGTCCATTGTTAACTAAAGGCAGATCAGAGTGGTAATGGGACTGGCAGTCACTTTTTTGTACTATGTTTGACGACAGCATAATCTGTATCAGGATCGGTCAGAATGAGCATCGGCATGACCCTGCAAATACGGTAATCTGACAACGGGTATTGGTCATTAATTCACATAATGCTGTACCCCTAAACTGTGCCGGTTGGTCATGATTGTGGCAGCCTGCCACATAATCGTGCATATGGGGGAAACGCTGTTGATCACAGCGTATCGAGCAGGTTCTGGATCTGCTAAGTGCCACTTGGCTTTGTTGTGCTTCTAAAGTAGCTATTATTGCTGGTCTCTCCCTGTTCCATGCATGCACTCCCTTTCTCTTCCCCCTCACCTCTGCCCCCTCTCCATTCATCCCGTCCTCCCCTCTCCCCTCCCTACCTTCCCTCTCTCTCTCCTCATTTCTCTCACATGTGGAAAGCATTATATCCTGTCTGGTGGAGAGGGAGAGCAAACATCACAGGCTCGAGGCTGAGAGGAGGGGGTTTGGGCTGGGGGTCGTTGAAATGTTAGGATCTACCCAGTAGTGACCATACCAACCCCCACCATGGGCCCTGGCACTGTTTTGTAATTTCAGAACTACGACACACTTGGTTACCTGCTATTCCAACCGGAGTGTTGTGGCGTGCGTGCGTGTGTATGTGAGAGATGGAGGGCGATTAAAAGAAAAATAGTCCCGTCAGAGTCCACCATAGTACCTCGGCTTTTGTCATGCCTGTTAAGTTGACATTCTGCATGCTATAAACCATTTTTGGCATGTGGTTGGGATTAGGGAATGTGTGCCTCAGTTTATTATGCTTCACCCGCCACAAGTTGTGATACTATTTCTGGAAAATAAATAATTAAATAAAATTGGGCGAGTATGTCATAAATGTGTAATGTGGTGGCATGCAGGGTGTTCTTTTGCACATGTACTACCCCTCCTCCCCCAAATAATAAATAAATACTATTAATCTGTTCTGATGTGAACTGTTGTATATTATTGTAGACTTGTGTTGAATATGGTTTGCGCTCCAGCTTTGGGTTTGAAGAAGAAACGTAGGGCTCCATTTTCGTTACCATCTATACCCCTTATCATTTTTTTTAATACTTTGAAAAACTTTTTGGAATAGTTCAACATGCCAATCTATTGACACATTGTGAGCTTGTGGACTGGCCATTTGAAAAATGTTTTTTTAATGGTTTAAAAAGGCAAAGAAGTTAAGGGATAAGGGGTTTAGCGGTGACAAAAATGGAGCCTGTAGTCTCTGGTCCTGTAATCTAACTTCATGTTGATCTCATTGTTCTTGCTAGTGGTGATATTTTATGGGGTACCACGAAAAACCATTCAAGTACACAGTGTGGAGCTGTGGTGGGCCTGATCTAATTCTGCAAGTGTACACATTTGTACCCTTCATGCTCAAAGCATGGGAAGCGAGGGAAGATAAAAATTGCTGCTGTCATGTGGATGTTTTTAAGTTGGTCCACATTGAAAAGCTATCATAAATGTGATGGTTTTTCCACATAGTATCATGCGGTCAGTGTTAGTAGTAGCCATTGTGTCCCAAAAGACTTAGAATGGCCTCGTTTTTATGGGCTTGCCAGTGTTAAGCAAACCCACAATGTGGTTACTCTGGTAACAGACTGAAACTAGCACTCAAACAGTCACGATTCTGTGGATCTTACCCTTTATAATTAGCTATACATTATACATACTAGTAATCTACTTCCAATTCATGCATTTGTATAGGCCTACGATTGAAGTATACTGTATGAAATTGCTGTGGTTGAAACCATCTGAAGGTTGCTTTGGCGACAGTGTCCTTACACAAACCATTTGATGCTGAAGAATGTTGTCTTGTGTACCAGCTGTTAGGAGTATTTGTGGTTAAGTGACATTGAACTTTGGCAAAGTATTGTATGATTACTTTTCAAAAGAAGCAGGCAAGATAAATTGCATAGGAGACTGTTTAATGACGTTTTTCTTTTGTACAGACGAGAAATTACTGCCTCTTAGTGCAAAAAGGTTGAAGCCACTTCATGCAGCGACGAGGTTTAGGCGACATTGACTTCCATTGAAAATGATTGTAGCCTGTTGCTTTGTCTTTGGTAGTCAGAAGGGCAATACGGAATGGATTTGTGATACTGTATAGAGGCCAGTCCACACCATCCCGAGTGCCTGCAACGAGCGATGTCTCAATGCACTTTTTTCATTTCCAATCCCGATACCACAATTACTGTGTCATCCGATACCTAATACCAATATTAGAGACTATATATACAGTATATAGGAAGGAAAAAAAATATGAAGTCCTACAACCGGGAATAGCAGAGTCCGCACTCAAATGTGCACTTGGAAAATTCTAATTCAAAGCAATTTCAAGTACCGGTAAAACATTTTCAGAGGCGAACATTGGAACAGCTTCTCACCTGACAAAACGGACACACTAAGAGACATACAGTACACAGAAAAAAAAAAAACTAAAGTTGGCTAAAATAGATGTACCACATTGTGTTGAAAGTCCTTAGACAGCTGACTATACATGGTAGTACTAGAAAGAGACACAAGCACTGGGTGTGGGCAGGGTATGTGGAGCAACAGCCCCAGGTTGCATACTGGTTAGAGTCACCAAATTAAATTGACCCTCTGAACCTCCTAAATGCTACAGCAAGCAGTTGGCAGACACAGCCCGCCAGCCATTTAATTAGCCGTCCAGCTCTACGGTTAGGTGGAAATGGAGCCTCACTCAATTAGCTGGGATTTGATTTGTCTGTGTTTGTGCAGCCAGTGTTCAGAGATCTACACTTCTGTCACGATCACAACCTTGTTTATTTAGGATGTGTGCCATACCTGAAGTGTGAGAGATGTCTGCATGCCCGATTGCCTGCCATGTGGATTATATGAAAAAAGGCAGAGTTTGACATAAAACCAGTTGACAAGAGGCCAAAGCGTGTGTGTGAATGGTTATGAAATCTAGGGTAGAGTCGCATTTGAATTTGCACCCTGAAGCCTGATTTATACTTAGTTGCATGTGCATGTTTCACATCGAAAATAGCCTATATAAGTAAACAGTACACAAAGTGCTGCAGGCCAGCTTGTTGGGAATGGCTATTTTTTTATGCAAGATCAGTGTGCAACAAGTATAAATCATGCATGAGGTTTCTGTTAAAAAGCAGTATCACTGCCCTCCTCACTACCCAGTCTGTGGTGATATAAGCAAAGTAGAAAATCATTTTATGAATAGTCTTTTTAATGGAGATGGGGGGTGGGGGCGGGATGAGTATTTGTCTAATTTAGTAGCTGACATTGGTTATATAGTAGTGTACAGCATTTCGGGTATCTAGAGGTGCAATAAATATATTCTTTTTCTGTTGAACAAAACAGAAACAATCCCTTTCTCACCTTCTCTCTCTCTGTCCCTCTGCTTTTTAGCTCTGGAAAAAATGATATTGGAGATTTGTCAGGTGGAGCACTGGGGATGGAAAGGGATCCGTTGAAAACAAAACATGCACATGCACACACACACACACACACACACACACACACACACACACACACACACACACACACACACACACACACACACACACACACACACACACACACACACACACACACACAGTATACATCTCCAGCACCTCACCCTCTCTTCAGCCCTTTGTAGTGCAATGAGCAGAGAGGAAAACCGGGGGGATGATCTACGGAGAGATGGGGAGATGTGTGCAGCATGGTAGTAAGCGGCAGTAGTTGTCCCAGGTGTTTACAGCATTTTAACTGCTGTTGCTTGTATGGAACCCTGCCTGTCAGCCTAAGAACAGCTGCACCCAACCTGGGCTCTGCATCTGAAGCGTGCACGTACGAGTGACGCCCAAAATATTGATAGATAAGAACAATTAACACAAACCTGTCTGCCCTTTCTTTGTCATGTTCCAAGGGAAGGATAAACCTTACAGTATTTTTGGAATGATGCACAAGTGGTCGATATCATTGCTCTAAACGGAATTCTGGATTATTTAATTTGGCATCGAGAACAACTGATCAAGTCATTTGGAGTGAAAATCAACCAATGTTAAATCGGTGGCAGATCGTTTGCAGCGCCAGTGTCACTAATTCATATTATCCACAGCTGTATGCATCTATATCCCCTGTGTACAAATACAGTATCTGACCTGTTTATACGATTAACAGCTTGCATTTAGAGAAGTAGACACACACATACACACAACATATAGTAAAGCTTTGCATCATTCAAGTGAGCTGTGCTCCATTCAAGTGATGCTCCCATTATGCTGTCCAGGGTGTTCAAAGGTAGTCCCTGGACAACTGATCAACAAGGCCTGAAGATGGGATTAATAGTGTGTGCGTGTACGTGCGCGCGCGTCTGTGCGTGTGCGTGTGGTGTGGTGTGCGCTCTCTCTGTTCCAAAGTGAAATTGCCATGGCTCACGGCTCTGCCCTGGCCTTTGAAGATGGATGAATTGCTAATAGGTTTAACCCCCCCACCAACTCTCATTCTCTGTAACTCCTCTACCTCCCTCTGTCTCACTCCCTTCTTCTCTCGATCGTTGGTGCACGTTTTCCCTCCTTTCCTTATCTATATTTCGCCCCTCTCTTCTTTCCTGCTGCCTTTTTCCTTTATATATTTTTCATTTGTATCCTACTTCCTTTCACGTCCCATTTCCCAACATGCCACACACACACACACACACACATACACACACACACACACACACACACACACACACACACACACACACACACACACACACACACACACACACACACTTCTTTGAACCTCATTCTGGGGCAGTTATCATAGGTCATCTTCCTTCACCGTCAGGAATTTCTCCTTTTCTCAAGGAGTCTTGCACCACTGAGAAGAAAAGAGAAAACTTAAAAGGGTAAAGTGCCTCTTGCCGTAGTTTACCACATTCCCAAGAGGGCAAGACGGAGCTCTCCAAGAAAGAGGCACAATTAATTGGTTTCTGTGTGAGTGTTCTTGCGATTCATTGGGCTCTGCAGAATTCATGGTTCTTTAAACACACTTTTTATGCACTACTGGCTTTTTTTTGTAGAACTTATGCTGTAGGTGGGTTACTTCTGATTTATTTTGTACTTAGTTTCATGCTGGACTCACGTGGCCCTTCACAATAGCTGCTCTAGAAGCTCATTCAGTACATTGGAGAGCTTGTTGATTGCCTATTTTCAGCACGCAACTCTTGGATACATACATTAAAATAAAGTTAAATAAAGCATTACAGATGAGATGCCAGGTACTCATAAGAACTATATGGATATGATATGCTAATTTAGTATGTGTGAGTATGTTTTGCACTCTGTCTGTGTATCTGTCCATGTACGGCTAATGTCCGGCACCTTTGCCCCGTCATGTGATCTTATGGACCTGTCCACTTCTCCATATTCCATCCCCATTGACTAAGACCGCCTTCCAAAGTTTGCAGGATTTGTCTAATTCCAACAAAATGCCACAAATCACTACCACAGCGTGCAATTTACAAGAAATTATGCACACACATTCCCGGTTATATATGTGAAATATGCGATACACATTTATGCACTTTACTCGTACACATTTTATTCATACTTTACATAAATCAGTATACACTATCTCCATAGTCCTGTGATCAACATCTGCATCTGTCCACTATCCCATATTCCATCAGTATTGGCTAAGATTGACAAAAAATGACAAAATTGGCTAAGATTGACAAAAGTTTACAGGATTGGTATACTTTTCTGAAGAAAATTTCTCAAATCTTGAACATGGCGAGTTCTGTTGAACTATGCACATATATTCCAACTAGTTACTATTATTAGTTTACATCTGTTCAGGAACTTTTTGCACATTATCTTGAATGAAAGGAGGTATTGCGCCATAACTTCAGCACAACGGTGGTCAGTTCTTGTCAAGCAGCGCTTTGAAGGATTGGAATTACTTTTCTAAAACATGCTAAAAGCTTCTTGTCCCAATATCTTAGCCAGTAAAACACAAATGCTTTATTTGAACAGACTTGGGATCAGACATATTTCTTATAAACCATAGGATGAAGTTGAGCTGGGGTTTAAGCCATTCCTGCCAGCCACTCATCTGTGGTTAGGATTAACTCGGAGAAAGTCCGATTTAATAACTGGCCTAATGGGACCCACCTCAGTGCTCTAAGATCAAGGGACAGGGCCTGGCTAATTATCTTTAAGGTCAATGTTCCAATAAGCCGACTATTTCGTATACATGGGCCTTTTAAGAACATGAGCGTATATAACAATGCCAAAATAGGGGTAGGAGTGAGGTCTGAATGCAGTAGGCTATTTAGACCAAAACGTTTCCAGACACAGTGCAATCTCAGTGTGCTCTTAACATTGTTTTTTTTTTTTTAAAGGGATAATGACGATGTTAAAAATTCTAACCTCAAGGAAAATACTGTCTAGGTACAAAGATAGTCTTAAGTGGCCTCTGTTTTGTACCTGATGGATTACAGTAGTCTGTTACACTGCACTAGACACGCACTGTGGGCATGGACATTTGGCTTAGAAATCCATGGGGTGTGTGTGGTGTGTGTGTGTGTGTGTGTGTGTGTGTGTGTGTGCGCGTGTGTGTGTGCGCGTGTGTGTGTGTGCGCGTGTGTGTGTGTGCGCGTGTGCGTGTGTGTGTGCGTGCGCAAGTGTATGACTATGGGTCAGGGGAGGCCACAAGTCCATGGTGGCCCAGGCAGCCTTGGGCCTCTCAGGTTTCAGAGCCAGGCATTCCTCCTCGGCTGCCGTGTAGCTGTGAAAACCACAAGAGCTGTTCCAACAACAAACAGGGAAAAGACAGCTAAGCTACAGCTAATTAGGTGTGGGAGTTTTCAGTTTGTTTTAGTTTACCTTTCTCTTTTTTCACCAGGATAGCCTGTTTTCTTGGGCACAAAATCCCATTCATTTTGCCAGTGGAAGTTGTTTTCCTCTCTCTTGTTATTGGCTTTTTTCCCCATTATTTTTCTCCCGCGTCACACATTCCCGATCACATGTTTGCTGTGAAGCAGTTGCGTTTCTGTTTGTGTGTGCTTCTACATTGTGTTTATTTGAGAAGTCCCTTCCACTGAGATGCCACAGAATGGTAAACCGTGTGGCTACGAGGAAGTATTGGGTGGCTGTAGCTCTGGTCCAGAGTTTCACTGCTTCAATGAGTGCATTGGAGCTCTGTAACATGCAATGTAATCTCGACCCAACTGGCCTCTCTTCTAGACTGGAAAAAATAACCAGGATTTGCGCCCTCTATCGATATTGCCAAGAGAAAACCTTCATTGGGGCAGAACGCAATTGTTTTTCACCAGGAAAAAATAATCCCTAAGTCCATTTTATCTGTGTGGTGGGGGGCTTCCTAATTTCCTCTAAGGAAACTAGTCTTTCTAATCACACAAGCCGTGTTTGTTTTGGTGAGTGGGTAAAACGTTCTTTATACATCCACTCCAGAAGAGAGGCTGGTTGGAGTAATGGCAGATTGCATTGTATGTTACAGAGCTCCAGAAGCAGCGGAGGTCTGGACCAGAGCTAGGGTGGCTGTATGTCTATGAGTAGTGATCGTAAAATAATAATAAAATAAATTATAGAGAAAGTCATGAATATTCGAATAGTGTAACAAAATAGTAGAAAACGCACCTGAGGAGCATCAAAACTCATGACCAGCTGATCAGATTTCAATAATTTCTAAGTACTTTCTTTAATTTTTCGAACAACAACAAATAAACTTTCAGGAGTACTTTTTCTATACAATTTCTCCTGCGCAAGAAGGATTTTGCCTATAACTCTATGGACTTTGCTTATGTTTGGAAAGAGCCATCTTGGCGTGAAATGTCAAGTTGTCAACTCTCCCCTTGATCGTGCTGCATGATTTACTGCTTTCAGTGCTTTGTTATATTCTTTATACTGTTCGCTGAAGAGGGTGAGGGTTGTGCTGTTGAGTATTTAAGCTGTGATGTAAACACTCCCTCCAGAGATACGTCCGGGTCCATCGGAGGTGTTTGAACCGATCTGAGGCTGGAACAGAACAGAACAACCACTGAGGTCTCATTTTACCACTTTCCTTGCGACAACAAAGCTCCTGGTCTCCCAAATCTGGCTGTGTCAGGCCGTCTGCTCCATACTGAATACAATCAGCATTATATTCCATGGTGTTAACTAAATCCTCTACAACGGATCATATTAACTCAGTGGAATTATTATCCCCACATAATTTTTTTTTTTGCGTCATGGACACTTGTACTGAACATTAATAATTCCACTCGAGGTGGAGGCCTTAAGAGTTAAGACTCGCTTTAATCATCAATGGCGTCAAATAACATTGTAAATAGATTGCCATGTTTAGATATTGCTATGTGTACAATGAGTACACTTGCATCCGGATATAGGGCTACAAAATGATGATGGACTAAAATACTGAATAGCAGCAATATAGAAGTCTAATGTGAGTGAACTTCAGGTTAACTTGGTGCTGTACATTCTGAGCAATGTCAGCCCCTCTGGAGTGCTTCTTCTGACAGTAGTTGTAGACAAGCCGTAGGGAACAATCTGGACACCAAAAACAGTGTCATAGTGAGACAAGCTTGTAGATCTGCTGTTTTCAGCGTTTGGCATTATGCAAGTAAGCAAACATTGGTTTTATGGTGTTTGTACCTGGAGAGAGAGAGAGAGAGAGAGAGAGTGTGTGCGTGTGCGTGTGTGTTGGGGTGTCAGAGGTGGTTCTGTAAACTAACAGTTAAAGTGAATGTTGTTGTTCTTTCTGGGCTAATGTCACAAAATGCTCAATTTATTACTTTACATATAATGCAAATATTATGCAATTTATATATGCAATATTTTTTCAGGCTAGAAGCCACACTGGTGAAATCTTGAACCAGTTCCAGGAAAATGTATTTCCCTTCTTGTCATGCTATTGGAATGGACGTGGTCAGCAATCCATTTAGGTTTTGATATATAGTATAGTTCCTAAAATGTTTTTAACTGATTTAAATGATAATCTTTACACCTTTTGCTGTATTTTTTTATTTTGGCACTCTGTTGGCTGATATAGTTGTGGTCAATATTACACAGCTTATTCACAGAACATTACCATTACAGGCTGTTGATACTGTATCTCGCATTGCCCTTCTTATTCAGATTTTTCCCCCCAAAATACACTGCATACGTGCATTTAATCCAATGCATGTATGCATTGGATTAAATAAAAGCAGGACTCTGTCCGTGCAAATCACACTTGTTGTGACTGTGCCTTAATTATTTTAGACCTTGCAGGCAGGGATATTCTTATACAGCTGAACTATCATATGGTGAATGAGTAGCCACATTTACTGTATTCTGCACAGGTTTTATGTTCAAAAACATCAATGTCTTAAAGATATTAAACTCAGCACAGCTTGCTAACTAAGGGGTGCATTCATTACTCTCGCATGCTGTACAATATACATGGATTTCGTTTTTCTGTAGGAATCTACCGTGATAAAAAACACATTAGACTGTTATATTCTCTGAGTGATAAGTGATAATGGGAAACACATGGCTCACAAATATGTGAATAATCACAAAAGAACTGAAACTCTAACAAGTGATATGAATTTCTGCCTACACAGTATCTGAGCTAGAGCTGGTAATTGCACAAATCTCGCAGAGTCGCAGTGTGATACTTATTTCAATGGAGAGGCCACAACACATACGTATTGTATGTATTCTTTCTAAATATTCTGAAGGCACATTCCTGTGGCATGCAAAAATCAGAAAGTCAGAGAATAGAAATAACATTTCCATTTACCATTTCAGGTCCGACACGTTTCAAAAAGGGTTACATTTTCTCACTTTCAGAGATGTTGAGCATATATTCTGTCCATCTACAGGTGCTGGTCAACGAATTAGAATAATTTGAACAGTGCAATCGTTAAATTCTTTGAATGCATTTCTTGTGCAGAAAACAAATCAGGTGTTCACCGCGCCTGTCCTACTGGTTAGAGTAATCACAGAACTCGTAACCTGTAAAAAATTTGCTCAGCTGAGCTTTCCAAAAGGCCCATTTAGGCCATTTAACTGTGACACTGTTGTTTCATTGAATTAGAATAATGGAGAAACCGTTTCATTGAATTAGAATATTTTTTATTATAATTAGAATCATCACTTTCTCAGTATTTTGTGGCTGCCCCCTTGGCTTGTATGACTGCCTGAAGTCTCCGTGCAGGGGTTGACACTAAGGTCTACGAGGTACTTGCCCATCGGGCAAGTGCAAGTCAGGTTCTACTTGCCCTCAGGTCATGGTCACTTGCCCCCCCAAAAATATATTGTAAATTTTGTTTACGTTTAAGTTTGTTTAAGCTTACTTCCTACTTGGGTGCTTTCAACAGGTGGTCCAGGGACCACCAGTGGTCCCGGAGAGGGTTCCAGGTGGTCCCTAGCTAAGTTGGTTAACCAGATGTAACTCTTGAGAGCGTAAAAATGAAACCAAATGGACCCGCAAGGGTCCATTTGGTTTCATTTTTACGCTCTCAAGAGTTAAAATTCATCATCTTAATTAGCCCATAGTGGTCACAGACCGAGTGGTCCCTGACCCCAGCAAAATGATAGTTTGGAACCAAATGAACCTGGGAGAGAGATAGGTAGATAGCTAGAAAGCAGGGAAAGACACAGAGGCAGAGTGCAATGACCGCCTTCAAGACAAATTTATCTTGTGTTGTGTTATAGCGCACTAAGTTGCACACTTGCCTGATCGGGCAACCAGGTAGCAGTCTTCACTTGCCCCACCATTTTTTTACTTGCCCCGGGCAAGCGGGCAAGTGTTACTGTCAAGCCCTGTCCGTGGCATCGATTTGAAGAACTAGCTATCTCTACCTATCTCTCTCCCAGGTCCACTTGGTTCCAAACTATCATTTTGCTGCGGTCAGGGACCACTGGGTCTGTGACCACTATGGGCTGATTAAGATGATGAATTTTAACTCTTGAGAGTGTAAAAATGAAACCAAATTGATCCGCAAGGGTCCATTTGGCTGAGGGCAAGTAGGACCTGATTTGCACTTGCCCGATGGGCAAGTACCTCGGAGACCTTAGTGTCAACCCCTGCACGGAGACTTCAGGCAGTCATACAAGCCAAGGGGGCAGCCACAAAATACTGAGAAAGTGATGATTCTAATTATAATAAAAAATATTCTAATTCAATGAAACGGTTTCTCCATTATTCTAATTCAATGAAACAACAGTGTCACAGTTAAATGGCCTAAATGGGCCTTTTGGAAAGCTCAGCTGAGCAAATTTTTTACAGGTAACGAGTTCTGTGATTACTCTAACCAGTAGGACAGGTGCGGTGAACACCTGATTTGTTTTCTGCACAAGAAATGCATTCAAAGAATTTAACGATTGCACTGTTCAAATTATTCTAATTCGTTGACCAGCACCTGTATGTCACTTTTTGATTATGCCTGAGGAAGGTCAGTAGACCTTACAAAGCTTTCAAATAAATCCCGCTGTGCACAGATTTGAGTGTGCCGAGCCTATTTTCTTGTTTCTCACCTTCAGAGACAAGAATCATATCAGATGAGCTTCGTGCACATGAAGCTGAGCCTCTTTGAAATTAAATAGGCTGAGAATCAACAGATTAAATTACCTCATGATGTTCTAACGTTTGCCTTTCATTTGCTGCTCTCTCTCTCTACAGAGGATCTTCAACTCATTTGTATACACTGAGAAGACATCCAATGGAGAGACAGAAGTGCAGCAGGTGAGTCACAATGTCGATAAGAGTGTGTGCCTGTGTGTGTGCACGTGTGTACACATCTGTCATATACTGTAGTTATTGTGTGCTTCTGTGTCCAGGTCTATTCAGCTGCAATTACCACACACACACACACACACACACACACACACACAAAACCAGCAATAAGAGAAATACCGGGTTTATTAAAATTCTATGGCTGCTGTCTCAATGACTTTGAAGTTCTTTCTCCGTGTTTCCACTCTTCTCTTGCCTGTTTCACAACATCAGAATGGAGATGTATGTACAGGATAAGGCTGAAAGGAGAGAATACTATTCTTAGCAGTGGAAACACATTTGTGAGATAATGTTGCGTCATGTTTTTCCACAAATATTATCCACCGATGCCAAATTAGGTCCTCAATGACCCACTATGAGATTTCTATTTTAGTGACTTAAATGTCACATGGTGGGCATCTCGTGAGTACTTCTCTTGCAGCAATGTCAGAATAAAATAAATGCGTTTCCACTTCTGATAATAACTATGAGCCGCAATCCGATGGGATGATTTATTGTCATCCACTTGAATTGAGAAGCGAAAGTCTAAATATCCGTTCTGGGCCCCAGGCAGAGTGTGTTTGATGAATCCCAAGAAGTATCTAGTATGTCATCTAGTAGGCACATGTTGGGTTGTCTGTGGGCATGAGTTCCTGTGTGTGTGGGATCTTGGAAGACTGACTGGAACTCCAGACTGGTAAACAGCCACAAGCAAGTACAGACAGGTTGGTGTTTGTTTGTATTTCCTGTGTGTGTGTGTGCGTGTACACGTGTGTGTGAGAGACATTTCTTGCCTTACAAGTCAGTTGGCAGAGTGGCAGTGTTTTGTGGATGTTTTTGTCATAGCAGTATAGCCTGTTAACCTAAAAATAGGCATTGCTTTTTTTAGTTTCATTCAAGCCGAAATAAACCATATGCTTTCAGAGATGAAAGCAGTCTAACAAGTCCATATGGTAAATTGCTTTTAATTCAGAGAATATTGTTTAAAATGTTTAGAGTATAGATTGAGTCCCACCAGGGTCCTATTCCATCTTTGCATTCGAAAAGGGAATGTCTTAATTAGTCTGGGTCTTGCAACCATCCTCGTTCAGTCTAAAGAGTTCACCATGTATTCTATTACCCCTGAGCCCCTTTTTGAGGTGGGTGGCACTTCACAAGTCAGGCCTGGCATACTTGGCAGGGTTTTCCTTGGGCATGGGGGCTCTTTGCTTCAGCCAAAGCTAGGCTCAATTAGCAGGGTTTCTCCAGAGGAAGTGGGGTTTTAGGAGAGTACTGTGGGGGTGGTTGTGAAGTCCAGAGAAGGCGTACTAAAATCATTAAACACAGAGACTTGATTTAAACGAACTCTCAGCATTTCTACAGTGAAGATGGCTTCTCTGCTGTAGATTCTCCTCTGGAAACTCATTAGTGTGACGGGAGATACAGACAGACATCTGCCTGTCTCTAATGACATGGGGCTTCACTCAGTCTCTGCCGTTGCCTTCATATCCGTTTATGTATGGAAGGGCCATAAGTTCGATTTGTTTTTGTTATCCCCTAGTCTGGACATAGCCTTGCAAAGCCAGCCTTCATCTGACTCTGCATTGCAGATTAAGGCCATTTTTACACGAAAAGTCCTGTTGAGTTTTTTTTTTTTTTTTTTTTTTTTTTTTACTTTTTACTTTTTTTTTTTACTTATTACTTTTTATTCACCTTTTACATCGCAACGTGACTGTCTTCCCAAACATCTCTCCTCCTTTCCTGTCACATTAGTGTACCCCATCAAACAGTTTAAAAAGCAAGGAACCCTGAACATCATACATTTTATTGATACCACAGAGAGTTCCTTAGATCTCGAGTTATGCAGCCTTTTACTCTGCTGTTAGCCTCGAGTCGACACCTAGGCTTTCATTTTAATCCACATCGCGTAAAAGCGGAAGGCCTGGACTAATTTGTCAGCCACGGTGGCCTAGAAGTGGGAGTCAACCTTTCAGGGTGGGTGTCGCTTCAAATGATGTGATGTAGCACAGCAGTGGAGGGGTCGGGTATGATGACGACACGTTGGTGAGATCAAATCAAATCAGCTCGATCTGCCGCCCAGGCCTTTTATTTTGTATTGATACTTTATTCATGTCTTTATAGCCGAGTAGTGACAAGCCAATCAGATTTGTCTGGAAAAAGGCTATATCTAACCAGTAAGACGCCTGAGTGCACTGATCCACCTGGGTGACAGCTGACTGCTGGGAGAGTGCTGTCGCTTTGGAATGGGGGGGTCAAATCAACACATCCGCCTGGGTGACAGCAGCTAGACTGCTTGGAGGGTGCTCGCGCCTTGGCATGGAATGAATTTTCTATACAAACATCCAATCCACTCTGCAACTCAAAGCAAGGTTTAAATACCACCATTTGCCATTTTGACAATTATTTTCGGCTACTACACAATTAGTCGTGTTGCTCATTCCAGGAATTCGCAATCCTTAAAATTAACAATGTAAAGGAACTTTTATTGCTGAGTTTATGTCATAATGGAGTAGTTTGATATCAAGGGTAATAGAGGCAACTTTAGTGCCTCTGTAAAGAGATTTGTTTTAAAAATAGAATCTAACTCCTCCTCACCTCCACTCTGTTGGGTCATCAACAATCTGCTGGCGACTGCTGTGCTGTGATTGGCTAAAACACAACCTCCCTACCCTCACAAATTAGCACCACCTTTCCTGAGCCCCACAAATGTTTTGTTTTTATGTTTGTTGATGACAAATCTGCTGGACTGTCTGCAGGACAGTCTCTAGGGAATCAGCTGCAGCATCAAAGTAGAAGCAACGTGGAGGGGGAAAGGCAAAAATATATAGCTATAAATCTATTGAATTTTGGCTAAAAAAATTGCTTCTAAGTATGGTTTGATGAGATTTTGATGAGACAGGGGTTGTGAGTTGGTGCAGCTGCAAATTAACACAGGTCTGTATGGAGTAACTGAACACCAGAGATGATGTTTACACAAACATATTGGGCCGACATAGAAGCATTTGTATACGCAGCAATCATAAGAGCACAAGAGACAGACTGTGTGTGTGGTGGGGTGGGGGGGGGGTGTTGATTTCAAGTTGCAAAAGTCATAGTACAACCAGCTGCAGCCATCCTGAGAATATTGCATTAAACACAACAAATGGCCTGCTCTGTATACATTTTGTTATCCTATGAGCTGATTGCATCCAAATAGACTTTTAATTCCACACTATTCAACAGCAAACTTCAGATGATTCATGTTCAGAATCAAGCTCTTCCAAACAGGACTTGGTCCTCTTAACCAAAGGCACTATTACACATGGATGTGGTCTAAGTCTTGGCTGACAGGGCTTAAACCTCAATGCACTCCAAACCATCGGGACACAAGGTGCCCGGCCCCGGTCTGTGCAGTTCGGTTCCGTGGCTGCAAACCAACCCCACTGTCCAATACAAGCCATAGCCAAAGGAGTGGGTAGATTTTGTCAGGGAGAGAGGAGATCCCTGTTTTTGGGAGAGTGTGGCTAATTTGTGGTGAGTAGGTCCGAAGGGGTGGCTTTGGCTACAGCATAGCTGGCAGTAACTTAAGCTGTAACTTGCACAGCTAGATGTTAAGTGCTTTTTTTCTTAAGGGATTTTTTGTTAATGTTCAGGCTTGCTCACACCAGCTTTTATTCTCTTCCCCGTCCCACCCTTTTGACTATGGAAACAGTCCTTGGCTGAACACTGGGTCATTTTCCCTCTTTAATGCAAAGTCCGCTGAAGCTAATTGCCGTGCAGCCAATGTCTGCAACTTGTTTCCCGTAATGTCTTTCTGTGTGTGACTGCATTGAGTGTGTCGGGGTGCTTGTGCGTGCATGTGTGTGTGGTTGGGTGGGGGGGGTCTTGCATATGCATGTATGCAACTCTTGCGGTGGGTTAGTAGCCTAGTTCGCCTGGGCGTCTCCTCAATCAAACCCCTGTTAAACCCTAATAGAAATAGCAGCTGGCTGATTAGGTGCACGGGCCGTCAGCAGTTCACGGCACATTTCTCTGCTCTTGGTTGACAATTATGGGAGTTGGACAATGGGGCTCCAGTTTCTGTGGAAACAGTCCTTTATTGTGCAATTAACCTTGCGATACATTTGACATGGAGTGTTGGCTTGTTTAATCTGATCCAACTGAGATGCATCTCCGTGTAATGTTTGTCAGTAACTAAACACAGTTAACCAACAAATGGATAATATAAACAAGCTATTCCCGCATGCATTCATTTTTATATGGTGATTCGTTGGATGTTGGGTGCACACACACACATTTTTTTTCTCGCTTTATTGCTTTAGCGGACATTTCATGAAAACATTTTCCTGACGTGGGTCAAAAGGAATCAGTAATTTATACGTGCACATGTGAGTAGGAGGAAGACCTCTTGGGCTTTCCAGCTTCAGAGAGCAGGAACAGGAACCTGTTGTGAAGCCTGTACTGCTGGTGTGCTGGTTATTAATGTCCCCCGAAGGGGGCTGCCAGTATGCTGGTTATTAGTGCCTCCCAAGAGGCTGCTGGAACCCTTTTCTGAACGAGGTCTGAGATGTGCGCTCAACCAGATCCCAGCTCCTTCAGAGAGGAGGTGTAATGTATGCCCGTCCAGGGGCCTGCCGTAAGGGCCCCAGTGAACACTGATTGAATTAGCCCAGCGCCTTTGTTTAGAAAAGGCCATTTTCTCCTTCCTGCTCATGGTTTCCACACTTTTAAGGCGAAAATGCACCCCAGAGTAGTATTCACATGATTTATTATTCATCTTTTTCTTTTTTTCATAATTATTGGAAACTGGAAACGATAAGAATTGTTGGTACATTAGGATAATGTTGGCCAAATGAACCCTTACATCCATATTCTGGGAAAAAGAGCTGGGTTGCAAGTTCAGCTATTTGCCATGAAGAGTGGTGGAGTGAAAACATCAGGGGCCTGGCGGACTCCAGTCAACTATGTACATGGCGTATAAAGTGTTAATTGAAATTATAGCTTCTCTCCCTAACCACTTGATGTTCCATCACCTCTGTAATAATATATCAAAAGCCGCTCCTAGCTTTGTAGAATAAATAAGGACAATACAAATGATTGAAATGTTCGCGCCTGCTGCAATCCCGTGTGAAACCAGTTTTTTTAGGAAGAGGGATCTCGTCATCTGTTTTTTAAGAAGTAAAAGAAACTAAGCTTCCCTCAAGCCAGTTTCTGTGTTTTCATTTCGTTCGTGGTCCAGATTTTCCCTTTAATTAATTAGTCATGTGCAATGTGGAAGCGGAGAGGTTTACCAGCCACAGGCATCCATCATCATGTTCTGCTTTTAACAGTGATGGATTTCACACGTAGGCAGACCTGAGTTCTTGCCATCCTTGATAATTTATCTAGATACTTGATAATTACTTGATAAATAATAATTTAGCTTAATTTCTGAACATTAACTGTCTGTTATCTGCTCATTTCTGAACATTTAAGCTGTATCTGCTCATTGCACATGTCGAGTGTGTGTGTTGACTGTGTGCTGTGTGTACACTTTGCTTCCACAAATATGCATAAATCACAGTCGACCGGCATCCCTGCACATTTACTATGCGTGCATGCAAGAAATCACGTTCACACTATAGCTGTGAGTGAGCATAATCCAGATGTACTGTATAAATAGCTGCACATGGGTAGATTGTGTACAGCCTGCGCACCATGTGCTCATGTTGTGAGCGCCCTAAAGACCCTCATAATAGTGCCAAATGATGACTGCATTGGCACTTAAGACAGGTGCTTTATTTCAGGGTTTAGTAACTGAGAAATATCACTGCAAATGTAATACTAATCACTAATACAGCTTTATTTGGAAAGCATATTTCATGACATAAAAAATCCAAAAATAAATACAAGCAAAAGCATAAAATTTTAGCTTTTATATTCATTAAAAATAATAACATGTTCATCAATCGTTTTCTGTTTGTGTCCTGCAGCTTGCCAAGAAGATCCGTGAGAAGTTCAACCGTTACCTGGACGTGGTGAACAGGAACAAGCAGGTTGTGGAGGCTTCGTACACGGCCCATCTCACCTCACCGCTCACTGCTATACAGGACTGCTGCTCCATACCGGCCTCCATGATGGAGTAAGTTGGCCTGCTATCCCTCATTTTCTTGCGTATGTTTTGTGTCTCAAAACATACTTTTAAGTTGGCAACCGCAAATGACAGCATCTGTCTTGTGTACTGCAGATGCAGAGCCTGCTTGTGCATGCTCGACGTATGTTCGAATATCCCTGTGGAGGTAATAAACCCGTATTGAGTTATAGTCAGATGAATTGCTAAAGACAGGGCAGGCGAGAGCACACATGAGGAAAGATGGCGTCTTCCGTATTAGAAACTGCTGCAGGTCGTGCTTGCGACGCATGACAAATGCACCAGGCGACACTTTTTTTTGCCAAAGATGTGTGAAATGTCCACTTGGTCTAAGCATGTTTCATACCTTGGTGTTTTGGGTTTCTGTACCTTGATTACAAATTCCAATCTAACTGCTATAATCTTTATTATAAACAAAAACAGAATATATTTTACACATAATATTTAGGTGTTATCTTGGTGTAAGTAAGACATTTATAGGCCCTCACATAACAAACGATTTCATCAGACCATGTCAAAGGGTGAGAATGTACATATCTCAAATTTCGATCTAGGGTTAGAAGGACCACATGTGGTGGGAGTTTAGAAATTGCCAGCACATGTGTACTCCCAGCCTTCACTCTATCGCCCAATTCGGCAGGCAAGAACACAGTTCAAAGAAGGCCTCGGAGAGATAGAGGAAGAGAGAGAGAGAGGGGGGAGAGAAGGGGACAGAGAGGGGGGAGAGAAGGGGAGAGAGAGGGGGAGAGAGAGCACTGCTTTCAACCCTAATCTCCACAGCAGCAGCTGTCTTCTCTGTCTCTTTCTCACTCTCTCTCCCTCTCCCTCTCTGTCATTCTCGCCCCTCTGCCCCTTTATCTTCTCTGCCCATGCGGTTTTGATGTTACCTGCTATCTGTCTCTGTGAAGTTCTTACCGCCGAGACCTCATCATGGGCTGCAAGGTCAGCTCTGGTCCCTTGAGTCCTACTGAGAGAGGCTTGCTGGCACAGGGCCACTGGCCACCTGTAACTTACCACGCCTCGGGCAGGGAGTCATGCATGTAAACACATTTATTTATGGTCTTGCATGCTTACACACACACACACACACACACACACACACACACACACACACACACACGCACACGCACAGGGGCACACATACACACTCACACACGGGTGGCACACACAGGGGTGCACAAATGGGCACACACACACACACACACACACACACACACACACACACACACACACACACGCGCACGCACACGCACACGCACACGCATACACTTCCAAACATGTGCCCAAACAAACACATTTTCTTACATGTACTCTATGTCATCATGGGCACAGCAAAAAAACATTTAAATGAACGTTTAAATGGTCGCCATTCTGGACTTTGACTGATAATACAGCTTGGGGTTTACAGCTTGAACCTTCTTAACACTGTATTCCACCTCCACATAATGATGGCAGTTAGGCTGTTGGCTTCTAGGATGATCTTACAACACAGTGTAGATGATAAAAAAGTACTGAGGAAAAGATTATATAAGACCGTGTGTGTGTGTGTGTGTGTGTACGCTTGTGTATGCGTGTGCACACACACACACACAGCTAAAATAGATGAGCTTTGAACATCAAAGCTTCATCCTCTGGGGGGAAAAAGGGCACATAGTGATTTCTATCCTGCTCACTCTGATTTCTTTCTTCCTCTGGCTCCATCACTCCCTCACACCTTTCTCTCTCTCTCTCCTTCTCCCATTTTCTGTGTGTGCATGTGTATAATATACATTTTGCCGTGTTCCCTTGATTTATTTATTTAGTGCAGTGTAAAAGTAATAGTCATGGTGTTTGCTAGCTGTGCTGAGATTAGAAGCATCACTGTAAACGCTCCACTTGCAGGGAAATGGAAGCCCAGGCTTATTTTGTACAGCAGTTGGCTTTACTGTAAAGTTTACAAACTAAAGTTTGGCATAAAGATGACAAACTGATAAATAAGTAATAACACTGATGAACACAACTGCAGCTAATGGAATTAATGGCAGGTAGGGTTAGGCCAGGGGTGCCCAACCTTTTTTGACCCAAGATCTACTTTTCAGCAGCCAACTCCTCCGGGATCTACCAGTCCAATATCAACATTTCAAAGCACACGCATCGTTGCCAGCCTGCACTTTACTTTATGTCCATATAAGCATAAAGTACAACAGACTTGTCATAAATAGGCCTACAACAGTACAACATAAGCACAACAGACTTGGAAAAACACTGCCATTGCAAAGGCAATCATAATAAGAACAGTCCAGTATAGTCCATTATAAGTTGCAGAACAGTCCATTACAGGTTGCAGAACAATACTGTTGGCATAATTCACAGACAGCAGACAACAATCCTCCAAATGAGCCGCTTCGTAGACAGACAGACAGACAGACAGACAGACAGACAGACAGACAGACCCCACCCCATTTTTTATTCCCCCCCACATCTCCCGAGATCTACTTGTGATCAGGCTGAGATCTACCGGTAGATCCCGATCTACTGGTTGGGCTCCCCTGGGTTAGGCTATATTAGATGTAGGGGTGTCAAGCATTGATAATAGGCTACTATTGGCTACTGTTAATTCTTCCATTTGCCAGTGAATCACATGTGTGATTTACATTATTTCATGTTGTATTTTCAACCATGGTTCATGTTTTAGATTGTTGTTAGGCAAGATTAGACAAAAGATGGGTGTTAATTGTGTCACATTTGCTGCTTTCTTTAGTTTTAGCGATTTTAGCTAAGAAATTACCGTATATCTGATCCTGTAAACACAAAAGTTTACAGGATCTATGTGAAGGTAAAGGTACCTAGTATGTGAGCTAATGGGCTCAATATGGCAGTTTGTCACATTAACACAGTAAATGCTGTGATCTTTTTGGCCAGATAAAATGTCTTGGGGTCTATCTATTAGGTCTATAGAAATTATTGTTTTGTAAAAAATATATATTTTTGTAAATAACCCTAACCCTATGTAAAATAAATAAAAATAAAACACATATTTAGGAACATGCCCGAATGCCCTCGCCACCTGTCAAAAACAGCTACAATCACAATAAACTAAATAAAGCAGGAAATGTAAACAATTAACACCCATCTTTGTCTAATAACAACCTAAAACATGAAGCTGTCCTTTAAGGTTTATGTGGATGGCTCCCGCATTGATCTCCCAGCTCCACATCGCTCCTGCTGCCCAGGTCACCATGCCCTTTCTCTGGGCTTAGTCATCAGCTGCTCCTGGGGGTCTGAGTCAGGTCAGCCGTCAGTGGGTTCACACAGTATCCATGTCAAGCTAGCCGCCACGCTAGAAGGCTATCGGTTAGCCAGGAGGCCAACGAGGGCAGTACTCGCGAGTCCGCTGGTATGCTTTAATCACCAGTCAGTCTGTACCTGAAAATAGCAGACACGTGTGCGTGCGTGCACGTGTGCCCGACGTGTTTGCGTGTCGCTGTCGGTGATAGTTTGGGCGTTTATGTGTGTGTAAATGAGTCTACTTACTATGTGTATCCTATCCATGTATTTATAGGCATTTCTTTCTTTAGGTTCATATTTTTAGGATGACATGACATCTTCGGGTTGCTATTTCAGAAGATATCAGTTGATATCCAGTTGTAAAAAGAGATAGACATGTACTTGGGAGCTGTCACAGCCCAGCCCCTGGGGGTAGAGATGGCCGCTAGGTTGAGAGGGAAATATTATCAGTCCCCAAGCAAGCTAAATAAGCCACCCTAATGAAGTACGTCCTTTTCACTGAGCGTGCACAGGTCTGAAAAGTCTAGAAAAATGTGGAATTATGGATTATTATTTATTTTTCTCAGACCCTAACATCACAATGGAAGCCTTTTGATTAGACTGTTGCTCATATAATACAGTACATGCATGTACAGTATAAGCAAAACTTTGAAGACAATATAAATAGTGTGTACAGTACACATTCTAGTATTCATTGTGATGAACTTCTGCCTGGGTGTCACCACCTTTCAATTATTAATGTAGTGAAGCTATTCAATGGTTAAATTGATCCTGAAGCTGCACTAGTAAGGATAGCACAGTAGTCTTGAAAGAAAACAAGACATTCTGTTAGTTTCGTGCTTATGGGTTGAACAGCCCAAAAATACAACTGGATTTCTAATTACTGAGTAATTATAGAAGTACTATGCACCAGAGAAATTGACGTTGCCAGCATGGCAGTCTTTGTCAGACATCTGAAAGGCAGAAAACATGCAGTTCTCACTGACAGTGCTTTGAGATCACCGGCGAGTCGGCGACCAACACTGTATATTGTTGCTGTTGTGAGGAAATTGTCTGACTCCATGTTGCATAAACCATAGAAAATAAGCCATGGAAAAGCCTTTAGTGAGTTAGGTTGTGTATTCCCCACTGAAGCAATATATCGCTTTGCTTTTTCTTTTTAACAAATCCAAACTCCCTTCAGAGAAACAAGATAAGATATGTATCATTCCTAAGATGAGAAGGGAAAACAATTTCCTATGGCAGTAGTAACCATGTGCCACACGTGTTTTGGTTTACAACTCTTTACATCAATTAAACATACAGTTCCAGTGCTTTCCAGCTGGCCTCAACTTAGGCTTGTGGATCTAGCAGGTTCTCTTGCTTAGTCAGCTATCTAACTGATAATATCCGTGTTTGCCAATGAGAGATGAAAGCGCGAGTGAGGTGAAGAGAAAACACATATTCTGAAACCTCTGAGTATGTCGAACGGTGCATTTTAAATACAGCACCTTTTATCCAAAGCGCGTTACATACTGTAGATTGTAGATCCCATTCACCCATTCACACACTAATGGCAGAAGAAACCATGCAAGGTACTGACCAGGACAATTAGGGAGTAACGATTAAGTGTCTTGCTCAGGGACACATCAACACAAACTCTGGTTTGAACCAGCAACCTTGAGGTTGCCATCTGGAGACTCTACCGTCTATACTCTAATCTCTGATTATAATACTGTATTGTCCCTAAATATAAGATGACTCTGGTTATAAGACCACAACACCTTTCAAGACTACTCTGTGGAAAAATAACATTGAATGTGAAATAGTACAGCCCCCAAATATAATACGATCCCATTTTTAGGATACTGGTATTTCCATTGGGGGGAAAAAAGTCTTATAGTCTTATATTCAGCCTAACAGAGTACACTGTTTTAGGATATTTTAATTTGAAAACAATACTGGCCTCATCTCTCACTTTCTGCCTCCATATTTTACAGCACTGAACCTGCTTTATTATTCAGTGTATGGTGGTGTCATATCATATGTCAGAAATAAAATAACTGATCTATACGCTGACAACGCATCAAATCTGCAACACGTTGTGAGCTTACAGGTTGGCTATTTCTGGCTGCAGTGACACCTTTGCACAGTATGAAGTCGGCCAGCAATTGGACATTACTTCTTGTTTGCCATCTTACTCTCTTCCAGGGGCGGATGTAACATTTCCCAATTGGGGGAGCAAGAGAAAATGGTATGGGTGCGGCTTCATCGCCCGTGTCGCTTCGCGCCACGGGCGATGAAGTCGCACCCATATCATTTTCAGTTACAGGACTTATATTAGGCAAGTAAAACATCAATTACATCAGTTGTTGTTGAAGTTGCAACAGACACACAGCATGCATAAAGCTAAAGGTCTGACTCTCTCTGAGTCAGACAGAAAACTCTTTTCAATGATGAAATGGTGATGGTTTAGTGGTGCGACATTTGTAGTTAGTTAGTAGCAGTAGTATTGTTTCAAATCATTTTAAATATAAGCACTTTAATTTGAAATATCTTGGGTTGTTTTGCATGCCATCATGTTTGGTGAGGCAGTCAGGGCATTTAGGGGGGGCACCCATGCCCATGCCTAGATCCGCCCCTGCTCTCTTCCCTCCCCGGCCCTGTTTCTCTTCTGTTCCTCTCTTCCTGTCCTCTTGTCTTCCTCCCTACCCTGACAGCCCCAGCCAAGTCCCCACTGAGCCTCCTGCAGTCTCTCTGGTGGCTAATACTAATGAATGGCAGGGCAGCGTGTGGAGCAGGGGGCGGATGAAAGCAGCGAACAGGCAGCACGGCGGCCAGGAGACATCAGAAAGGAGACACATTTCAGCTAGTTACTGTATGGGGGCCATGTTCCCTAGGCAGCGGTTTTGTGACGCTTTGCTTGCAGAAAAACTTGTTGCCAAAAACTTCAGCTTTTGTTTCATTTCCGCCACCTTCATTCACCCCTGTGGAATTTTTTCCTTCTCGCTGCATTATCCTGCTGCTGAGCTTTCCTACCTGCAGAGAGGAAGGCAACTAAATTGGATTGCTGACATTATATAGCAGAATTACAGGTGCCAAACACCTCTTAGGTTTTTTTCTAGGAATGTAGTAAAAACAAACAAACAAATAAGCAAACAAAATCAACTGTTCTATTCGCTAAACCAAAACAAATAAGAACTGTATTGGAACACAAAACTAACTACCACCACGTTGCATTTAAAAGAAAGTATTTTGTGAGTTTACCATGACCTTTGGCTAGAGACCTTGACCACAAGTTCATCCCTGTCCAATAGGACATTTGTGCCAATTGCATGGAAAAGTGGGGTGAACTTGAGATCAGAATCAGATTTATTGTCACATCACAGACAGATTCACAGGTGTGAAATGTTGCGGGTGAAATCTGTTTTTGTGGAGGCAAATGTGACCATAGCCTTTGACCACCACAATCTACTCGGCTCCCTTAGTCCTAGGCATTCTTGAGCTATATTTCGTTCACAAGAATGAGATGGATGGACAGGCATGTCTTTGGACGGACAACCACAAAAAGCATAATGCCACAGCTGTTGCCGGTGCAGGCATAAATACATAAAACAATGTCACTTTGGACAACGGTTTCTTTCTCTCTCAGCTTTGCAGCTATAGTAGTCAGTTTGCTCACTTTGCTTCTACTACTACAGTACTCACAGGGGGATTTAAAAGACTTGAAGGGGTATTACTGTTGACATTATAGTGGAACGCAGCAGCATGCCTCTCCAAGGTAATTGTACTCACAGGGCCTTTTGAATGGCTTAGGATCACTTCCACTGTTGATATTCCAGTCCACTGCCATGTAGTGTGACTTAATATAATGGCTTATATAAGCAGAAGTTGGATATCGGGTGTTAAACATGATACTTGCACCCTTATTTAGAGGTGTCTGTCAGTTATTCCGAGAGCTCCGTATAGTGCATATGTGATTGTAGGCATTTCTTGCATCAAAGTAAAATGGAGACTTGTCATTTTACCAGCTGTGCCTTTTGGAGAATGAATCATCCTTGTCTACCTGGGGCCTGTTTCACGAAACATGTAATAGAAATTAAAATGGGTTTAATATATAATTAATATATCCTGGATCAGTAATTATCCGGCTTCATATAAGCTTGTTAATCTTGCCAGATTCATTTAGCCAGTTAACCTGGATATTTTGATGCTTGATTCAGTTTCATGAATGCAGTGCCTGTTCTGGACGAGTCTAACAGCCAGGTTTAACCTATTGATTTGTCTTTACTGATTGCCTATTGTCTTTACTGTCTTTTGTCTGTCTTGATCTAGTGAGACTTTAAGTAAAAACATTGCAGCAGTTTAAATTACATTTTAAGCATAATCTACAACACACTTTATTTATCTACTTTTTTAAAAACAATTTACAATGTAAGCACTAAAACATGGTAATATATTAGACATCCTATATAAGTCACTGCTATCTAAGTCTAATGAGGTCTATATAGACTACCTAGGATGGTACTGCAAGTGCTATGGGTTGGTATGTAATCCAAGCGCTATGGGCTGAGATGGATTCTGAAGAGGTGTGTTTTCAGACTGTGGCGGAAGATAGGGAGTGAGTCTGTGGTTCTGATTGCAGTGGGAAGTGTATTCCATAGTTTTGCAGCCAGGAGGGAGAAGAGCTTGGGGCGAGTGGTGCGTTGACAGGCGTTTTTAACCGTGGTGAAAACGAGTAGTGATACATAATGTAGACTACAGTATATCTTGGTCGATAATCGGTCATTCCGCCTACCACTATTTTCTCTCTTTAATTACATCAGCAACATTTCTTTTTGGAGCTTAAGTCCTTGCATCAGCAAGTCTGAATTACAATAAACTAGGCTGTACAGATAAGGATTTATCAAGCCTGGTTTTGATTTAAATCCTGGATTAATCCAAGTTTCATGAAACAAGCCCCTGGTCCTGTTATGGATTTAATAACGGATAACTCAGACAATGCTGATTCTATAGGGCACAATGCTGACGTTATCTCCTTTTGAATTGCTTAAAGGTTTATCATTTCAATTTATGTAAGGAGAGCTGTACCCAGTGGGATATATTGTAATAAATCATGCATACCTAAGGTATGTTACATTATTAATATGCATATTCAATAGCAGCATTATTTAAAGTTTAATGCGGCAAGGGTACAAATTAAGTATATATATTTTCATGTCTTATTTGTTTCATATTCATTCGTTTTTATTTGTGTGTGTGTGTATGCTCACACACAACATGCTTATCCTTAATGTCTTTTTTAAAACCCTCATTTACATGGCAGATCAGAATCGATAATGAAGCCCAACTCTTTCCTCCTCATCCTCCCTCTCTCTCTCTCTCTCTCTCTCTCTCTCTCTCTCTCTCTCTCTCTCTCTCTCTCTCTCTCTCTCTCTCTCCCCTCATTTCTGCGCTCTCATTCTCGCATGGCTTTTTGATGTGGAATTCAAAGAACTTGCAAATGTATTTTTTATCTGGCACACATTTTTCTGAGAGCCCTGTCTGGCCCTGCTATGCAAAGCGGGTTGGTTGAAGGAGAATAGTAATGACTTTGGCCTAATGGGACTCTAAATGTGTGAAGTTCTGAAGGCGCCTCAACATCAGAGTACATGTCAGTCAAACCAGGCCAGTGTTGGCTCCAGAGAAAGAGAGAGAGGGAGAGAGATGGAGGGAGAGAGGATTGAGCACAGCACTGATGTGTTTGTGACAGGTGTAAATGCATTTTCATGCAAGCACATTGTTTGTGCCTGCATTTGTGTACGTTTGCACACATACCGGAAGTTGAGAACATTGATTGTGCACGTATTGAGTGAATGCATTTATGAGTATGTGCTGTATGTATGAAGGATTTGTGCATTTGAACGAAGGCTTGGTGGGGATCAAAGCGCCCAGGCTTGGTGCAGTGCGGTGAAGGCTGCTCCCCTCCCTGACAACCCCCCGCCCTGTGCCAATTCATTCATTTCTACAGGCTTTGCTATTCGTATGGGTATGCACATACGGGGCATTGCGATAATGATTTTGTCCCTCAAAACTCGAGCCTTTCAACGCATTTCAAAATGGCTTATTATATGTTGATGTGTTGTCATTGGTCTGTTGAAATCTGCATAATATGCTAATTTTGATCCAGCTGCGTTCACGGGCAACATGCAACATGTGTTTTTTTGTCGTTATTGTTGTTGTTTTTTTGGGGGGGGGGGCACACGACTTTAATACTGACATGTTGCAAGCCATGTTGCCTCTTACATGTATGTTACATTTTTTGCCCTTTGTGTCCTAAACGTCTTAATGTATTTTCACTTCACTTGTCTATTCGACAGTGACAGTTACTAGTAGTTACTAGTACTAATCCACGTGAAGAGGGGGTCCGTAACAATCAAAAATATGGTTGTTTGCCTTATGACAGTCGAACCAATAGTATGTCTGTCTGGACCTGTGCAGTACCAAGCCAGCTGGCTGCTGTCACTGCACTGTTTCTGTCCATCTTTCCTGTCTAACTCACTGATGTTAGCCTATAGAACTAAAGACGTAATGGCCCAAAATGTTTACTCTACATCCTGTGATCAAAATTAAAAATGTTTCCAACATCTTTTATTTCGGTGTCAAGTGCTGAACACGGAATTGACACTGAACAGACATTCCCACTAACTAAAGATCCGCCAATGGCAGGGGTAAATTCCCCCGATTCTCAGACGGTTCAACCAAAGCCACACAATGCTGACACAAAATGTAGAAACGTGCCACAAAAAGGGGTTGATGTAGTTTCTAAACTGTCACTATATTGTGTGTCACTTTTCAGTTTCGATGGAAACTTCAACACCAATGTTTCCAAGACCATCTGCTGTGACAGGCTGTCCCCCACGGTCAACAGCCGAGCCTTCAACCCTGGGAGAGACCTCAACTCAGGTGAGACACATGCACACGCACACACACACACACACGCACAGGGGCATTTTACAGAAGATTTTCCCTGGAGCCCCCCCCCCCTTACCAAATGGACCCATACCCCCAGGAAAATCTTGCCTAGGACTCCAAATTGCTTAGAAACGCCACTGTGCACGCATGCACGCACACACACACACACACGCACACAAATTTGAGTGAAAATCGATAATCTACAAACTCACAATGTCTAGAAACTCACAAAACGCATTGTAAGCTTGTAGACCAGCTTCTATTTTCTACATTTGTGGTATTTTTTTAAAAGCTGCTCTGATGGCACACTCGGCACTGCTTCCAATTTGAACCACAGAATCCATCTCCATTTTTAAGTTCTTTCTTTTGTTTTTTCTTTTTTTTTCTCCTTTTATTTTTCACAGTTGAGTGACTCAGTTGAGAACAATTTCCATGGCAACTGCTTTTTTTTTGAAGAAGTCAAGATCTCATGTTGTTAAATCTTTAAAAGGAAAGGGCAATAAAAAGCAGAGCTGCAATGGAAATAATGAGCTGTGGCAGCTCAAGGTGTAAGGAGACGTCTTTGTAGTCGGTCTCTCCTCCTCGCTATTCTGTCCTCTGTTGCTCTATTTCTTTTTTTTTAAACATCCTTCATGATGACCTCAGATCAAATAGTACTCTCTGCTTTTGATCTCATCGTCTGCAACTCTCAGTAGAAGTGTTTTAGTAGTTTCCTCCAGTTAAGCCCTTTGTCGGTTCCTAACCCTCTACCCTGACTTCACCTTGGTCTACACCAGGGGTTTTCAACCTTTTTGACTCCAGGGACCACCATTTATTCAGCATTTGAGCCACAGACCACCATTTGATGACATTTTAGCCCCAAAGACCTAAAACTACAGAATTCTTTTGGTTTTTGTTCACAATTCCAGGCTGGATTTTCCAAACAAAACAGGTGTAGACTTCTTAATTAAATAGTGCTAACAGATGAGGCATATTTTAACTCTTGAGAGTGTGAAAATGAAACCAAATGGACCCGCAAGGGTCCATTTGGTTTCATTTTCACATTCTCGAGAGTTACATCTGGTTAACCAACTTTCCATCATTTAGCCTGGGGACCACCTGGAAACCACTGGTGGTCCCCGGAACACCCGTTGAAAACCCCTGATCTACACAGTCTCATCCCTTGTCACACAGTTTTTGTATGCTATAGGTGTGCACAAACCTCAAGATCCAAAGAAAACCCCGCAAGCCCCGCATCTGAAATCTTGCCAAAACAAATTAGAGGGATATAAACGTTTTTTTGATGTTGGCTCTACATATGTCTGCCGCAATGTTCTTGTCAAGGTGTCGGATGGCATGAATACACTGTACGATGTTACCATGTAAAAAGACCACAACGTGCCTGCGCTGCATGTGTGTGCCTGCATTTGATTTGGGAGGGAAAATGGTATTTTTTCCATAAACCCAGAAAATACCAGCACCCCCCCAACCCCCCCCCCAACCCCACCCACACATCCTCGGTCTCTCAGTTCTACTGCCACGGCACAGCCTCATTCTGTAATCTTTTATTTTGTACCAGAGAACGCTGTATTTGGCTATTAAACGGTCTTACTGCACAATGTGATCATAAACATGTGCAACTACGCACAAACACAGAAATGCATAATCCCTCGTTTTGTCTCTTGAACACTTGCACAGTATTCTCACACATGTATATTCTAAATAGAAAATCACTACCATTACCAACTTTATTTGTTCTTTCTCCCACCGCCCTCAAGTTATTTTTAGTGTGATTTATACCAGGGGTTTTCAACAGGTGGTCCGGGGACCACCAGTGGTCATTGAGAGGGTTCCAGGTGGTCCCCTGGAACCCTCTCAATAAATGATGGAAAGTTGGTTAACCAGATGTAACTCTTTAGAATGTAAAAATGAAACCAAATGGACACTTGCGGGTCCATTTGGTTTCATTTTCACACTCTCAAGAGTTAAAATATTCAACATCGGAATTAGCACTATTTAATTAAGAAGTCTGACACTGTTTTGTTTGCAAAATAATCCACCATGGAATTGTGAACAAAACCAAAAGAATTCTTTAGTTTTAGGTCTGTGGGGCTAAACTGTCCTCAAATGGTGGTCCGTGACTCAAATTCTGAATAAATGGTGGTCCCTGGTGTCAAAAAGGTTGAAAACCCCTGATTTATACGGTAGTTAGATCCAAAATAGCATTGCAAATGCAATGCATTGTGTAAGCTTGTAGGCGAGCTATTTTCAGCATGTGAGACCATCATACAGCAAAGCATAAATGAAACATTATTATTGTGGAGGACAATCTCAGTGTGCTGCATTACCACTTATTAGAGACCCCGATCCTCTGCAATTTCCACACGCATGAGGGTTTTTGAAATGAAAAGATTACACACTCTTTGTACCAGATAAAATCCCTGTTGTTGATTCACTAGCGTTCATGCCGCTTTCCTCTGATCATAAACTTCATATACTGTATGTCACTCTGGGTAAGAGCGTCTGCCAACCATCTAACTTGTAAAATAGGAAAAACATAATCTGTCATTCAAACAAGCGCACCATGTTTATCCTCACAAGTCAGTGCTATTGTGTATTCCTTGACTGATCTGAAACTCTCGCCATTTCCTCACACACATACAATCAAATTCTACAGTTGTCGACTCCTCTCAATGTTACGCCCTTCCCAGATCATGGCGACCCATGCCTGGCATCTCCCTTTATTTTCTATGTCTCTCTGTAATTCTCACTCTAGCCTCTACCTCTTTCTCTCTCTCTCTCTCTCTCTCTCTCTCTCTCTCTCTCTGTGTCTGTCTGTCTGTATTTCTGTCTACGTCTACCACTCAACAACACATTGCAGCCTGTCTGTCTCTCCTGCCACCTTCCCTGATAGCCACCACCATTTGTATATCAGCGCTGACCGGGGGCTTTGTTTTCCTTATGGCCAGTCGCAGGCAGTTCATGTTACCCCCAACACCCTCCCAGCCCTGCACCCCTCCTTCTTCTACCTCTCCTTCACTCTCAGTCCTCCTTGACCCCTTACACTCCCCTCACACACATCCATCCTCTCTCATTTCTCTTGGCCCAGTCTAAACAAAATTGTGGTGTGTGTGTGTGTGCGTGTGTGTGTGTGTGTGTGTGTGTGTGTGTGTGTGTGTGTGTGTGTGTGTGTGTGTGTGTGTGTGTGTGTGTGTGTGTGTGTGTGTGTGTGTGTGTGTGTGTGTGTGTGTGTGCGCAGGGATAATTAAGATGGAGAGAATGATGAATGAAGTAGAGGGTGGTCTTCAGATGGGAACGCTGTTCAGTCACATGAATGTGTGTACATTGAGCAGAGAGTTGTATTCCACCTCCAGTTCTGTCTTTTTCTTTGGTTCTCCACTAAGGATAGGGAATCTGGGAAGGCAGAGGGAGATATTATATGGGACCGCATTCAATCGATGATCTATTCTACGAGTGGGAGGTTGGGGGGGAAATCTAGCCAGACCATGTGGTTGATTGAAATGCACGTTAATGACATGAGTTACAAATGGAAAATTAACATTTAATTTTTACTAGCTGGGTTGGCTTCTGTTGTCTTACTATTCTCATGCCTCAAATCACTGACACTGACCTCTCCTGGTTCAAATCATACCTCAGTGATGGACGTCAATTCATCTCCACTAACAACTGCCAATGATTCACATCTCAGTCATTACTTGGCCCTCTCCTCTTAATCGTATACTGTACATGCTACCCCTTGGATGTGGCAGAAATAACGTCTGAAATAACAATTTAATAACATTTTATGCTCATAACACACGTCTGCCACCGAAAATATAGCAGCCACCTGCTCACCAGAACCCCATCCAGGGACTACATCAGCCCTTTCCTCCATGACCATGACCTTCACTTTCTAACACAGAATAGATTTTAAGATACTGATCACCACCTACAAGGACCTCAACACCTCTCTACTATTTCTGAGCTCCTCCAACGTCAGCCCCCCTCACGGCCACTCAGACTGGGCAATGCCAACCTCCACGACATCCCCAAGACAAAGAAACAAGCCTGGGGGTGACAGGGACTTCTCACTGGTGGAACTCACTCCCAACTCCCATGAAATATATTTAAAACCTCTCTCAAATCCTAGGTTTTCAGACTTGTATTCCTACCTAATCTACAGTATATCCCTTTTTAGTTTTTAACCTTTAAACTAGTTTCTGTAAAGCAATGATAGTGTCTATCTGTCATGCACATTTAACTTTGTATGTGGGTGTTGATCTGCCTCCATGCCAGGGTGTTTGTGCTTGCATGACACGTTTTCAAAAGAAACACAAACTAAGTAAAACAAACTAAACTGTTTGTTTGTTTTTCCCACCATCATATCTGATGCTGTGCACTCTTTCATCATACCTTACTCAGCTTCTGTAAAATAGCTTTTCTCCACTCATTATGCAGGCAAAAGTAAACTAAGACCAAATAATTAACAAAATCTAACAAAATTTCTGAAATTAAAACCAATTAAGTACATATAAACTACTCAAGGTAAACTGAAGACAAACCAAACTGCTATGGCACATAATGCATGTACATATCCAGTTTTTTTTTTTTTTCATCTGAGCTCGGTAGACATGTTAGCCGCTTGGCAGTTGTCTCAAAGGTATAAAAATGTGTACATTTGTAGAGCTTTCTAAACATTGGAGGCAGATGTATAATATAGATGTGTACAGAACCCTCTTCAGCTGTCAACACTGCTGAGTGGTTCCTGTTTATACCAGTCTCAGAGATGGATGGAGGGACTAGCATGATGTGCTGTGCTGCAGACCAGCATGCTGCAGTGCCATAACATCCCACTGCCCTCCTAGACTTAAGATTTACTTCAGTACATGAAGCATTTAAAAAAAAAAAAATCTATATCATTGATGTCTGGCAGAAATTAGCTGTACGGCAGAAACTAGCAAACTCTATTTTACTTTTTTTTTTATTTTCCAACTCCATTTGACTGGTAGGTACTCCCCCACAACTTTGGTTGTTTGATGATAAATGATACATACTGGATTGATTTACGGTATGTATCGTTATCTATCTGTGTAGTAGTTCTTGTCTTTGCAGTAGTAGTCTCGGCTTTTCAGTTTTTGCTTACCTGTCCAAATACATATTTTGCTAATAAGTGTGTTGTAAAATTGGGCACAAATGAAATATAATGATATACATCCATGCAAAGTATAATTGTGTCAGTATGCCTATAATTTCTTGACATATTTAATCCACCCGGGCTGCTGTGTATAGTCTAGCCAGTAGAAGGTCCATGTTGTTTGTTTATAGTGGATGTGCCTCAGTGCCAGTCTACAAACGCTCTATAATCTTTGGTGCTGCGCAGTAGACTGCTCTCATATTCAGGAGATTAGATGCCAGTGTGGGCCCAACATTCCTGTGTCTTATTAGTTTTAACCGTTACATCACCATCTACTGTTATCTTGGACATTCTTTGACTCTCTCTCCTCTCGTTCTAATAGTTGTTGGCCTGTTTTAAGGAATCCAGCGTCTATTTGTGTCCCTGCCCTCCCTCCATCTCTTTATCTTTGAAGTGAAAGGCTGTTTTGTGTTGCATTGAGCAGACAGGAAGCTGCAGTCTTTGTGATTGGATCTCTGTGAAGATACTGTTGACTCTGTGACCCAGTAAAATGTTTTGTTGGCTCAGTGTCTTTGGCAGAGGATGCTGTTAAGTTGGCCTCCGTCACTGGTATACTGTGTATATTCATAAATGTCAGTGAAGCACTGGTGCATGTATTGTTATTGATTCACACACCCTGTATGTTCAGACTGGTCCTACTCGTTTTGTTTTACGAATTTAGGAAACTAGCAAGTATTTGACAGTTCTATACTGTATATGTGTAGCAAATTGAATTTCTTAAATGTGCCGTGAAGCTTTGATTGTCTTTGCCGGGATGCACTTAAACAAATTACAGGCAGAGTTTTCACTTCCTATGAAAATTATAAATCATCGGCCCGACTCAAACAGAAGTAGCTGTTTGAAATATGATCTTACAGTATCCTACAACCTTCAGGCAAATTGTTGATTTGATAGAGAGACTGCTCTACATTCTTCACACGCATTTTACATTGTGATACAAAATGCAACTGCAACACATTAAGGCAAATCAATTCCAGCTAAAGAATATGATCTTCTTTCGGCATCAAGCATGACATATGCACACATGGAATGCAAGTTGCAGCACATGTCATGTGAGTGTCTTTGCTCTCTCATTCTCACGCACGCAGAGCCCGTGATTAACCTCTGCTCTGACCAGTGGGATTAACCTGGTTAAATAAAGGTTACCGCCGGGACATTTGTAAAGGTAAAACGCGGCATGTATTTTACCCCCATTCTCTCTCTGTATGTCCTATATGTAGTGTTGGCAGACAACCTGAAATCCAACCCAGGGATAAAGTGGCAGTATTTCAGCTCAGAGGAAGGCATCTTCACGGTCTTCCCTGCCCACAAGTTCCACTGCAAGGGAAGCTATGAGCATCGCAGCAGGTATGCTACCACAGTTTGCACACACTTCATTTCTATGATCACCTGTCCCCCACCCCCCCTTTACGCCACCTCATGGCCCAGTACTTTCAGTACTTTTCTCCTCCCTCCTCTTGCCTCAGCAGTCGCCATAAGGCATCCCAGAGGCCATGTGGGGGCCGTGGCACACCCATCGCCCCCAAATCTGACCACACATGCCCTCGCCAAGAATATGCCTCTGTACCACTAAAGCCCACAGGAATCTCTCACCTCCTGTTGTGGCTTTTTGTGGTCTCATTCTCTCTCTCTCTCCCCCATCTCTGTTGTTCGTGCACTTGCTCTGGTATTTTTTCCTGTTGTTGTAAATCTGTCAGTGACGTTTCTAAGCCAGTCAGCTGGCCTTTAGCTATGAAACCAATGATGATGCTGCTGCTGGACTTGAGTGTACAGTAGGTGGGCTTAGCGACTATATCTCTCCCCTTTTTCCGACATGTCACTGGACCTTGTTAATCAGTAGTTTTGCGATTCATCAATATGTTGTGATGCGAGTTCAGGCAGACAAGTTGTGAACACGCCTGCTTGGTCGGTGAGTCAGGTGACTGGTTACACGCTCCCTCCGCCTTATCAGGGCAGTTATTTAAACTATTGCCCATACCCATCAGTCCTTTCTATCTCTCTCCTGCTGTACGGTCAGCTGCCTCCACTCTCTACTCGCTGCCTATGTGCTGCTGCTCTGTCTCATGAAGTTGCATTGCAGTCCCACCACCTCCCCACCATCCACCTGTAGCCTCTGTCTCTACATCCCTGCTGGGGGATTAATTCAATCCCTGTATAGCTCAATTTGGTTATGTCTTCTATCTTCTAAAATATATAATCCTATTCTTACAGGGAATTAATTGCTCTTTGTGCTCAATACAATATATTCTAAATTGATGGAACATAGTGGAATTTGTTCTCGAACTACAGGTTTTAACAAATTTAGAACTAAAGTGGCACCATGAGACTTTCCCGCTCAACCTCCGATTTGAACCAGAGTCTCTGCACAAGTGCTGCCATTTTAACCGTTGCCTGATTGCTCAGGGGAGATATATATTTTTGATCTCATAGTTGTTATACGTCGTCTTATACATTTTTTGTTAAACTGGGACTCCGATGGCAGGAAATTTAGAGCTCATTGGTGGTGAGAGCAGAGGGCATGTGCCTCCAACAAAACCAACAGCGGAGAGAAGGGGATCTCCTGTGAAAACAGTGTGTCCCACAGCAGACAGAGGTCTAGGGTAGGGTTTGCAACATGGGCCACCTAGGAAGAGAGGGGAGAGAGAGAGCGAGGGAGATGGAGAGAAAGAGATGAAAAAAAAGGAAAAAAAGAACCTTCAGTTCTTGGGGTCCCTGGTACAAACCCCACAGCCAAATGAATATCAATTTGGGGGGGTCATTCACAAGAAAAAAATTGATAACCACTGGTGTATAAATGTATCCTGCGTCTGTGTGTGTTCTCCCTGCAGGCCTGTGTATGTGTCGGCGGTGCGGCCTCAGTCTAAACACATTGTGGTGATGGTGGACCATGGAGCGTCTGTGACTGACACGCAGTTACAGATCGCCAGAGATTCAGCACTGGTCATCCTCAATGCTGTGGATGAGCATGACAAGGTGTGCTGTACTAGACAATGGTTACCTTAAATGCCAAGTCTGTGTTGATTGTGTTGATTTAACATTTGTATACCTTTGTGTGTATGTTATGTAGCTTCTAAATTATTAATTGACACGATGCATACAATTTTAAATGTGCTTAACTCGTTTACTGACAGAGAGTATACAGAAAGTATCCATTTACTGCCGGCAAATCTTAAGTAAGAACTATAATATTTATCTACAGTGCTAAGATGGAGCATTTCGCTGTGCTTCTGTGGATCTTTTGTCAAAGCAAATGTTCATAAATGAGTCATAAATCGGTCCAAAAATAATGATAGTTTCTGGCTGTTTCCCTAGCCCATTTAGTCATTTTAGTTGTTGCTATATGAGCAGTCCCGCCCCCTTGTGACATCGCCCCTGTTCCAGAAATGGATACAAAGCCAACTCAGACAAAGCCAAGTCGTGACAAGTCATGATAACACACACACAATGTTTTGGGGCAATAAAATAACTTCTAAGGAGAAAATCGAAACAAAATGTGTTGTATCCTGCCGTGTTTTACTTCTTACTAATTAGATATTGCATGATAATATTGTGGTGGTTGTCATGATATGTCACAACCCGAGTTGGATTAGTTTCGAAAAGTCTGAGGATGGGACTGTGCAGCTCTATTATGTATGAACATAATTATCTTTTGACATATTTCACAAAATATAGGTCCAGATTTAGAAGGCTTTTTTTTTTAAGAATCTGCCTCAGTCTAAACCTGCTTTCTCTGCCTCGCCCTGCAGATCTCTATTCTGTCGGTAGCGGAGTCTGTTCGCTACTGTTCCCTGGACCTGTGTTACAAGAGCCTGCTGTCTCCAGCCACCAGCGAGACCAAACGGAAGATGAGCACCTTCATCTCCAACATCAAGGCGTCGGACGGCCCAACGCAGCACGCAGCCGGCTTCCAGAAGGCCTTCCAGCTGCTCCGGAACACCAGCAGCCTCAGCAAGCATGGCGCCAGTAAGAGCTGAGACTTTTAATCATCTATTAAAAAAAAACAGTAGGGCTGTGAGATGATTATTATTTTTAAAAATCAGATCGAACTATGTTCAAAATATGTTATGTTTTCCTGCACCGGATTTGAACGTTAAAAAAGGAAGAAAAATACCTATTAAAATAGCTGATCCACAAGCTTCTAATGCTTGTAGATCCCTCGAGCTATACTCTATGGCTCTTGTTACAGGGAGACCGCTATATGTCCCAGCAAAACCGTGCTCTACTGATTTATTTATTTTATTTTTTTAGTGATAGAATGCGCAGCTTGGTAGAGTTGAGCTGATGTATGCTTATTAACAACAGATAAACATCGGCTAATGTCAGTTTTATTTGCCGATACCACTTTTATATTGACCGATAAGAGCGGATATCAGCCAAACCGATATGTGGGCTGCATTACATTAGCCCGTCACTATTAAAAATGCATTGATGCGGGATTTAATACGCTGTAATGAAGCAGTGGCTTGTGGCCTTTTCTGGCTAGCATCAATTGAACCTACATAGCATACTGTACATGCAGTTCCTACTCATCAGCATCACAACAAAAAAACATTTTTTAAGGCTGTAGAAAATAACAAGTTAATGACATTAATTAATTTTGCTGATTAGTCTGATATATTAATCAGACTGGCTCAACTTTACAAAAACTAATTAAGCATTTACCTGTAGTGATATCGGTTATTGTTGTGTTAAAAATCGTGTATCTGTATCGGCCAAGAATTTCCTTATTGGAGCATGCCTAATTTTTAACATAATATACAGGGGTTTTCAACCGGTGGTCCGGGGACCACCAGTGGCCTTTGAGAGGTTTCAAGGTGGTCCCCAGCTATGTTGTTTTTAACCAAATGTAACTCTTGAGAACGTAAAAATGAAACCAAATGGACCCTGGCGGGTCCATTTGGTTTCATTATTACACTCTCAAGAGTTAAAATGTCCATCATGCGAATTAGTCCAAATCTACACAACTAGAAGATTAATGGTCATGGACAGAAGCAAAAGAAATCTTTAGTTTTGGCGTCTGTGGGTCTAAAAATATCCTCAATCGGTGGTCCGTGGCTCAATTGCTGAATAAATGGTGGGCCCTGGGATGAAAAAGTTTGAAAACCCCTGACGTAATATATTGTCATGGCATTTCCAGTTGTTTATGAACGCTTGCTTGTCTTTGTCCCTTTCTCTCTCTCTCTCTCTGTGTGTGCGTGTGTGTGTGTCCATCAGCCACAGACATGGTAATCATCTATCTGTCATCTGGCATCACGTCTCGGGAGTCGTCGGAGCAGGAGAAGAGAGCAACGCTCAGCGTGGTCAGGGAGGAGAACCGACACCTCAACAACTCTGTCATGATCCTCACCTATGCACTTATGAACGGTAACGAAAAAACAACAACTTGACTGTCACTGAAATACAAAGACTGTTATTGTTCAGGGTCTGCCACCATGAGTTACTGTAGGAGGAATGAAGTATTGTTTCTCATGCCTGACTTCAGTGGTGTCCTGTGTCAAAAAAATAGCAGACCTCGCATGGCTGCACAATGCCTTGTGAGCTTGTATAAGAGCTGTTTTTTTTTTTGTATGGGACATGTTTGTACAATTAAGTTAAGAATTGGGCTTTAGTTGGGTTATAATATTTGGCAGCACAATAGCATTGCAAAGCACTGGATCCTGGCTGACCCAGGATACAAATTAGAAAATATGACGAAAAACAAAAACAGAGTCACTCGCCACAAAAATGATGGTATCACGGTCAGAGATCAAACGCACCCTGAAAACAAGTTCTGTTTGGTGAACTTGAACCTTGTCATTGGAGACAAACCACTGCTCAACCACCACATTGTACACAGATACTACGCACAGCAGTTCTCCTGCAATTACAATTTTGACTCTTGGTACAGAGCTAGGTTCTTTTTTGTTGTGTTGTTTTGGTTTGTTTTTCCACTGGGAGAGAATTATGCATGTGCTGGACGTGGTTCTCTTTGTCTGCCATGGGATATGCAGAGCACACTGAGGGATGAGGAGGACTGGAGGTTAGAGAGGTGCTCAAAAACCTCAAAGGCTTTTTGTTCTCACTGTGTGTGCGTGTGCGTGTGTGCGTGTGTGTGTGTGTGTGTGTGTGTGTGTGTGTGTGTGTGTGTGTGTGTGTGTGTGTGTGTGTGTGTGTGTGTGTGTGTGTGTGTGTGTGTGTGTGTGTGTGTGTGTGTGTGTGTGTGTGTGTGTGTGTGTGTGTGTGTGTGTGTGTGTGTGTGTGTGTGTGTGTGTACCCTTCCTCCCTCTCTTCATCTCCTTCATCCGTCCATCTGTCTGCTTCCCCCAACATACACGCACAAACACACACACACACACACACACACACACACACGCCCCTCAACTGCGTATGCATTAGTTCACCATTAATAAAATAATTCTTTCATTAGGGTATGGAAATGAAAAACATCTGAGAGGGGAAGGGAAACTTCAAAGAGTGTGTGTGTGTGTGTGTGCGTGTGTGTGTGTGTGTGTGTGTGTGTGTGCGTGCGTTGAGTTTTGTGACTGATAGAGGATCTGCTTGTCTAAAACACTCGACGATGAAAAGGTTACACACATCTATCAGGGTTTGAGTTTATTAGCATTGCACATCCCAAAAAAGATGAAAAAAGTGTTCTGTTGTTACAGAACGTATGCGCGTGTGTGTGTGTGTGTGTGTGCGTGTGTGTGTGTGTTAATCCCCTCTTCCGTTGGCAGATGTGAACATTGTTTGTCAAAGGTGATCAACAATGTGTTGGCCACAGTGTATTTAGTGCATGTGTTCTCATGAGCACAAAAAAACAAAAAAGAAGTTCTGCCAACTCCAGTTTCCCTTTCAGTCTGGTTTTCTTGTACTTTCCATTTTGCCCTGCCAGAAAGTCATTAAGAACCATGTGATGTTCTTTTGTGTCTCTTGCTTACATTTTAATCCCATGGGCCTGAGGCTCTATGCTAGATTTTCCCACTCACCACAAAATCTCTTTGGTCAAAATTGCCGAACTACAAACTCTGTTTGTAGATCCTGATATATTTTTTTATTAAAGTAATTAATCAGGATAATTATAGGGGTCAATATTGCATTGTGCGTACATGTTGAACTGACTGCCCATATGGAAAAAAAATATACTGTGTATAAAACTCTTGAAAGTGACACCTTTCATACAAGCCACTTCATAAGAAAGTACTATAGATCTTATATCTGTTTTGTATGTCATGTATAATTCTAATAAATTACAGAATTATATGTTTCACTTTACGAAAAATACTATGGATCTTAGTATGTTTTTAATGTCATTATATCATTCTTATAAATCACAATTCTGTTTTATATGTTTCACTTTTCACCAAAATGCTATGGATCTTATTTTATTATTCTCTTATTATGAGGGCTGTATGAAAGGTGCCAATTTCAAGAGTTCGCATATAAAGCTTTTTTTCCCCATATGGGTGACATGGCAGATCCCATGCCTGGCAGAAAAGCTGCCCCTCACTGCTGTCCATTTGACATTGCAACCCCCTCATAAAGCCACTTCTTGTCAGTCGCCCAACAATATGGTCACCGGAGAAGAGCCTTGGCATTAAAACATGATTCTGCTGTAATCCCAACAGTGATTGGACACTGGCATGGATTCCATGCCCTATCCCTCAACAACACGCTGTGAGGCCCAATGATCCAGGTGACAGCTGCATGGTGATCCAGGCTCATCTAAAGGGCTTTGTTGCGCACGGCGAAAAATAGATGATATACAAGCTCACAGCGCGTTGGCTCTGTCCGCGCGGAAGTCGGTACAAATCTGGCTCGAGTGACCTCAGGACTCGTAAAGTCGAAAGTTCTTGGCTAGTCCAAAGTCTGGAACGTGCATTTACTGTTGATCCACCGTGCTGTGACGCACTGGGTGGGATGTTCTGCACGTGTCGTAAACTTGGGGCTTGAAAGATAAACACAGGGTTTTACAGATGGTTGGTTTTGTATGTATAAAGCTTCAAAGAATAGCGAGGTGGTGATGCAGGCTCTCAGGCATAACACAGGCAGTGTTGACTGACACAGAACAGGTCTTCTTCTGAAGGACGGAGCAAGGCTGCATGGCCATGGAGCCTGGACACTGCTCCTCCATCTGTGTTGTCGTTTTTTCTGAACCAAAATAGAGCCCCCTTTTCAGAAGATACTTGATGAATACAATCACTGTGTCGTGCAATCAGATTTCTTTTCCTGTTAGGGTTGCTTTCATTTTTACCATATGCATAAGAAAAAGATGATAGGAATTTGAGTCATGTGCTCAATACTGAAGAGCTTCTCTCTCTCTCTCTCTCTCTCTCTCTCTCTCTCTCTCTCTCTCTCTCTCTCTCTCTCTCTCTCTCTCTGCCCTTTCAAACTCTTTTGCTTTTAACCATCGGCTTATCATACTACACTCAAAAGGCTCCTTTGTGACAGTCATTGTGAACAAGAAGTTCTTCTTAGTGGTCTTGTGTTGTTCATTCAGTTACATTGATCTAAATCAGTGGTTCCCAAACCTTTTAGCCTGTGACACAAAATACTTAATACTTTCCTTGAAAAAGGCATTTTTCAAGTTAAATCCTGTACAGGAAAACATGGCATAATTTAGGCATGGTTCGAATGGTTATTTATCATAATTGAATTAATGAAGCTCTAATTAATCTGATTTAGAACTAATCATTCAACAGCCCAAATCTAAATGAATCCCCCCACCCTGTGCCGTCTCTGTTTCCTCCCGCCTCAGAGGGCGTTACGGGGCTGAAGGAGTTGGCCTTCCTGCGGGACCTGGCGGAGCAGAACTCGGTGAAGTACGGCGTGGACCGAACGGCCGATCGCGACCGCGACCGCTCCTCCGTGATCTCGGCCGGGGCAGCGGGCAGCGCCGCGCTGCCCGTGGTCAAAGGCAGCATGATGGTGTTGAACCAGCTCAGCAACCTGGAGACCTCGGTGGGACGCTTCTACATCAACCTGCCCAACCGCATGATGGACCTGGCCCGCTTCAGCCTGCCCTACTCTGACCCCATGGGAGACGGTAGGGGGACCGCACCGCACCGCACCACTGACACAGCATGCTGGAGCGAAATGCTTTTGAATTTCACATTGAACGAAACTCCAACTAACAAGAAGAAGTGCGAATGAATCGACTTCAATTAAAGGGGAATTTCACCCATTCTCAACATTCTAATATGTCATTAGTATAGAGGTGCTGGGGGGACAAACGTTTCCCCATTCTGTGTTTCCTAGAAAAGGAGGTCTGAAGAAACTAACAAGAAACTAGCAAGAAATTAACATGGTGAACCATATTAATGGGTTTCTTTCAACGCTTCTTTTTGCTGAGAGTGTACAAATGGAACCAAATGAACCCGGTAGGGTTCATTTGGTTGCATTTGTACGCTCTCAGAAAAAATGTTGAAAATGGGTGTAATTCCCCTTTAACCAACTGAACCCTAGCGTGCCTGTTTTCGTTTTATCATAATATCTTGCATAGTTGAAATAAAGGTGCTGATGATAATAAGCAGACTTCATGTTAAAGTAGTAGATCTAGACGCTATTTTAAGAGACCCTAATCACTGAATACATGGGGTTTGAGTGGTTAATTTAATTACTTAATTCTTTTGTATTAATCTTAAACTTAATCTTAATTCTTTTGTATTAAGTTAAAGTGGTCAGGAGGTGCACGCACATCCCAGTCAATGTGGGCGCTAAGGCAAAATCATTAACTGTAAAATTAGGATGAAATCTCTGTCCCAAAACGTTATTTACCGCTTGAGTTTTCCATCAAAGGAGCAGAGCTGAATCCAGCTGTTGGGAGGCTAAATGTACCAAACTGTTCCCCAAGGTTTCATCATGACGGTCAGCCGGCCGTGTTACTTTGGTAACCTGCTTCTGGGTGTGGTGGGGGTGGATGTGAACCTGGCTTACATCCTGGAGGATGTCACCTACTACCAGGACTCGCTTGCATCGTACACCTTCCTCATAGACAACAAAGGTGAGCCCACACTCGTATCTCTCATCTCGTGTTGACTGGTGCACGTTTTTTCCGGTTGATTGCCATGCATTTCTATGAAGCAATGCAGATTGACGACCAATGTCTGCTCATCCGCGTCATCAGTGCCCATACCCAAAAAAACATGGAGTAATCCTTCGCTCTAGACTGCCTCCCCCTTGGCCAGCCGGGGCGCCTGGTGAAGGGGACAGGAACTGGTTGGAATAACGTGTTCCTTCCACGTGCTACGTCCAACCAGGGAAAACTCCCCCCTGTCAGGTGAAAAGAATGCAGCTTGGATTCCTCATGCATTGAAGGAAGCATGAGGCCAGTCCGCTGCCTCCTCAGTTGTTGGAGGGTGTGTAGAGCCCAGGATCACATTAGGAATTGGCACTGGGTGATAAAAAATGGGTTACAAAATCGTGGGGATAAAATTACTAAATAAATAAAAACATTCTAGCTGAAATTGAAAAAAGAAATATCATACATGTGTGAAGTGAGCGGTGCAACTGTACCATGTAGGTAGGGGCCCCAGGGTGTCCCCGCAGCAACATCCAGCCCCACAGGGAAGTCCAGGGAAGTGGGGCGGGTCTTGTCACCCGGCTGTGTCCGAATAAATACATACATTACATACATACTGAACATCCATCCATCCATACATACATACTGTAGTGTACAATATACAGTAATACAGGTAAAAAACCCTGAAAAACAAACATGATTAAAGGTTTGTAAAATGGTGTGTGTGAGTGTTTATCTGCCCTTGGCGTGTACTTGGCATCACTACTCCCTCGTAGTGTTCACGGTTTATTTAGTCTGTGTCGACATCCTAAATAATCATTATCCCTTATTACTGTTTATGGACATCTTCCAGCCAGCAGTGGCATTTCTTTGGCGCTTAATTTTCTTGTGAGCCCTGCCCTGTTGCCCTGCCACGGCCCAGGGCGTAGAACCCGTGTCCGGACATGGTTTGTGTTGGACATAGCTTTAGGCTAGTGTTCAGCTAAGCCTGCATGGGAAAGCAGGCCAGAGCAGAGTCCCTGATGGAAGCTAGGGGTCTGGTGTTTTACAACTATGGCATGGGAGTGACCCGTACTATGTGTGTGCTGTGAGTTAATTAACCCCTTTTTGCTTACTTATTTTATGTTTCATACCAAAATTACATTTCTAAAGGATTTCAGAATGTTTGCAAAGATAAAAGAAAATAGTGAGTTAGGGTTACATGACATCTTTTTGGTCTAGAGCTGCAAAGTTTGGGAAACCTGGGAAGGTAGAGAAAAATGTTTGAAAAATGTGTAAAACTGCCCGATATTAAGATATTTTTGTGAGTGTAGAATAGGGCTTAAGCGCTAAACCAGTCTAATTGATACGGGCAATTATTTAAATAATCAAATTTTAAAAAATCCCCAAAATAAAGCAAGTTATCAAAGAAAATGGGCTTCTTGACTATTCATCTACTCGGAGAAAAAGTTGTGGATGGGGTAATCGCTAAGAAAATAACTGATAGTTGCAGCCCTAATGGGGTGTGGGGGCGGCGGGGGTCCGTGCAGTTTGAAAACAGAGGCATCGTAAAGGGGGGAGTGTTGAGGGACCCTCAATTACTACCCATCATGTTAAACGCTTGAGACACGCTGACACACATGCACACAGACGCACAAGCTGGTTTCCTGACCACAACAGACAAGTACTGTCATTCAGCAACATGACATCACCGCAAGTTACACAGGGCTGGCTGAAAGAAACCTGCTCCCAACCTATAGCTGCTTCCATAGCAATGTTAGCACATACACTGTGAGTCATGCGAGCGCAGTCGTGTTTGTGTTTTATGCCACACCATTAAAGGAGGCCAGTTTTTCCCCTCCTCTAGATACTGAAAAGGTTTGTTGTTGTAATAAATATGCCATCAAATTATGGCTCGTTAACTGTACTGCGCTTATTAACGCCGTTCAATAAACAACCTTGACAAATGACTCCCATTAAAGTCATTAACTGGTATTCAAATTGCCGGCTGCCAATTAGGGGTTTGTGTAAACACGGAGGCTGCCAGAGCCGAGGAAAGAGAGATTGCCGCATTATAGCATCTGTAATATTTGAAAATGCACAGCGAGGTGAGTGGCCATGTTGTGACCTCTTTCTAAGAGTCAGATGATGTCAGGCTAGATAGAACAAATACATCTAATATAGTTGGCACAGGTTTCATACTTCTTATTCATATTGGCTATTATAAAAGAGTAATGCTACGTTTATCACGTGCGTGTGTGTATGCGTCTTTGTGTGTGTGTGGGTGTTTGAGCGTGCACGCACGTGCGATACTGAAACAAGCTGTTTTTCTTTCTTTCCCTTAGAGATGCACGCTAGCCGTTACTCTCTAATGGGCCTGTTTTGACTGTGTCATCCCTGTGCACTGTAATCTGTAGTAGTTAATAAGGTCAGAGGTACCTTGTTTTAAGGGAGGACAGGGACTCTCCTTCAGGGTGGTGGGTACTGGGGGGACGGCACACCTGCTGCTGCCATCTGCTCCTGTATCACTCACACGTGCACACAAACGCATTGTGCACACACAAACACCAGATACTGTATGCCTGATTTATGCTCCCCTGTACAAGAGTGTCACGCACTGACATTGGCTTTATGCTTTAAGCTCACGTCACCAGTTTGGGTTTGGCGCATGACCCCATGGTATGACAGAGCTATGGACTTGATCCAACATTTTTTTTTAGCACACATGCTCTTTATTTTCTCATCTTTCAGGGGGTCCTTTTCCCTGAAAGCTTTTACTGTGGCTATTCCTGTGCCTGTTCCTAGTGGCTTAACCACTTGTGCTGAGGGAACATTAGCAGAAATTAGCCGATCTATAAACTCACAATGCACTGTGAGCTTCTAGATCTTCTATTCTCTGCGCAAAGATTAGGTGCAGAGGGGGATAGATGGCAACGCATTTCCAGTTTGGTAAGTATATTGGGTTTAAGTGGTTAAATACACAATCCCTCTGTGATCTGTTTGCATCTTGGGCTGATCGCACCTTCTACTTGGGTGGAGCTGTTTTACACGTTTGTTGTTTTTTTTTTTTCTTTACACGCACAAACATGAAAAAGCTCCCTCTCAAGCAACAGCATTAAACACAGACTGACAACCAGATTCAGTTGTTTTGTTGATTCATCATGTTTAGGGTGTATTTGAACATAAAAGAATTGCAACATTGTTAGATGAAAACGCATGACCTCTTTGATGCATGTGCAGTGCAAAAACGTAATCGTCTACAAAATCAAAATCTTTGGTTTTCTCAGGCAATTGTAATTTCAGGTATTTTTGGCTGCATCGAATAATGCTGCTTCCTGTCATACATCATTGTATGACAGGAAGCAGGGAAAGAGAGAGATGGGGAAAGACCATAAGGTTGGGTAATCAAACCTGTGACTCAAGCCTGTAAGGTGTTTACTTAGTGACTGTGACAGTGTGGAATGTAAGCTCTGCTGGTTGGTGTTTCCAGGTTACACACTGATGCACCCGTCCCTGACGCGGCCCTATCTGATGACGGAGCCTCCCCTGCACACCGACATCATCCACTATGAGAACATCCCTGGGTTCCCTGTCGTACGACACAACATTCTCAGGTATTGAGGGATGAAGGGTCACGTGTCTGTGTGTGTGTAATAGATGGATGTCTTTTAAGCCATTAAAACCTGAGGTCGATTAACAAAGTCCTTCTAAATCACAGTTAAAAATCTCTAAATCGCTTAATTTAACGACAATGCAGCAGTTATTATTTGTGTGTCGTCCTTAATGTCCCAAATGGGCTATTAAAATTGGTGAAGGACTATTAAAATTTGTATTTTTAGTGACTATCTGGACAATCTGAGAGTGCCAATATATGCGCCAACATTCAGACACACACAGAAAATCACAGATTGCTCAATACAAGTTCTGTTTAAAAAAAACTTTTTGGGATGTTAATGACCTTAACATATTTTGAAATGCCAGATCTCCTTAACCGGATCTATGATGACGTCATCGTGTTTCTGGTGCCTGCATTATTCTGCCCTCTAACCCACGGGTTCCGAATGTACCATTCAGTCCCATTGGAAATTGTTGATTTGCCAAGAACAATGACATTGAGGGGGAGAATCTGGGATAATGCCATTCCAATGCATGGGACGGGGGCTTTTTTTTCCCCAAAAAATTGCCGTGTCCATTTTGTCCAAAATGAAATGCAACAAAATGACGATCGACAAACAATACGTTCGGATCAAAAAATGGATTAAAGTGTACCATGTTCTTCGAGTTTTGCACAGGTGATGGCAGGTAGGTGACGCTGTGTATTAAAATACACTGCGGATGGTAAAAACACCAGAAAATATTGAAAAAATGTCAAATTCATGGTGGATCCCCTCGCATGGTAGATCCCCTAGCTAGCAAACATTCTCACTTTTTATTTATTTTATTTTATATTTTTTGCCTACCAGGGGATTCTCTTTTAACCGTTAAATAACAGCTCTGTGCATTTGCTTTTACTCATTTTCATGCTCTGGTTGAAGTCACAATTACCTCGATCCACGGCTGCTGCAGCGTGTGACCTTTGTGCATGTCTCCTGTGTGTTTCTGCAGCCTCCCGCTGGGCAGCCAAGTCATCGCAGTGCCAACAAACTCCTCTCTCTCCTGGCACACCAACCGACTCAGAGACCCCAGCAAAGACGCGTACAATGTCAGCTATGCCTGGAAACTGGTATGTGATGTTATCACTTCATGCGTTTGACGGTCTAATAATTGATACTTGATTTGATTTTTTTTTTTATGCGTTTGACGGTCTAATAATTGATACTTGATTTTTTTTTTTAATGTTCTGCTTCTCAAGCAGTCGTACCAGGAGTATTAAATGCTAACATCCAATATTTGTGCTGTATTTTGCTGAAGTTTGACCTGAGATTTCTGCCTTTTCACATGGGCTGAGGCAGTCAACTTGTGTAGTTGTATTTAGATGCTATACTTTGACTCAACTTGTGACAGTTTAACAGGCTCAACATTATTAGGTTTATACCTGACCCATGGCAGCAAAGCCATCCATTACTTTATCAGCTGACTTTGCTTATCAGCTGCACTGCCCTTAGCCTGATTTATACTTAGTAGCAAGCTGGTGTCTCAGACTGAAAATAGTGTTGTCTCTGGGCCTGAGGCAACTATGTGCGACCTCGTATAAATCAGGCTTTATTCTCCATTTCGTCCATTCCATCTAACTCCCCCTTCTTCTTTCCCTCTTGCTCCGTTATATAAAACTACAGCTGTGATATTGCAGTGAGTTGTGCCTCCAGTATGTTTCTGTCCTCCGTTCTCCCCTTCATTTCATCCCGCCCAGAACTGGTCACTCCCACCCTTTCTCTGTCACCTTAAATCAGTCAGCATAATAGAAACCAAGCGCTCCCCACACCCAAAAATCTGTCTCTCCTCAGGATCTGTTTTTCCTCCTGAGACCCAGTGTGTCACGTTTTAGGAACAAATGGCAGTGGGACAGCAAAAACATCATGCCGTATTTACACTGTTTGCTTTTTGACATTTCAGTCGTTTTGGCACAAGCAGAAGTATCCCTTAATTTCTGGATGCCGTTTTTTGGCCTCTGTTAAAAAAGCTTTTTGACATTTCACTATTTAACACGGTCTCAAGAGTTCACATGTGTCAGATTTGCATGGATTTTGGCTGCGGCCTCATGTTTTTTTCAAAATGTATTTTCCAGAGTCAGGGAAGTGACTGATAGTTGAAGTTTACTTTGGGAACTCTAAGCGTCAAAGTAGAAAAGGACCGTATTCCCACGCCATCCTGTCTTTGCTCAGGCCAGCTATTAGGTCAGCCAAAGTCAATGGGCAGCAGTCACCTAAAGGCCCCAGAATCACGCTTCTGACCGGAAGGTTACCGGTTCAGCCCCACTGGACTGGCAAGAAACATCTGGGTGGGCCAGTGAATAACTACAACTTAGTCATGCATCGAAAACCCCACTGAAGTGCCCTTGAACCCTCAAATTTCTATCATAATGTTTTGAGCTTGATGAAAAAATATATATATAAATCAGATATAAAATACTGGATAAATAGTTTATATGGTTTATACTGTATGCGTGCTGTGCTTCAATGCATCCTGAAACACCCGGCCTTCACACTGTGGCAGTTACTGATAGTCTACTCTGGTGTTAAGCACACATAATTGGGTAACCATCAAGCCTAATGCGTTTCATTTAGGAACTGTCAGTGAAACTGCCTGCTCCAGCCTTGTCTCTCAGCAGCATTGTTTACTGCCAGCAGAGCAGGGAGAGACCTCTGGGAAACACATTGGCTGTGATGTTTGACAATAAACGCTTAGACCGAAAGGGCAGACAGTAGTGGAGAGTGTGTCACTGCTCTGGGTTCATGCAGAGTATAATAAACTTTATTAGATGTGGATAAATATCATCCAACCAACCCTGGAATCTTCTTCTTGGGGACGAACAGCCAATTTGCTCTACGATTTACAATTTGGGCATTTTAGCAGACAACATTGCGATACATCATGTGTATAAAGACTCACTGGTTATCATGAATCATACTGAAGCTACAAACAAAACAGTGGAATATATCTAAGTAATGAAACTGCATATGTACAATGGTGCTATGTCTACATGAAATCCTCTCCAAGTTACATAAGTTGAGCCTTTGCATTCGCCTGTAAGACCTTGGAAAGTACTACAGTTCATT
>CM076979.1:37074838-37154838 GCA_039105355.1 Benthosema pterotum | reverse complement strand
TGTTGTGTAGGTACCAGCATGCAGTGGCTAACCCTGGTCTCATCACCTTCACTGGTCCCTATCTGGATGTTGGAGGGGCTGGTTATGTCGTCACCATCAGTCATACTATCCATGCCTCTAGGTAAGATGGAATGGTAAAATGTACATACTGTACATTTGATTGTTCAAACTGATTCTGTCCCAAAATCCCACAAATCATTACACATTATCTCTACATGTGGTCAAGATGTATCTGTCCGATGTTGTTATAGCACCACCAATAGGTGGATTTTTGCAAGACACATTTTGGGGGAAAAAATACCTCCTATCATGAGGAAGAGATATGAATGGATTAAAACATGGCCACTGTATCTTATTGTCAACTTCAGTAATCTTAATACACATGGTGCCGTCCACGCGCTGCTCGTGGATATCCACGTGGAATACCACCGCCGAAAACGCGGACGGCTCGTATCACGCGGAAATGTAGATTTCATTCTTTAATCCAACTATTAGTCCGTGCGCATCGTCTGATGATCATCCCGTTGCTGACTTTCATTTGGGACAGAATTGGGGACAACTTTTTTCCCCCCGTCCCATTGACATTCATTCAATCCAATGCATTCAAACGGCTCTCCTCCGGTTTGCCCCCTCAATGTCGCTGGCGCATGGGTTAAGCAGCCAGGGCTACACAGCTCTTCCTGACTTGTGAGCCGGATGTTTTGGGGCAGATCGCCAGATGATCGATTAGGCAAGACAACAGACACAGCATAACAGAAACAGCACATCCTGTTTAGGAGATCTGAGCTTCAAAATAAGGGCTTTTTTACCGATCGAACTGGTTTGAGCCGCGGCAGTGGAGAGGAAACAAAGAAGATCCGCTCGCGGTCAATGAGTTAAAATACACATGGTGGGGGATTACCATAGTTTGGTTTTCACATCACTAACATTTAAATCTTAGTTGAACTATTATCTATCTTTTATCTGAGGTATGAATCCTGCAACTGGGCTGTGTACATAAACACACAGACTCACAGTGACGCATACTGGAGGTAGAGTAGTTCTGGATGTTTATCAGGGACTTTGATAAATCAGGATTAGTGTGTTATGTAATGGTTCAGTAAGTGTGTATGCGCACTTACTTATAGTCATTTGCTCTAAACAAGGAACAATGGGGAAAGGCAAAACACACACACACACACACACACACACACACACACACACACACACACACACACACACACACACACACACACACACACACACACACACACAAAATGCTAACATATCCTACTCATCCTCTGTGTCTGTGTTGTCTCTAGCTCTCAGATGGCCTCTGGTTATGCTGTAGCAGTGATGGGTATAGACTTCACTCTGCGCTACTTCTACAAAGTGCTGTTGGACCTGCTGCCTATCTGCAACCAGGATAAGGGCAACAAGATCAGGTAAAAGTGTTGCGGAGAAGATGGTCCGTTATTTTCCATTAGATCCATTAGGCTCCATTTTCGTTACCACTAAACCCCTTATCCCTTAACTTCTTTGCCTTTTTAAACTATTTAAAAAAACATTTTTCAGTAGTTCAAATGGCCAGTCTACAAGCTCACAACACTTTTATAGATTGACATGTTAAAATATTCCAAAAGGTTTTTCAAAATAGTAAAAACGAAATAAGGGATTTGGGATAAGGGGTTTAGCATGTAATGAAAATGGAGCCCCTAGACTTTACTGTTCCAGGCTATTCTCTTTTAGGCTGTTCTCTTGTCTTTTCGTGTATCTTGTACTCTAGACTAAACTCATATCATCTATCCTATGTACATAAGGAGGGTTTGGCTTCCATCTGGAATAAATAAAGGAAACCCATGCAGCTGGTGGAAAGGGCAGAACAGAACAAGGGAGAGTAAAACGAGTATAAAAGCAGGAAAAAGGGAGTGAACTAATGATGAAAGCATTCCACGGGGCAACTTGGCGAAGATGCACCTTCACTCACTTTGTTTTCTGTCCTACCTCCCCTCCCCACACACCCTTCTCTATTCCCTTGCTCTCTTCATCAGATATTCTCTCTGTTTCTATCGTAAACCATTTAACAAACAGCCATGGTTGGAGAGAGAGAGGGATGATTTATCAGGATCGGTATTTGGCACATAGAAGAATATTTGGTATAGGGCTGGCGTAGGCAAAGGGTTTACTGGCCAGTATTTAGTAGAGCTCTGGGAAAGTATGAGCTCGGACATTGAATGTGTTAACCAGTGATATCATGGTGATAAGTTGTTGCCGGGACAGATATGTTCTGGTAGAGAATCCCATAAATAAAACAAATGTCTGGTTATTCTAGGTGCTTTATAATGGAAGACAGGGGATACCTTGTGGCCCACCCTACACTCATTGACCCTAAAGGACATGCCCCTGCAGAGCAACAGCACATCACACATAAGGTAACGAAACACACACACATTTGCATACACCCGTATGCAAACGTAGAGCTTGTTTCATATGATGCAGCGTCTCCTTTTGGCTGCATCAGCTCTTCAACATTAATAAGCTGAAGCTGAAGAGGAACACGTTTCTTCTGATGAATTGTGTATTTGTGCTGGTTTATAATGCCGTGGTAAACACACCAGGAGATTTGATGTTCAGTTAATAGCAGTCAACTTCCTTCCTCCAAGACATGGCGTGCAAACAAACAAATGTGCGTATTGATTTCATCGGCAACAAGCAAACGGAGACATACATAAACAGTCTTATTGTAAACAGACGTATATTTGTTTGTCACACATGTGCCCGTGAACAAAGAGGCATGTAAACACGCACAGACGCATGCATGGTCATGAACACGAACAAAACATCCATACATGAACTGCCTGAACTCCTTCAACTGAGAAACAGTCGCCAACTCATTCAATTGATGTCTGAACCATGATCTTCCCATGATCATTAAGGATGTGGTGATGAGATTGTTTGAGAGATTGAGAGGGTGGATGTTTTTCAGTTTTATAGTGGATTTTTTATATATACAGAATATAATTAATCTTGCATATTGTTGCTATCAGAAGTAGCAGAAACATGTCTTCAGATTTTTCCAATACATTTTAACATTAATCTCGAGATTCCAGTCGTTAATCTGTGTGTGTGTGTGTGTGTGTGTGTGTGTGTGTGTGTGTGTGTGTGTGTGTGTGTGTGTGTGTGTGTGTGCGTGTGCGTGCGTGTGCGTGTGCGCGCGTGTGTGTGCGCGTGCGTGTAATTTTCCATGTTGTAGGAGCCTCTGGTAGCCAATGACATCCTGAACCATCCTAACTTTGTCAAGAAGAACCTGTGTAACAGCTTCAGCGACCGCACTGTCCAACGCTTTTACAAGTTCAACACCAGCATATTGGTGAGTGTCCTCTATACGTTCGATGCATGTGTGTGTGTGTGCACACGTGTGTGTGTGCACGTCTCCTGCAAGACTATAGAAAATTGGACTGGCAGTTGAATGGAGATATACAGTAGACACTATTGGGGAGATGTACTGCAAGTCACATTTGGAGAACAACCATGCAGTTAACTGACAGTGCTATGGCCCCATCTGTTGATCATTATCAGAACTGCAGTTATGATCAACCTCCAGATGAACATGCATGGTTTTAGTTTTTACGTAGCCTGGTCTAGCCCTCAATGATTTTGGCCTTGGGGGGCGGGGGTGTCGTGGGATCCACACGGCGGAAGTGCTGCGCTTTGATTTGATCTCACTAACGTGTCGTCATCTCCGGCCCCTCCCGCGCCCGTCCACTGCTGTTCTACGTCACATCATTTAGATCAACGCCCACCCCGGAAGGTTGACACCCCCCTCAAGGCCACTTTCCAACGCGCGTTAGTCCAGGCTTTCCGTTTTCGCGCAAGGCGGACGAAAATGAAAGCCTGTGTGTCGAGGCTAGTTTTTACCTGACCTTTCTTTCTCTTTTCTCTCTCTCTCTCTCTCTCTCTCTCTCTCTCTCTCTCTCTCTCTCTTTCTTTCTTTCTTTCTTTCTTTCTTTCTTTCTTTCTTTCTTTCTTTCTTTCTTTCTTTCTTTCTCTTTCTTTCTTTCTTTCTTTCTTTCTTTCTTTCTTTCTTTCTTTCTTTCTTTCTTTCTTTCTTTCTTTCTCAGGGTGACCTCACTAACCTGGTCCATGGCAGTCACTGTTCCAAGTACCGTCTGACTCGCATCCCCGGCACCAACGCCTTCGCTGGTATAGTGAATGAGACGTGTGACTCCCTGGCCTTCTGTGCCTGCAGCACTGTGGACAGGCTCTGTCTCAACTGCCACAGGTCTGTCTGTCATTATATGCATGAATGTAATCTGTCATGTTTACTTCATGTTCAGAGGATTCGGGGTCGGATCTAGGCATGGGCGTGTGTGTGTGTGTGTGTGTGTGGGGGGGGGGGGGGGGGGGGGGTGGCATGGCATGGCATGGCATGCAAAACAACCCAAGGTATTTTAAATTAAAGTGCTTATATTTACAATGATTTGAAACACTACTACTGAAACTAACTAATACAGCTGTGGCACCACTAAACCAACATCATTTCATCATTGAAAACAGAAAACTCTCTGAGTCAGACCTTTAGCTTTATGCATGCTGTGTGTCTGTTGCAACTTCAACAACTGATGTTATTATTGATGCTTTACTTAATAAAAGTGGTATGGGTGCGGCGATGAAGCCACCCCCATACCATTTTCTCATCCCCCCCCCCCTCTGGGAAATGTTACATCCGCCCCTGTCTGTCATTATATGCATGAATATAATCTGTCATGTTTACTTGACGTTCAGAGAATGACATGTTATATAATATGTTCTGTATGTGCTGCAGAATGGAGCAGAACGAGTGTGAGTGTCCGTGTGAGTGCCCCCTGGAGGTCAATGAGTGCACTGGCAACCTCAGCTATGCTGAGAACAGGTCAGTGGTCAGCATCATACCTTTAACACATACTGGATGTTTGTGTGTTTTAAGCATTGCATCAGATCTACAGTCACAAACTTGTAGATCTGCTATTTTTAATTTGTGAAAGTAAAAAAAAAAAAGTATCCGCTATCAGCAGCACCTCTGTTTCATTATAATGGAACTAGTTATATTTTTTTATGAACTAGTTCAGTTCACAATAAATAAAAATGATCTCCAAGCACACAACATGTCACAGACACATCACGTTGTGAGCTTTCAGATCAGCTCTGAGAAAGACTTGTTAATTTCTGTCAGATGAAGCCTAATTGGTGGGCTGTGATTTAATTTTCGCCTGTACCATGGCCCACTATTTTTTCAGCATTTGAGCCACGGACCACCATTTTTGGACATTTTAGCCCCACAGACCCCAAAACTAAAGCATTTGTTTGTTTTTCTCCACAATTCCAGGCTGGATTTTGGAAACAAAACTGGCAAACTTAGATCAGAATGACCATTCTTCATTCTCTAATTGTGTAGACTCGGCCTAGTTCAGATGATATAATAATTTAACTCTTGAGAATGTATAAATGGGTCCATTTGGTTTCATTTTTTATGCTCTCAAAGAGTTACATCTTGTTAGTCAACTTTCCATCATTTAGCTGGGAACCACCTGGAACCTAACCTGCAAACTCCCCAAACCTTTGTTTAACCATCACTTCTATCTTAAGGACCTGAAAATTGCATTGTGTATTTCTGTAATTCTACCATACTTAGTCTCCACAAGTATATTCATGTGCACGCACACATGCACACCCACAACATCCTCCAGTCACACAGCACCTGCATCCCCTGTCCATAGCTGCATTTTGATACGAGAAGCCATTGCTGATGATGTGTTTTCAATGGAATAAAACGTCTGCCTTTTTTGCTTTGTGTCATTTTTTTGTTGTTGCTGATGGGTTCAAAGATTGTATGTCCAAAACCATTATTATTTTAAAAACATTTTAAAATGGCGCAAATAACCAAATTACATACCCATTGCGTGTTGCATCGCCTTGCATTTGTTTGATGAATTGTTAGTGCATTCATTTGCAAAGAGAACATAGATTAAATAATCATGTAGACACAAGGTTTCTCTGCGACGCCAATGATGTGCTGTGTCTGTCAAGAGTGTCACGTCGGTTACTCTTATTATAGTGTTGTCTCTCTGTGCGTCTTTTCTTTTCATAGCAGCCAGGTCTTTTGTCAACAGCGTGGCAGCCTTGCAAATGCTAATTTATCTTTTGTCATTCTGCTTTTGACCATCACACTGTTCCCGTCCCCTTTGAGGTTCTTTGTTAAAAATGGGTTTTGTCTTTTTTTATGCATGAGTGGATGTTTTAATTGAAGTGTGTGGTTTGAAATGCAGTGCAATTTTTTGAAGCCAGTTCATGTTGCTTGGGGTTTGATGCCATGACCGATTATTATACATTGGACTAAGTGTGTGTGTGTGCGTGTGCGTGTGCGTGTGCGTGTGTCTTATAGGAACCCCAGCTGTGAGGTTCATCAGGAACCACTCAGTCTGAGTATGATTGACCCAGGACTTCAGGACAGCCTGCCTCAGTGCATCAACACCCGCTGTAGTCAAAGATACACCAGCAGGTACAGCACACAAACGCACACAAATCAAATCAGATTTATTGGCATGAGAAAACAAGTCGAAATATAATCAAAACTGTTCAAAATGGGGAAAGTATATACAGTTGAATGGTCTACCACACAGAATTGTGTAAACATAGTTATGTGACATTGCATTGATAAATACTGTGCATGTTATATGGGGTTTGTAGCTGAGCAGTCCCACCCCTCTTGTGACGCCACCCCGGCTCCAGAAATGGATTCCCCATTCATATTCCTCATATACATTTCGAAAATTATCTATATAAAGACAATTACACCATGGACAAAGCCAACTCGGGTTGTGAAGAATCATGTCAACAAACAGAATATTACCATACAATTTCTAATTGGCAAAAAGAAAAAGAAACAGCAGGATACAACACTTTTTGTTTTGTTTTTTGATTGTCCCAAAACATTGTGTCATGATTTGTCACGACTCGAGTTGGCTTTATCTGTGTTGTAATCGTTATTATATAAAGCATTTTCAAAAAGTCTATAAGGAAAATGTATGGAAAAATAAATTCTGGAGCCGGGGCGATGTCACGAGGGGGGCGGGACTGCTCAGCTTTATGAAGCTTCTTTTTTTAAAAACAAATTAGTATCAATCCTTTGCAGTCACTCTGATACAAATGGCAGCATTCATTCTCAAATCTATTCTTCATTCTCAAATAGTATACTGTACCTCAGATTTAAACTGAGTTTAAAAGCTAAAAAGCAGCTCTGTTTACATGTGCAGTAGGTCTAGCGATCTACTGCCAGTAGGCATTAAAGCCTAATGTATGCTCTCTCGCATGCTGAAATTAGATGTCCTACAAGCTCACACAGTGCATTGCGAGCTTGTACTGTAGGTTGGCTATCCCCTGATGGGTGAGAAAAACCTTGTTTCTATAGTATGTGCTCTTTTTCCATTTGTCAAGGGAACATCATCTTGTTCCTTGGTCCATCCGTCATACAGAAACTAACTAACTATTGGCTTACTCTGGAATCCTGTGTTGTCTTTCAGTGACTGCTTCGGTGTGTTGGACTGTGAGTGGTGTATGGTGGACAGTGATGGCAAGACACACCTGGACAAGCCCTACTGTGCTCTGCAGAAGGAATGTTTTGGTGGCATTGTAGGTGCCAAAAGTCCTTATATGGATGGTATGGGGCTGGCAGGTGAGTCATACAATCCAGCTGTTAGACCCTTAAAGGGGAACTCCACCCATTTTCAACATTTTACTATGGCTTTTAAATATTTAGATGTTTTGTGGGCATAATAAAAAAGATCCCTTCATTCTGTGTTGCCTAGAACTGAAGATCTGGAAAAAAAAATGTTAAGATGGTGAAACACAACTTGATGACGTTAATGATTTTTATTTTAGGACCTTTTTTGAACATGCTTGGAATTCACCTTTAAGCCCTTTTTAATACTTTCTCATGATGCTTTTTGCACAGTGAAAAATGCTCATCTACAAGCTCACATTGTGATATGCGGTGAGCTTGTAGATTGGCTGTTTTTGCTGATGTTTCTTTTTTTGTAATTATAATGAAAAGTTGAATGAAACATTCATAGCGTTAACACTCAGGAATGTGCTGTTTACTGTCAAATAACTTTGAATTGTAGTAATGGACTGGCAATGGATGCAAATCGATGTTGACAATCGATTAATAAAAGACGACTCCTCATTTACTTGATGCTGATGCCTTTTGACAATTCTACACGTAGCAGTGGAATGGAGAAAGCATACCATACGATACGCAGTCACAGTGGCGACATTCTATCTGCGTGGTGAAGGGTGTAGCATAATGTACGCCTCTTTTGCCTCCGGGGCGTCTGTATCTCAGTGGAGGGCAATGGGAGGCAGTATTGCCTCTCATTGCAAGCTTTCCTGAGATCCCTTGCGAAGCATAGCGGAAGAACGACAAGGGACGTTCAGTGTCATGTGCCTCCATGATTCCGCTTAGGTGTGGAATTATGACAGCACGACTGTGATGCGGTCAGGAGCGAGACGTAGTCGTGTTCCGCAAGGATCATGTTAAACCATCCCCTCAAGTGTAATATTGCAATTATACAAATGTTACCCTAAAAAACTAAGAGTATTGTTGAAAATTGAACATTTTCAATGACAAATGTACTCACTACGACCACAAATATCTCCAGAAACATGTCTCAAAAAACTAGCTAGCCTTGTCACCGAGCCTGCTGTGCTCTGGGAGAAAAACACAGATGAAATCCTTGTTTTGATTAGGTGTTACTCTGAGCTGGTTTAACTAACTGTTGTGACATGTTTCAATGAATCAGATTAGTTCCTCAAAACTACCTGCTGTGTGTGTGTGTGTATATATATTTTTTTTAATATCTATGCTGCCAACAGGTGCAATTCAAGTCAGTATAGTTCTGTTGCAGCTTCTTGAGCCACCAGAGGGCACCTCTGTAGCTCTATTCATATCCAGTCTAGTAATAAGCTCCAGCTTATCGACAGGATATTTCACTTCCTCTGCTTCCTTCTGTCTGCTTTTCTTCTCTTTCAAATCAATTCAAAGAGGGAGGGGGAGTGCTGGCTGTATCAGCAAGAGAAAGCACATGTTTAACATCGCCCAAAGCAAAAGTGGGACAAAACGATCGATTTCTCTTTCTCTCTCCCAGATGAGGAGGTGGCATCTTTGAACATGATCAAGAGTGCTCCGGTGGGTCCAGTAGCTGGGGGTATTATGGGATGCATCATGGTGCTGGTGCTGGCAGTGTACGCCTACAGACACCAGATCCACAGGCGCTCGCACCAGCACATGTCCCCACTGGCTGCCCAGGGTAAGACTGAGGAATGCATGCGAACCACCTCCACCATGATGAAAATAACATTTATTTATAAAGTGCTTTTTTGTGTTCTACAATACCAGATCGACAGAACATTTCGTCCGATCATGATCATGATAAAAATGAATAAATTATAAAATTATAGTTAACTGAGTAACAAAAGAAACAAGTTAAACATTACATTAGGTGGTGATGTTACACTCTGAGTTTATTTTGTAGTCCATATAATTTCTAAACATTTTTTTTCCCACTTTGTCCAGAGATGTCTGTGAGGATGTCCAACTTGGACAATGAGAGGGACGAGAGAGACGAGGACAGCCATGAGGACAGAGGAATAAGTAAGTACACATGACGTTCAATCTGTCTGTAGCTATAATCTTTTTTTTTTTTATTCAAATAAAGGACTTGAAAGTTGTACTTTCAAGTACATATGTAATACAAGACTTTTACATGTCATCCAAAATGTGGCAGCCCATCTGGTCTTAGCTGACATTGGGGAATCTGGTTGTACCCCCGCTAAAAAGGCCGGGCCAACGCTCCACTCGCCCCAAACTCTGCTCCCTCCTGGCTCCAAACTATGGAATGCACTTCCGACTGCAATCAGAACCACAGACTCACTCCCTATCTTCCACCGCAGTCTGAAAACACACCTCTTCACACTCCATATCAGCCCATAGCACTTGCAGTGCTTATCAGCCCATAGCACTTCAGTACCAACCAACCTAGGTATTTTAGACGGCATACTAAGTAGACTAAAGCCCCTGACACACCAAGCCGACGTCGCCCGACGTCGGCCAACTGCTGTGTCGCCTTGCGTCGCCTTGCGGCGCCTGTGTCGGGCCAGGTCGGGCTCCTTGGACACACCGCAAAGACGACACACGACGGTCAACTAGCCATATACGTTCTGCGCATGCGTGCTGCTTGTGGAAGAAGAAGAAAAGAGGAGGCGAAAGATAAGAAGAAACCCAAGATCACCTCTAAACATCGTGTGTGGGGCATATAATAGTAGTCGTACCAACCCCCAGGTGTCTGCTGTTAAGACGCTGTGAATAAATGAGTTGATGTGTTATAATGATGTGAAAACTTTTTAAACGATCTGGTATCATCTGTGTTGAAACAGAGCCATAGAGTATAGACAGAGTGACAACTCCATCCACTTCATGGGGTAGTCCAATGGCGGCTCTTCTGCTTAGACTTCAATAGAGAATGGGGACAACTCCTGGACCCGAACCATTGGATTCAGGCAACAGCCCAGCGTTAATGATCTTAAATCGCTTTATTTTATATTGTTTTTAGTGATAGTACAACACAAACATGTCAGCGGTACAATAACAACGTTACTGTACCGTTGACATTTTGAAACCTTGCCTAAAATAAGTCTCTATTCAGCTGCATCATATGAACTGCATGAACAGCAGCTCGAGCGCTTAGTTTCTGGCCCCTCAATGTCGCAACTCTTCTACTATGACCAGATGAGTCTAAGCGGCGGGGTCCTGCGCATGCGCCGTTGTTTTCTCTGTTGGCTGCGTAGTGTACTCTAGGTGGACAAGAGTTGCGACATTGAGGGGTCAGAAACCAAGCGCAAATGAGATAAAGTGACAAACTGTTGGAAATGCATTGTTTCTCAACGAGGGCGGCGCAAATAAGAGCTAATTTAGGAATTTGTTCATCGTGGCAACTGTTGTAAGGTATTGTACAGGCTTACTACAAAACTATCATAAAAGCTGGGCCGTTGCTTGAATCCATTGCATAGGCTACTACTTCCAGTCCAGAACGTGTCCCCTTTTGTTGTGCTAATTCAATAGAAGTCTATGTAGAAGAGCCGCCATTGGACTGGCCCCATGAAGTGAATGGTGTTTGCATAACTGTCTATAGCCTATTATAAGGCTTTGATTTCGAGCCGAGGACCCCTTTGACATGTATTAGTTTAAGGACCCCCATTTGTGGCATTTCTATCTCTGAGACCCCATTTTTAACTGTAAAATAATGTAGCGAGGGACCCCCTGGACGCCTCTGTCTTTGGGAATCCCTGGGCCACAACAAAAAGCAACGGCTTGTTATCTGAACAGCCAATCACAGAGTGAGCTGTTCCGCCGATGGCCGACGCCGATTCAACATGTCAAATCGGATGAAAAGCTTCCGACGGGGGGCCGACGTGTGGCGACGTGCGGGACACACCGGGGAAACTAGGCCGGCCAACGCCGACCGACGGCCCGACGGCCGACCGTCGGCTTGGTGTGTCAGGGGCTTTAGATAGCAGTTACCTATATACAGTAGGATGTCAATAGTATTGCCATATTTTTAGTGCTTAAATGGTAAATTGTAAAGTAAATTGAAAAATTTGCTTAGATTGTAATCTGTAAATTCAACTAATCTGTATGAACAGTATATTGATGATATTGGAATGTTTTCACTTGATGTAAATTGCTCTGGATTAAGAGCATCTGCTAAATGCCTAGATTGTAAATTGTAACAGTGTGTTTGTACTTTGTGATATTGTTCTTTTTTCTAAAGTAAAAAAATAAAAAAGTATTCTTCCACACTAGTGTCTAGAACTGGGCCCCGTGTGGCTTTTGGGCTTTCATAGCTGATGAGTTGACTCGTGTCCTCTCCTGTCTTGCGTTCCAGTAAGCAACACACGCTTTATAGCCGCTGTTATTGAGAGACACACCCACAGCCCTGAACGCAGACGGAGGTACTGGGGACGGTCAGGGACAGAGAGTGACCATGGTAAGATGCATGCACGCACACACACACACACACACACACACACACAGTCAACAACAAGAAAAAATGTACCAATTGCAGTACGTCAATTATAGCATTCTTTGAAAATATCCTTTTAAAGGAAGAACTGATATTATTTTGGCTAACTCTGTAACAAAGGCTGGACAACACTAGTGTTCCTGAGTGGGTGTCACTGAGTTATTCCCTAATTTCAACCAATACAATTTTCAATGTTGAGACCTTCGTGTGGGAAGGTTTCCCAGCATAGTGCCACCTCTCAAGGTTTGCAGTCAAGAACAAGACAGAAAGCATAACGAGAAAGCACTTCAAAAGATGCGTCATAATATGTGAAACTCTCCCACTTATGCTCCATTTACAGTGAGGGAATGGATCTGATTTATAATAGCAGAACATAAGAGTGAGATTAAAGCATGTGGAACGCAGGATGAGTTGAACTAATGGGGAAAGTGGGGGTGTGTGTGCACATTAGGGATTCAGTACAAAGAGACAGAGGGACTGCTTGGAAGTCTCTGCTTCTCTTTGCTCAGTCAAAGGTGTTCTCCTACCACCGGAGGTTCTGATCAAAAGCACACAAAGCATGAGATATAATGTATGCGTTATATTGTAGTAAGAACACGAACACACAGACACACACAGATGCGCACACACACACACACACACACACACACACACACACACACACACACACACACACACACACACACACACACACACACACACACACACACTAGCAGCAGGGGTGATTTTACAACCTGCATGACTTATAACTTTAATTCAGAGCTTTTCCGTAAGTTTCCCTGCAAGTCGTGTCCAATGCAAAAACTATGTGTGTCTGATTAATCAAAAGAGTTTCTCATCGGGCAGATTGATAGCGGCAAATTTGTATGAGAGAGTTAGATTTTTTTTGCTGCATTCATCGAACATTCTAACCATGCTTGTGTGTTCAAGGACCGCCTTAGAAACAGCCTGCTGATCTGATGTACAGTACATGTCTCTCGATGTACATGTACATGTACATATCTCCATTTCTCTCATTTGTGCGTACACACACATGCACGCACGCACGTGCGGACACATCACATTGGTTCCTGCATCATCACATTGCGATATTTGCGATATATCAATATATTGCATGAAATTCATACGATATTCAAAGATATATCATGACATTGTAACTGCAGCTGAAAAACAAAAACAAAAAACAATAAATGAATGAATAAAAAACTAAAAGGTATTCTTCCATCTCTTCCCAAAATGTTCTCCATGTCATGTTGACAGTACAGTAGTTGTAATCCATTATATAGATGTCGGTTCCATAGTTGGAGACCAAGGATTGTATACAGTATTTCAAGATTCAGCAATCACAATATAAATCCTAAGCATTCTTCCTACATATTGGGAGAAAAACAGTATTATCTGAAAGTTTGATGGAATGCATTTATACATGTGAGTGCAGTGACCACTCTTCCATTGTATCTTATGAGCAGTGGGGTTAATGTGGTGTCAACCTGAGCCTGCATATTTTCAGTGTGATGCTGTCTGATAAGGGATCTGTAGTACAGGCTCTGGTCATATATGGAGGTTTGGGGTGACGGACTGACGGGAAGTGCGTGTTTTCATAGTAAATGCGATCTGCGGTCGTAATAAGTGTCACATAAATTGTTATATTCGTTCAACATAAGGGTCAGCACCTTTGTGGGTTTACCTTATTGTACTTGTCTACAAAATGTCTAAACTATTTAATAATTGAAAAGAAAGCTGGGGGATTTGTTTTTTAATCAACTCCATTGCAGTAAAGGTTATTCTTGGTCTCAACCCCATGTTAAATGCATATCTCTTAGCAGATTATGTCACCTGTCACTGTTCCAGAAGGACGATACAATTGAGAAACAAGGTTTTTTACAGAATATTGATTGCAAATGCCAGAGGCAGTGCATGTTCAGCCTCCCAGTTGATCGGAGGCGTTTGGTACAAAAGGTTATACGTTTCACTAGGAAGTGCGCTGAGAAAGGAGGGAAAGGATGGTGTTGGAAGGGGGAGCAGTTCAAACGAGCCAAGGCCATCCCACGCACATCTATGCACTACACCGTCACACAAAGAACAAGTTTATAATGCTAATGTAACTGGTTCAATGCTGTGTACTGGGCCTCAATACTGCCGAGCACGCATGCACACATTTAGTCAGACATATGTGCTGCGTCTCTGGAGACTTCCTGTTTAATCAACAGTAATGGTAGATATTTTCCATGAATATGATGAATGAGGTGCTTGGCATGAGAAGGTTGTATCCTACAGAGTAATAAGAGGCAGAGATAGATGGATGTTCCCATTCCCCTGTGCACTGATGTCAAGGTGAGAGGAGACATAAAGAGCCTCCTTCAGGAGTAAAGGGAAATGGCATTTATGTTGTCTAGAATTGTGTTTGTGTGGAAATCAACTTGGTACACAACACAAGCAATATTCAACTCTGTCTTTAGACATAGCATAGGGTTTCATAACTGTATTGGTACATGTCAACAATACGGCACTTGATATAAAGGTCATTCCTCATATCCAGATCCCTATGTTTCCTTCAAGCACAAGTACCACATGGAGCCGATATACAAATCTCAGTTTGAATATTGATGTTGTAAATTCTCAATTTTATAAAAAAAAAAAAAAAAAGACCACAAAAAAGAGAAACTCCCAAAGGGCAAATGTGAGTCAGTACTCTTCAATGAAATGAATATGCATTGGCGTTAACATTGTGGCATGTGAATATACAGTACTGTGTATTTGTTTGTGAGCGTTACAGGTGTTATATGCTGTATGTGGTGCATTTTAGCACCTTTTATCTAGGTGTGTCAGAAAATAAAAAATAAGCGGAAAATGTATCCCTCTCTTTCTCTCTCAACTCAATTTCAATTCAAAAGGCTTTATTGGCATGAGAAAGCATAGGCTTACATTGCCAAAGCAAGAAGCACAATACAACAAAACAGAAGGATACAACTAACGGTAAACAAATACGATCAATACAAGAATGATCTACAATTTAGAGTCAGAATCATCAATGAAACAATTTCTGTGTAAGTTAATTTGATGCAAGAATACACACAGTGATTGTTCTTTAGGGTGGTTGTGTTGCATCTGCCATTCTTCTCCTGTCACAGCAGCTCACAAATCTCGTTGCTGTGTTTGCACATTGCTGTACTTCGCCCAATAGGTATGAGAGTTGTTTCTTTGTCAACAGTAATGTTAACTCTCCTTGGGTTGTGGTCTCTCTCTCTCACACACACACACACACACACACACACACACACACACACACACACACACACACACACACTTCATCATGGGACAGCAATGGCTCGGGGATAGAGTGACCGCATGGGAAACCAGACGGTTCCCAGTTCAAACATGAGCTCCCAAAAGTGGAGAGTGCCATGGTGTCCTTGAGCTAGGCACTCCTAATTGCTCCCGATGTGCGCGATGCTGCCTTGCATGGTTTCCTCTGCCATCGGTGAATGTGATTAATATGATATTAGTTATTATCCTTGTGTTATTAATGATACCACCTCATGTGTACCTGCAGGTTACAGCACCATGAGCCCGCAGGAGGACAGCGAGAATCCGCCCGGCAACAACGACCCGCTCTCGGCCGGCGTGGACGTGGGTAACCATGACGACGACCTGGACCTGGACACGCCCCCGCAGACGGCGGCGCTGCTCAGTCACAAGTTCCACCCCTACCGCCACACGCACACGCACCACCACCCGCTGCACACGCACACACACCACCTGCAGGCGGCGGTCACCGTGCACAGCGTGGACGCGGAATGCTGAGCCCTGCGCTGGGACCTTCTCCTCCTCCAGAACGGAGCTATTTTTATCTAAAGACTACTTCTTTGAAAGACTTTTTTTCTGCTTCGGTGGACAGCAGACACGAAAAACCATGGAAGGATGGAGAGGGCGTGACATGAGATAAAAGTCCAAGTTGAACGCCGCCGCGCTGTCTGGACTTACAAGAGCGTAGCCACAGATCTAAATGGAACTGGAATTCTCGAGCTGGAGAATGGAAACTTAAGGATTAAGTTGTGTGCGGCGCCGATTTGCTGCCAAATCACCGGCTTTTCCAGTAGACTCCACTTTAATTCTGCACGGTTTGGCATTTAAAGACTAACTATGGGCTAGTACACATTTCCATGTCACTCTCTTAGAGAGATGACGGTGGTAACATCGTCGGCTGGAGTTTAGTGTAACTCTGGCATCCGCTCTCGCCTACAACCAGTAGGAACAAACATAGGGCTCTTTGAAGGAATCTGTCACCACTGGGAATGGCTTACATAAGGAAATAGTCATGCTACCAGTGTCACGCCGACACCACCACCACCGTCGCCCACCTTGGAATACTACATGTAACGGCTTCTCCTTTGCTCCAGTCGTCCATGCCCGCCTCCAAAGGGGTTTTCTTCCACTAATCTCCCCTGAGGCAAGGGATAGTTGGCTTGAGGGACACACCATTCCATTCTCTAGAAACGAGTCACTGCTGGGAGGCCCCTGTACTGTTTTGTTTCCCACTTTAGATGCAGCCGGCCTCCTTGGCTCCGCAGAAGACATTGAGCTGTTCTGAAAATGGCCTAATGATTGTTCATAAATGTCCCATAAACTTCTTGGCAAAGACAAACTTCACGATTTTATAAAAAGACATATAAAAAGGATATTAAAAAAAAGAAAAGATTATTTTTCTACTATTTATTGAAGAGGTGGATTGTGGGATATATGAACGACCAGCAGCCATGGCTGACCACACTCTGTTAGCCGAGAAACGGATGCTTGCCCACACATGCTCTTCACCTCCTTGTAACCAGCACATCGTATCCTGTGAGCCCTACTATACGGGGAAGTGATTGATGATGGCACATTTCCTCTTGAGTTGTTCCATCATTACTATTATTTTTCTATCTTAGTTATCAATGGGAGGGGGGATATGTTCTCTTGTGAGTGGACTTATTTAGACAAAAAACAGATTCTCAAGAACCTTCTACCCATCCTTTTGAAGCCTCTCCCGAGACAGTCGAGTCATGTTCAAGCTCAGAGAGAAGACAAAATACCAGCCCAACATGCTGGTGGTTACTGCTGGGGGTTAAAGGCCTTGGGGACAGTTTAGGACCCTTGTGCGGAGATGAGAGAAAGAAATCCTTGCGGAAACCTGAATGTCCATAGACTACATGTGCCTCTTTGGCCCTCGGACAGCAAGACCTTTACAGAAGGAGTTCCTCTCATCCTCTTCCACCATCTGAGGAATAGGACTCAAAGGAGATACTGCAACTGTGCTCTTTGTGAAACTAGACTCACACAGAACCATTTACCACTCAAACCCTACACATTTAGAGGACTGGGGTCACCCTTGGGTTCAATGCTAGACCCGCTCCTTTTGTCTCTCTACACCAAATATCTTTTGTCGGAAATAGCCGACCTACAAGCTCAGCAAATGTCGTGGTACAACCCTCTGTGAACTTGTAGATCTGCTATTTGCAGTGAATGTCCATCCCAGAATAGGGTCACTAGGGCTAACGTGGTTATTAAATCGGCATTGATGTCCAAAATATAGAGATGCTGCTGTTCACCGTCATACAGAGGTTACTTTAACCTGTAGACTCACCTCTGGTTAACCACTCAAAACACCTTTTCTAAACTTTGTGTTATGTTACTGTGTGTGTGTGTGTCTCTGTGTCTCTGTGTGTGTGTGTGTGTGTGTGTGTGTGTGTGCGCGTGTGCGTGTGTGCGCGTGTGCGCGTGTGCGCGATAGAGTGTGTGAAGTAATGAGTTAGAGGATATCTCTTCAAAGCATCACCATTGAATGCATTATGACCTTTATTTTCAAAATGCTATTAGATAATAGTGATGAAACTACAATATCTGAGCAATCTTCTTTTTCCTGACGAAGAGTCACCTGTCCCTGTCTGTTTATGGTTTTAATTGTCCGATTGCACAGATTAAGTAAATAGTAAACATTTCCTCTATTGGGTGCAGCATGGAGACTCAAAGATTCAGTATGTAAGTGTATATACAAAACCACAAATAGCTATTTGTGTGTTCGCACATAGTTTTTATGTTGGAAATACACATGTACTTCAAATGATGCTAAAACATTTGGGTTGATATATTGAATAGTCTGTTCATGGTATCTGACTATAATATTTGCGATGCCTTGGATGTTTTTTTTTTATATTATTCAGTTTTATCTTTCTTTAGGTCCATATTGGATGGAAGTCAGTACTTGCAAAATGAATACACCATTTTAAGTTCAAGTGTTTTTTAGAGACTCATCTGTTTAAATGCTGTCATGTTGAAGGTGCGCGGGGGGGGGGAGGGGGGGGGGGGTTGATGGTTTTAGATAACAAATGATGGTACTGTATTTGTTCACTGAGTGGAGACCAATATAACATGTAGTGATTAAGAGGGTTAGGCCTGATTTATAATTGTGCAACAACAAAGAACAACCAAACTTAACTCAGGCATTTGGCCACTCTGGTTACGTCACTAGTTCTCATCATAGGCCACGTACGCATTGATTGTTGAATTGTACAATAGGACATTGGTTTGTCATTCTTCATTTTGGTCTGATGTTCATTTTCCAAGATGAGTCCATCCAAGGTTAATTTCTTGAACTATAAACTATGATTAATTTGTCCAAATATTTGTCCAACTTAACCAACACAGCCTTCAAGTCCCATCTGCATTTGATTTAGGTGATTACTTAAGGTTCATGTTTTCCAAATTGGTGAAGGAGTGATTTCACATCATAGTTGAACTCGATGCTGGACATGTCTACGCATACAGTAGATGGCCGAATTCATTTCCTCATAGACTTTTCAAAAAGTATTTATATAATTCATTCACACCAAAATATTGTTTGTTGTCATGATTTGTCACAACCCGAGTTGACTTTGTCTATAATGTCTACCACTAGACCTGCAAATATTCTACCATGCAGAAAATGATTAACAATTTCACAGTTCGGGTTCTGCCATCTGACTATATATTTTATTTATACAAGCTCAAATGTTTCCACATTAGTTTGGAAAGAGAAGTGCCAAGTGTAATCAACATTATTACAGTCACACCACTGATGGATCAACAATTACAATTACATTACAAACAAAAAAACAGTCTTTACCACTTCAACGGTGGTAACAAAGCAATCCTGTTATATGTTCAGTTCAGCTTATGAAAAAGGGAATAACACAACAGTCATAGCAACAGTCTTGTGAATAACTCCAGAATTTAGTTTTTCTTTTAAGTAGTTTTATTTTTTTTCCTATATGGAAAGTATTTTAACAGTATTTACCAGCTGTTGTATATTGTGTGTGTGTGTGTGTGTGTGTGTGTGTGTGTGTGTGTGTGTGTGTGTGTGTGTGTGTGTGTGTGTGTGTGTGTGTGTGTGTGTGTGTGTGTGTGTGTGTGTGTGTGTGTGTGTGTGTGTGTGTGTGTGTGTGTGTGTGTGTGTGTGAGTGACGCTCTGGATCTCATTACTGTACTGAAGGACCGCCCCCCCCCCCTACCACCATCTCATGTATCATGCAAAGTTATCAAATGGAGATTTATTGCAATGTGAATGTGATAAAACAAAATCCACTTTACCTACAATATTGTCTGAGTGGTGTTCATTTATGTGTCAACATGCATTTCATATAATTTTATTTGGTGACAACCACATAAAGCAGCTACGTCAATTTAGCAAAAATGGATTCTCTTCTAACTTTATTAAAACGTGTTGCTATTGTCAGGTATACTTGTCATGTGAGTTAATTACGCAAGATGCCCATGCCGAGTTTCATTTTCGGAATCCCTCCCGTGCCTACACTGCTGCTAGGGCCACATCCACACAGTTTATCCATTAACTTATGGATTAGCCGCAGTCTCTGTTTTTTTTTTTTTTGTTTTTTTTTTTGTGAACAGGTCGGCGATGTTCGCAGGTCATTTATAATTTTCCGGTAATTGAGGCCCATCAAAGTAGCCCTACGTTTTATATGGGAGTCGGGGACCACTGCATTTTTGAGCACTGCCTTACTCCAATGACCAGCCATGTGTGACCAGCCATGGTATGTATGTTTTGGTGCCTATTTGAGAACGGACAACTTTAAGATCACTGACTATACTATAACAAGTATAACTTAACAATGAAACTGTACTGTACAGTAACTACCAAAATAAAAGTATAATTGCACCAATCTGTTCACACGATTATGATTTTTGAATTTCAGGATTGCCAGGTGCACAAAAGAGTGCTTCAGTAACCTTATTAAACATAAAATATAGACTACACAAGGTTAATGTATTATATACAAGGTTATAATTTACCAGTACTGTATGTTTGAAATTAGTGGTTACTAAATCTCTTTGTCATCAATGGGATTTGATATTTAAACCCGAATGTCCACTAACTATAAGTTTCTATTGTCAATATAGGCATTAGACTGCTATTGTACAAGGTAATTTGTTGTTTATTCAGCACACCGTAATCCAGAAGGATTATCTGTGTGTGTGCGCGTGTGCATGCATGTGTGTGTGCATGCGTGCACACACTAGCTCAACGTCTGGCCTCTCATGAACCCTCTCGGACACACGGTTGTAACAATAAGTCTTTCAGTCGTAACTGTACCTTGATAATCTCTGTTGAAATTCAGAAACTATATCAATGCTGTGGGCCTTCATATCACTTTAATGAGGAATGAGGTATTGATCTCAGTTCCCATTCATTATAAATTGCCATAGGAACATTGTGTTTTTGTATTGGGCCTTCATTTCTATTTATGTGACAATTGATATTTTCCTTGGGCCCTTTATTTGGCCATGCTTCAGGTCCTAAAAAAGAGTGTTATCAATCACTAGTTCACTAGAGCAACTGACCCATTTTAGGTCCTAACAATAGTAAACATTGCCCTTTCAAATGGTACCACAGTGGAAATGTGCCAATAATGTTATAAGCTATAGGTCATGAGGGAAGAACAAGGAGCATTTTGTTGCCTAAAAGATGTATCTGTTATTCATGAGGGTTTCTGTATGGTACATGTCGCCTGCCTGGGGAGTTTACAAACTGGTGGCCAGCTGCAGATTATGGTATGCACAGTGCACAGGTATATACAAATGTGTTTGTCTGTATACTTCACTCTAAGTCTAGTCCACTATGTTGAGAAACTACTCTATGGACTTACTAAACTGGACTTGAGTTGACTTTGTCCATTTTAGAAAATCTCTTCTGCCAAAAATAGCCAATCACAACATGTCATGTGATGCATTGATTAATGAACATTGGCAGGTATGTAGTCCACCAGCACTGCTAAAGGGTGACGACATCTCTCTACAGTATGTATGCACTTTAACTTGTTTTTTTTGTACCGGTAATAGGGGGCGTGTGCACGTGCGTGTGTGTGCACGCATATCATTTTTCTGACCTTGCAACTCCAGTCTGCATGTTGGTGTGTGCGTTGCTTGATGGCTATTGTATGTCTTTTCTTCTGGACCCATGCACTCACCATCTTGCTTAGTCTTATGCTATTTCTTTACCGTCTAATCTAAGCCAGAGACGTGTGCTCTGAATCAGAGCACTGAGCTCAGTGTCCAAACATCCTCAGGCCATTTCAATGTGTTCCCTGTACCCTGCCAGCCTCTCTCAGCCAACTGGAGAGTGTACGAAAACAGACACAGACATTCTTTACAGTCCAGGGTTCCCGCTTCCCAAAGGCATAACTATATAGGACCATCTTTATAGGCTGTTGGATACCAAGACACATTTATAGCTATCTGAAGTACAATGTAGGCGTTGAAAAGGTTTTTGTATCTCGGAGGGGATTGTGTACAGAGGACGTGTGCAAAGGGCATTGAAATGTTTACATATTATTATTTTAAACTAGAATAAATGCTTGTCAGAGGAGAGGTTTGTGTAGCTCAGGACCTTTTGGCCCAAAAAACCTTACCTGGTAGGGTATTGTGGGCCTGGTAGGCTATTGTGGGTTCAGGAGGGAATAATACAGCTATAATAATAATACAACTATACAGCCAATTATTATTGCCTGTATAGTTTTGAAGATTTTCAAACAAAGTGAGGATTATTGGCAGGATGCATGCAAAAAATCAATGACAAGTTGGCATAATAATCATTGAAAAACTTCCCAATTGGAATACTGCTGTCTATGCAACCATGACACCCACTTATTTTAAGCACTTTTGTACAGTATATTTTAGAGTTTCGTGATTATATAAATATCAATTTCCTTATTCAATTTTGGCTAAACGAAATACGTTATGCATTGGCTAATGGGGCGGTGTATTGGCTTGTGAACCCTCCTAGATAAAAGCTAATGCTTAAATGCTTATTGTATTGTTCCTAAATGTTCTAGTAAGCTGTTTTAGTAGGTCACAGCCCGCGGGTCCCTACGTACAGGGAAGCCAGGTCACCTCGACATCCACTGATGATTTATGAAAGCAGACCCTGGGAAACCTACATGCAAAACGGCACAGATGTGCACGTAACTACAGTAAGAGCCTACTGTGCTCTTTTACCTCTCCTTTGACAATAACTGAGATAGGCATCCCCCCTTCAAAAACACAAATACACAGTCATGCACTCAACTCCCACTCACAAAACACCTGTCTGCCACTTAAGGTTTGAGGTTGAGGTTCTTATCCGCCTACTGTGCTCTCACGCATGCACACGCACACATATGTGCGCACACACACACGCACGCACACACACACACACCCCTCCATTGAGCCACTCTTCCCACCCACGCCCTCACACTTTCAGTCCCAGCGAGCAGCAGCAACATTTACCACTCTCTTGTTCTCATCTCCTCTCCTCTCCCACCCACTCTGAGAGCCAGTGAATCACAGGATGACATACTGAAGTACCAGCAGCCTCGCGTTTTAGATGGAGAGGGACTCCCCGTTATAGTCGATTAGTCCAACCGTTGCGCCTCTAGTTGGATTTGCATGTATAGGTAAAATGCTTTTTGAGAGAAGGATGGAGAGATAGGAGTTTGTGCAATGCGTGGGCGTGTGGGCTCAAGTGAATTCATGTATGCATGTACCCTAGGCATGTGGGAGAGAGCCTCTGAACGTCACACTGCTTGTGGATCTCATGGAAGTGGAGAAAACCATTGGTGGAAATCCTGTAGCACTTGCAGTGAGTCATGCGTCTCCAGAAATTACTGTGTGTGAGTGACAAGTAGCATGTCCATCTCTAATAGTATTTGCTTCAGTTTGCTAAGAATCCCCTTTTGCTACAACTCAGCTTCATGACGAATAAGATTATAAACAGCTTACTATTGTATTATTTTGAAGGGAGCTAGCCACTTATATGCACAGCTTTGTGTAGGTTTGTTTGCTTTTTATTTTCTTTGTTTGAGGGGTTAGGGGGTAGATGGAATGTGGACCTTGAACTGATTGATACTTTTACTCAAATAAAAAAAACATGCAAGTACTTTTTCCACCACTGTGAGTAAGTGACCAATAAACCTCTGTGTAAACACTTGATCCTCTTGATTCCTGGCGTATCCCTTTAGCCCTATATGGGCTCTGTCTCTTGGAAAAGTGACATCATTTTCACCCGCTGACAACTGTGATTGTCTAGAATCCATGTTGGCCAAGAAATGCCTCACACAGATGGTGAGTGAGAGAACATGGGCTTTGGAAGATGGAGCTCGATTTCACTATATACTACTTCACAGACCAGCCCCCCAGTATAATGCTGGTGCTCTACATACTGTATTTTTTGGGTTGCTGTGTGTGTGTGTGTGTGTGTGTGTGTGTGTGTGTGTGTGTGTGTGTGTGTGTGTGTGTGTGTGTGTGTGTGTGTGTGTGTGTGTGTGTGTGTGTGTGTGTGTGTGTGTGTGTGTGTGTGTGTGTGTGTGTGTGTGTGTGTGTGTGTGTGTGTGTGTGTGTGTGTGTGTGTGTGTGTGTGTGTGTGTGTGCGCGCGCGTGCAAGGGATGTGTTGGCATTCTCCGGCCCATGTGTGCTTGCAATGCATCCAGACATGTCTGACGTGTACCCATGCATGCAGTGTACTGTATGCCTCCGTGTGCATGCGAGAACTGTGTGTGTCTATCAGAAACACATAACAGCCTGCGGTAGCTATGCGGGCATTGTGAGGATTCGGCAGGGAGCTCTGTTCCCCTTGTGTTTGCCAGGAGCAGCTTTCCACCCACGGCAGGCAGGCAGGCAGGCAGGCAGACTTGGTCGGCTGCTGGGTTGGCATTGACTGGATGACTAGGGTAGAAAGGAGAGTAGGCACAAAGCCATTCATGGTCACATCCATTCTGTGCACTGGAGACAGGAAAGCTCTAGTGATTTGCAAATGTATACTGTGCAGTGTGCCTTCTTCTTATTAATAGGAATGTGTTAATTGCTCTGATTTAGGTTTTTTTTCCCTCTCTCCCCGCTACAAAGAATAGTTTTTCAGTGTTGCACTCTATGCAGGAAAACAAAAGACCACATACAAGAGTCTATACCTCTATTATTGGTTGGTATTTAATTCATTTATTCTACCCTGGATTTTAACCTGATTTCCTTCCGCAAGTGCTGCTACCATTGAGCAATAGAGAGCTTGTCTGCTTGAACCTCAGGGGAAAAATAGAATCTTGACCTTGAGCCTTGGCACAATTTATATGTCCCAATAGAAGATTTGGCATACAAAATATACAATCTATAACTATATTATTAATATTAACAGCTTTAACAGCCTATCCAGATATCATTCAGATCTGACAAAACTGCATTTTATTGATTATTTAAAAATAATGTTATGTCATCATTTATGTCAATAAATGACATAAATGATGTTTACAAGTTTTACATAGAATAACAGATTACGCACAACAGCTTTTGGGTCACATAGTAGCTATATACAGTATGTGTGTGACATTGAAAATCTCTATGACCCACATTATGTGCCTGTCTGTAGCCTAAATGAGAGAGGGAGAGAGAGAACAACAATGCACACACAGCAGCGAGATTTGGAGATTTGAGGGCTCCTGTGACAGGAGGAGTGCAGATGCAACACAACCACCCTAAAGAACCATCCTTATGTGCATTTTGCATTAAGTGAACTTAGAACGATTCTGAATTTAAAATTTAGATCATTGTTGTATTGATTGAATCTGTATTTGTTGTAGGCTACTGTTTTATTGTGCTTTTTATGCTTTGGCAATGTAAACGTGGGGCATGTTTTCTCCTGATAATAAAGACCCTTGCATTGAACTGAAAGTCTATGGGACTGAGGATTGATTGGAGGATTGTGTTGACAGCTGTAATATTGTTGTTGATTGTCTCGCCAAGCTGCCACCTGATGATAATCGATGAGGCAAATTGACACGGTAATAGTTCGTTCTCTCAACAGTTGGGGTCGCCATGCAAGCGTCCAAAGCAGAGGAGTGTGTGTGCGTAGAGCCACAGTAGAGTGGCTGAGTGAGTGGATAGACTACCTTACACCCCCCTCCCACCCTCTCTATCTCTCTCGCTCTCAGATGGGAGCGACACAACACGGACGCCCACCTACCTATCTCTCTCACTCACACTACACAAAACCGCTCTTGCACTTTTCTTCGCAGCCGGGCTACTATAATATAGCCTACCGCTCAAGATGGCGGCAGCCTCATCAATCCAGCCGCCAATGTCTCATGTTCACTCTTCTTTGGTCCAGGAAAACGCACTTTTCCCAGAGATGCAGGAGGACATTCACACTAGCCCGGAGAGCCGACAACAGCAGCAGGATGATCCGTGCACCGCCAGCAGCAGCATCGAGCCATCCTCCTCCTGGACCAGCCTCCGCGACCTGCCCGATCTGGACCCGGAGGAGGTGGAGAGGAGGTTGGGGAGAACTCGCCAGGAGCTGAGCAACAGGAGGAAGATCCTCATCAAGAACCTGCCCCAGGACACCACCAACCAGGTGCGTTGATCAGGGGCGGATGTAGGCATGGGTATGGGGGGCAATGCTCCCCTAAATGCCCTGACTGCCCCACCAAACTTGATGGCATGCAAAACAACAACAAGATACCCAAGAAATTAAAGTGCTTATATTAACTAACTACAGGTGTGACACCACTAAACCAACAGCATTTCATCATTAAAAACAGAAAACTCTCTGAGTCAGACCTTTAGCTTTATGCATGCTGCGTGTCTGTTGCAACTTCAACAACAACTGATGTTATTGTTGATGCTTTATTTGACTAATAAGTCCTGTAACTGAAAATGGTATAGGTGCGGCTTCATCGCCCGTGGCGCGAAGCGATAATATGGACCACTTGGAAGAAGTTATACAAAAGCACTGGCTGTCATTGTCATAACACCCATTTTTGCACTTACACTACGTAATTTCACATTTCTTTTTTAATACATACCCTGCGAGTTGAAACAGCTAGGAAATGATTTAATGGCCCTTTAATCATTTAGGCTATTGATCTCAGCTGACGCATCTCTCAGCTTCAGCTGAGGGGAACCCATATGGGTGCCATACTGTATACGTATATAGCCTACTGATTAGTGGGTCGTTCACATTTTGTACACAACATCTATTTTGTCTACTGTATTGATTTGACAAAACAGTCTGAAAGAGTTATACTTTCTGTTGGCATGCTATAAATGAGGCAGTGGAGTCATTTTATATATATATATATATATAAATTAAATTATTATTTTTTAATTAATTAATTCCAGACACTCAAGTTGCACTAGGTAACTTTGTTTTTGTTGAAGAAAATGTAATTTTGTACCTTCTATGTGGTGTGTATTACATCGACATGCATAGTTGGTGACTGTAGCCTATTTTATCTCTTATGCTCTTCAATTGAGATATTTAGATTGTGTCAAAGAAAGGTCATGTCTCAGTCTCACCTATAGACAGGATTTGACACAAATTAAAATTAGACCTGAAGGTCAGGATTCAGTTTCTCTCCTGAGAAAGCAGGCAGGCTCTATCTGTCAGCAACTTGAATGAGTGAACCTCTTACCATGCCATTCTTATTTCCAAGACGTGCACACTTCTGACAGTTTGATATGTTTTCCAGTTCATCATTTGCAAAATAGGCTACAGCTCCTAGGCTATGTTTAACCACACGGGAGCCCATATGTCAAAACTGCATGCATGACTTTATGATTTAATTCATGAAAGAGTGATTGAATCATTAATCATGGCCGTGTGTGTGAGTGCTAGCCATAAGGGCAGTTTTAAGGCATTGGCTGGTGCTGGTGGTGGTAAATTCCTTTAGGGTGTAGTAGTTAAATTATTCTGAGACTCTGACAGTGCCAAGGGCCAATACACTGCCCAGAGGGTGTGAGAGTGTGTGAGTGTGAAAGATATCGCATGAGAATGTCTGTGAGTGTGAAATAATCTCCAGAAGGATGTGTAGTCTTAGTTGTCCTTGTCCACATGCGGGCACGCATTTAAATGACAGGGAAGAAAAGGGAAAAGTGATGAAAGTCAGAGAAATTAATTTAGAGAAATTAATCTCCAGCCACATTGTGAGTTGTGACACTGGCCTTGAGACCAGAGGCGTTTTGTTAATAATAATAATAAAAAATATAGCTGCAAGCAGCGATAAGACGGGACCAAGCAAGCAGCGAAAGCAAATAGAAGAATATGCCCAAGCCATAGAAACATGGAAGACTGAACTTGAGAAATATGTCAAGTCATTGTGGGAGCAAGGAAGACTCTTGAAGACTCGTATTGTTAGTAGCCAGATTTGAACCCACAACCTTTTTGTCCTAAGTCTGGCGCTCTACTGACTGAGCTTTGCAGACAGAATGATTTTCTTCATTGTTGTTGACAATTAAACAACTCATAATAACTCAAATGAGCAATAGAAGCTCATTTTCATGCATTTTGCTAAAAGATTGTAGGAGGAGATGCATTTTAACTGTTTTACATATAATTCAAGATCATCTAAAGGTCAAAAGTCAGAATACGAAAGTTGTTCGGCATAAGGAGACGCATAAGTGAATATAAGTTACATTTCTGACTGTCAAACGGTTCATGAGTTATGAGCGTTCAAGGTTTGCACTTTCAGTTGAGTGTTATATTAGCGCCACCATTTGGCCAGTGGTCATGGGCTTCGCATCACTACCGTTTGGCATTGGCCTCTACCACATTACCAAGTTTCGTGAAAACCGACTGCACGGTTCAGCCAGAACAGCTATTTTTTGGCAGAAGAAGGTGAAGAAGGAAAAGAAGAAAAAAATGACAAAAACAAGAAGGGACCAAGTCCACTTCGTGGACTGCTTGGTCATTCAACCAATAAGATTTTGGACCCAATCAGTTTCCATGTTCCAGGCTAGTGTTGTTAACTGATTGTGGACTGGAGATGGTGTTCAGATATTTGATTAAAATCATCTGGATCAACTCAGCAGCAACTGAAGTTCTGTTTCAGTACAACTCTAGGAAGACTATTGACGGTGCGATGGGATTTTGAGTGCTAAGGTGATGTGATGTGGCGGGTCTCCTTTTGTAATGTGTCCTTTTGTGCTTAAATACTATTGCCTGACTCCAGCCCTGAATCACCACCTTAAGTGATTTTCCCTGGCGATTCTAGTGACGCGGTCTATGGGGCCGTCAGTATTGGTTGAAAATCCGACTACAACAGCTGATTGGCCAACAGCCCTGTCACTCAACAGTGCGGACAGGGGGGAAGGCTTTCAGACTGAATAATGAAGTGAAACGAAATGATAATTCAGACTGTGTGTCAGGCAGTACAGTTACATTTGCATTAGCATTGTCGTTTGTATTCTAGGAATTGGGAAGTGAACCCTATGGTGAATGGTGCAGAGTGAGACCATCACTTGATCTCGGGAAACTTTGTTGATTAAACCAGAGTAGAATGATAAAAAAGTAAAGTATAGTTTGACTTTGTTTGAAGCCAGGTGAAAGACTATGCCCTGACTAGCCATGAAAATTAGTTACCAGGGATGGTGTTGCAATGGGGGCTGAGTTGGGGGGAACTACCCCAACCCCCCCCCCCCCCCCCCCCCCCCCACACACACACACACACACACACACACACACACACTCTCTCTCTCTCTCTTATGTAACCTGTTTGATAGACCCCACCTCCAACTCTCATTCCCTTCACATACTGCCGCCATCCCTTTAATGAACACCAACACTATATCATTCTGTTAGTGTTTTGTGTGTTTGTGTGTTTGTGTTTTGTGTGTGTGTGTGTGTGTGTGTGGGGGGGGGGGGGGGGGCGCGTGCCGTGCACATCTCGCATGTGTGCCTGCCTGCATGTGTGTGCTTGTGGGGTCCAGGGTGCACAGTGTCAGATATATGTTCCTGCTGACAGTTTTCCGAGTCATAGAGGAGGAGAGGAGAGTTGGGGGGAGGGAAGAAGAAAACGAGAGAGGGAGAGAGAGAGAGAGAGAGGCTAGACATGTCGGATGAGAGGAGAAGAGCAGACTGTGGCACAGAGGCAGGACATGTGTGGAGAAGATGGGGTGAGGAGGGGGATAAGGAGAGGAGATAAGGATGAGAATAGAAGAGGAGCGAGGTGAGGCTGGGAAGGAGAGACAGGGGAAATGATGGGGAGGGAGGGAGGGAGGGAGGGAGGACGAAAGGGGAGATATATGCACAGGAATATTCCTAGTTCTGTTAAAGCTGCCATCCGTAGTTTTTCTTCATGTTCCACCCACTAGTTCCCCATGTGTGAGCGAACCAAACCGGCTCAGCTAAAAGGAGCCGGAGGAGATGTTGCACTTCTTGTGTTGTGAGCTTCAGGCAGTGCTACTGGACAAACAGCCAGCAGTCCTCCTTGACAACAGGGCCTGCATTTTTCATTGGAAAAGTATAGGGAGGTCGAGATCACGTCTAAGATGTGCTAGTGTTATTGTATTTACTAACTGATTTTGTTCTCCTTCTACAAAATGTCTTCTAAATTCTGTCTGAAAAACCTTATTTGTTTATGGCCCCAAATATCCATACCAAGAACCTATAAAATCATTTGTATATAATGCCCTCTAAAAAATGTGTAGTTTCAGGGACCTCCCCAGAAGCAAAATATTTGAGTTAAAAACATTTTACTGTGACAGAATATTCAAAGGTTTGCAACACATTTTCACAATTTTTCATAAATGGCAGAGCCTGCCCTACAGGCTCATAGCTATGAGCTTGCACATATTTTATTTTTCAATAGCTAAAGCTTATGCTATGCTAATGCTTAAAACACCAATTGGGGTTCCCCAGTTTTCTCTCTAGCACACATGTTGGTTAACTTAAAATTATGATTTATTCAGAAAGAAATTAGATGCTTTATGCAGCCTTTATGTATAAGCGAATGGGTCAGTTCGGTTACATTTCCACACACTCTGCATGACTCTCACAGTTACACATGAATAAATTTACACTGATGATTTCACTGCGTGGGTCATGGATCCGTGTGAGAGAGAAACCAAGAGATGGAGTGATTATAGCTAGCAATTGAGTAGCTGTACAGTGTCAAATTCTACTTTCCAGTGCTTTATTTTTATGCATTGTACCACTCTCGGTGCTCGATAATATTATTATTTTTTTTTATCTCTGAGTTAAATCAAGTCTCTTGCAGGGTGGTGTCAAATGTGGCAGTGAAAAACATGTTAACAGCTCCATTAGGAATTTTAGATTTAGAATAAAAACTTTTTTTTTTTCTTCTGGGATCCAAAAAAAAAAAAAAACAGGACCTGGTTGGCAGTGAAATGCGTGAAATTGAGATGGCCACTCAGGAGATGGTTGTGAAAGTGGTGGTGATAAATAGTGGAGTGTGTGTGTGTGTGTGTGTGTGTGCGTGTGCGTGTGCGTGCGTGCGTGTGTGGTTTAGCTTAGTTTTGCTGGTTGTGTTGGTCTTGTGCTGTCACTTAAACTCTTCAATTATTTAGCTGGAACTTAAACAGAAAGAGAGAGAGAGTGCGCGTATGTGTGTGTCTGTGTCTGTCTGTGTGTGCACTTGTGTCTGTGTGTTCATGTGCCCCATGAAGGCTATGGTTGGACTCTATCCCTCTTTCCCTCTTCTCAACACCGTCCTTGTTCACATGATATGGCATGTGCAGTTTGTGCACGCACGCATTTGTGTGTGCAGTGCACTGTAGGTGTTTATGTGTCAATAGCAGATGTTGCATGAAATCTGCCCCTGTGTCAGCAGGGCTCATTCAACACAATCTTTGGTGTGCGTGCATATGAGAACACACTTGTGCTTAGAGCATATTTTTTAAACTACAGTATAGTCTGTTAACATTGCTTACATTGTTAGCTTCTGTTTGTCCCTGATCAAAATAGTATGTCTCTCTTCTGTACGTCTCTCTCCCTCTGTCTGTCTCTTTTTTCAGAGTTGGCCATTCTGTTGAGCTCTGTGTAATGACAGCTTACATGTCAACGATGAAATGTGGCACTGCCACTGACTTATTAGCCACTGACTTCTTCTAGAATGTAGTTCCCGTAATAGTTCTCTCAGTCAGCAGATATGCAACACGACAAAGCAAATTGTAATTATACTATACTATAATAATCTGAATTAACTGCAAAAACAAAATACAGTCATCATGAGTGTTTTGATGAAAATCAACCCGAATATTGAGAGGCACCAGTGGCATGGCACCAAATTCTGGGCCCTCGGAAAAGCAATTCATGGTGTGAGCCCCCCACACCCCTTTCTTTACTGTTGTTTTATGTGTCATCCAGGTTTTTGAGGAATGTGGATATCAGGAAGGATGCATGGCCACTTACATGAAAACCGTCCCACTGGCACAACCACTATGATTATGACTGTAGTTAAAACGACTATTAGAATTACTAAATAATACTTATAGTAGTGCTAGTTTCTTTAAGTGTATTTAGTGCAAATGCATGGTGTCTATGAATATTCATTAGTGAGTAGAGCCTTTCACTGTCTGCCGTGCTTGAGCTTTTTCCTCTGTAAAGCTTGCATTTCTCTGTCAGTGGGTCAAGGACAGTGTTGTGTGTGTGCGCGTGCATGTGCGTGCGTGAATGAGGTCTGTGTGTGTGTGTGTGTGTGTGTGTGTGTGTGTGTGTGGGTGTGTGTGTGTGTGGTGGGGGGGGTGAAGACGAGAGGGAGATGCGGACCTAGGTGAAGAATCCTTGCAAGCATGCCGACATACAAAGTTTGATCTTGTCAGCCAGACAGAACCACGTTTGCAGTAGCGTAAACCCCACCATGTTAGTAAGTCTCAAAGTGAGGTCCCATGGATTCTCATGGTGGTTTCAGGGGAGCCCCTGCTAAATTATTGACACTCAGGGGAACCACTGGCCCCATGTAGCCCCTGTAACTGCCCACCACTTACCATTGTTTGAAGGTGTAGACAACCTTAGAAGTCCTCGGAAGTTTGTGATGTTGCCAGCCACTAGTTTTCACCTGGCAGGGTCGGGTCTCACCAGGAACGCGTAATGCTCGCAGAGAAATACGCTGTCCGTCCCATTTCTGCACCTTAGCCTGGTTATCAGATTCGAGCTCAGCTTCCTGAAGCTTGAGTCTGAAATTGTCTGCCGTCTGTGAGATTTCAAGGGGGAGGGGTTTGGTTCATATCAAACAAACCAGTTGTCAATCATGTTGCTAATGGGCTATCCTGTTTACCAACCACACAAACACAGCCAACAAGCGCTACCAGGATGTGAACAAAAGCAGTAAAATGTCTTTCTGGTGATGTTTATGCAATCTGACACTTCTTTAAAGAAACTATTTGTCATACGTCCGCAATTCACTGCAGTCGCCAAGTTTGTTGCTTGACACTGTAAGTGGGTGACGGGGCTGCTGGCCAATCATTTGCGCCTGTTCGGATTTGTTAACCAACCACCAACCCCGACTCTGAGTGGTTAAATACATCTTAGTACCGAAGGAAATCAGAGGTTGACAATAGAAAGGCTAGAACAGTACAGTACACTGCAGATTCACATGCCCTCCCCAACTGGTTGCCCACTGGAGAACACGACCAACTGTGTTCATCATTAGACGCCCGGCTAAGTGGAAGCAGTGAGCACTGTGGATAATTCACAGACAATATGTCAGTGCGCATTAAATATTAACGCAGGCTTTGATGAGGACATAATGAAAAATAAGACCTCATAATTATAAAACATCTTAATCTATATTGCTGGCATTTTCTCAGCAGTTTTGATATTTACTATCACAGTCCCTATACAAGAGAGAGAGAAGGGGAAAAAAATCATTTTCTACTTTTCCTCTTATGTTGTGTAACTCTGTCTACCTCCCACTCTCACCTACAGTTCTTTTCACTGCTTCAGCATCTGAGTGCAGTTTGCTACATGGCTACACTACAGAGGTGCCTAGTTAACAGTAACACATCCTTGTTTGTGAGCACATGCACGCCCGCCCGCCCCGCGCGCGCGCACACACACACACACACACACACACACACACACACACACACACACACACACACACACACACACACACACACACACTCGCTCTCACACGCACATGTGTGCATGCGTGCGCACTCACACACACACAAAATCTGAGCACACAGCAATGGACACTTATCGGCGATGCTGATTGACTTACTGAGCTTTAGTTTAAAGCAGAAATCCCAAATATTTGGCTGAAGGCTTTAAATACTGTACATCTGACCAGTGTGAATTTGAATGAAATGTCAAAAAAAATCTAGTCTAATTTCAGGGAATTTATTCTTACTTTTTAGCAGTACAGCCAAGCGGTCCGTATGCCTGCTCATCCTAAAAACACTCGAGATGCCTCACCCTCTTATGTTAAGTTTAGATTGCCACAAGCTGCTATAAATTATGGCTGTGGCATTTTTTCTCCACTTGTATACTATTTTTGAACAAAAGCTGTAAAAGATGCAGTACATTAGTCCACCTTTTACAAACAAGGCTAGCTATTTGTCTGCATGCACCATGTTATCGCCTGATGCGAAAGAAAAAGACTCCAAGTTAAAGTAAATATGAAGGCTCTGCTTTCACTCTCAGTGACACGTACTGGTAACATGAGAGGGAGAGAGAGAGAGAGAGTACGGAACATGTACAGTAATGTCCCCATTGGAAATTAAATTCAATGAGTATCTTTGAGTCCATACAGGGTAAGGTTCCTTTGAATTCACATGTGTGTTGTGTATGCAAATACGATTTTAACTGGTAATGGTAACAACCAATGAGCTACTCTACACTATGCTGAGTGCCCTGAGTACCCAACAATGAGCCATCTTCATAGCTCCAATCATCACTCACATAATAAACCTATCCATTAAACAGGTACAGGGCCCTCAAGTTTGACTTGTGCTTTTGTTTGTAATATGCCCATTTTACATACAGCGGGGAAACAAAACCTTCAATTCACATTTTGTCTGCGTCATCTTAAAGTTTATTTTCTTTCTGTCATATACTGAAGTTACTGTTCTGTCTTCTAGAATCATAGATCTGCACAGTATAAGAGATGCAGATAGATTAATAGCCCTGCTTTGCTCACATCTCCACCAGGAATGGAGGGATGACAACAGAGTGTGGGCAGTTTGAAGGGATCAATCTTTAATTTGACTCTGACACACTCTCTCTCTCTCTCTCTCTCTCTCTCTCTCTCTCTCTCTCTCTCTCTCTCTCTCTCTCTCTCAGCAGTCACTTCTCGCTTTTGTTCCCATTAAAAAAAGTGACGGGGTTGACCCTTGTGTGGGTAGCGGCGAGGCATCCCCAGCTGACAAGCACACGCTTGATACTGTGTGTGCGTGTGTGCGTGTGCGCGCGCGTGCGTGTGTGCGTGTGTGTGTGTGAGGTGGTTCTGATTAGGACCAAAGAGAGAGAGAGCTGGAAGGGCGAAGTAGAAAGAAAATGAAGGGAAGAGAGAGAGACTGGGAGATAATGGCTCTTGAAGGTGGTGGTAGTGTAAATCCTGTGGAACTGACATGCAGCGTGACTCTGCATGTGTGAGCATACTCAAGTGTGCAATGGATTGAAAGTCCTGTTTGAAGCAGCGCCACACAACTTTAATGATATACGGGCCTGGATCTCCCATGGCGTGTCCACGCAACTGATCTCATTCTGAAATGGACGTTCTTACTTAGAACCTTGGGGGCCATATGACTGCACATCAATATCACCATTATTTCAAACTTTTCACAAAGGTGACATCCAAAGTGTCACAAAGTATACAGGGCATAAATGGTAAATGCTACATTTATATAGTGCCTTTATCCACGGCACTTTACATGCATCACATTCACCCATTGACACACTGATGACAGTGAAAACCATGCAAGGTACCTACTAGCACATCAGGAGCAATTAAGGGTTCAGTGTCTTGCTCAAGGACACTTCAACACTAACTCTGGGGAAGCCTGGGATTGAACCAGCAACCTTGCGGTTGACAACCCCAAAGGGATCCTGCATTAACTACTGATTCTATGCATGTACAGTAATATGTACCATATGTTGACCTTGTCCCTATGGATTAAGAACATCTGCAAAGTGCCTGAATTGTAATTAATCATTCACTTAATCTAAATTGTAAAAAATGTTGTTCTAAAAAAATACATATATTTACTTACTATGTCTTGGCAACTACAGTATGCTCTGTACCCTTCCACCCTTCCATAGACCTGGTTGTGTGGAATTCAAAGACATCCGGCAGCCTTCTCCATACTACTGTATTGTACCTTACGGTGCAGTACAGGCCAGGGACACATATACTGACTGTACAGCAGTGATTCTCAAATCCTTTCATTTCAAGGACCCCCAGCTGAATATGCACTGCTGAATATCATTTCTGGAGCACAAATCTACACTTTAAAATCCTGTGTTCACTTACCTAAGGTCGCCTTCGCACCACAGAGATTGACTGCGATTAAAACAAATTAAGTATTAGGTGAGAATGCAAGAGTTCACACATGGAACCAAATAAAACCAGTGCTGTACAGCCGTAGTTCTCAACCTGTTGAGGCCATGACCCTCCCCCCCCCCAATAATAATACACCATAATAAGCACTTGGAAATGGTAGGAGTTGGAAGTTGAGGCATGCATTTTAGTTTGACCCTGGTTCCACAGATAAATATTTTGAAGTTACTCTTTCCCACCCCATATGCAAATGCATGCTTCTCTCTCTGTGTTTCTCTCTGTCACTGAGAAATCATTATATTCTTCAGAACGTCTCTGGTTTTAAATGTGATAGCTGTTCTGTATAACCTTTACTGACAATTTTCCAATTTGAAAGCCTCTTTAAGTGTTTCCTCATATGTTTATTCAGGCACATGACTAGATCGTGCCACTAAGTCAACCTTATTGCCGCTAAGCCAATCTTATGCATGCATTTACTTTCTTGTTTACTTTTTCCAGAGTTCGCGGCACTACACAACCCACACACCTACGTTGCACCGCTAATCAGAGCAATTATGTCTGAGTCATGGAGTCGGGAGCTTTGTGAGAGCATCCGTTGTACCTGTCTGCCTGTGCAGGGACCTGCAGAGAGTGTTAGAGTGGCAGGGGCTGACACCCTCTAAGAGGGCACGAAAATAGCGAAAATAGCATAAAGCTCTCAGCGTGTCGTGGGGCAGGACCCAGAGTTCTATAGCTAGTGGCAGATGAATTCTCCTTCCGCCATGGCATGGAAAGCAGTGACAATGAATGGTGAATGTTTTACACCATAGTAAATGCTGTGTTTGTGGTCTGGAAAGAGTTGTTTTACAGTCGGGTTAAAGGGCAGGGGCTCAAACCCCTTTTGGTGTCTATGTGTGCATGTCCCAGCCCATTAGTGAGGACTGATTGTTTAAAATTAAATAAAAAGAAGGGAAGAAAAGAAAATGTTTTTTTTTAATATAATGTGATTATGATTATTATTTATGATTCTTTGTCTTTGTCGTTTTGCAGGAAGTCCATGAAATCCTGAAGGAGTACGAGCTGAAGTACTGCTTCGTGGATCGCAACAAAGGCACAGGTAAGTCCTAACTACACCACACACACACACACACACACACACACACACACACACACACACACACACACACACACACACACACACACACACACACACACACAAGGTTCCTTGGCCTACTGTACAGTATGTGTGTGTCTTTCCTGGGCAGTCGTAGATGGAGCCTATATATAGCTAGCTACAAAGTGAGCCAAGCACCTGAAATGCAACACCTTTGGACGGCACAGGGATCAGTAAACAACTGAGATATCAAAGCAGCAGTACGTCGTAGGGTTGATGACTCCGGAGGCAAAGGGCACCTCGATTGGAGGGACTGCACTCTCGCCTTCCGTTCTGTCTTAGTGTCTTGTTTTATGCACCTTAGGTAGTGCACCTTAAGCAGTATGTGTCTTTGCTGTCATGCCTTCGGCTTACACTGTACTATTCTTCAATTTGGTCTCTCTCTCTCTGTTTCCTTCTCTGTCTTGCGCTCTCATTTTCCCTCTATCATGCTGACTCCTCTTTCCCCATCTCTCTTGACATAAACAGAGCATTGCTCATTGCATTTCAAAGACTTCAGCTGTGTTGACAGCTCGCATCTGGGGCTGTTCATCATTAGCCTCATGCACATTTTGTTCGGAGTCCAATTTCCATATTAATGTCTTCAAAGATGATCACTTCAGGAGGACTTAAAAGGTGAGGTTCTCCTAAGATCAACACTATTAAAGAATCTGCAGGAAAGGGAAAGAGACATTTAACTAAGCCTGTGGCTGCTGCTGCGTAAGGTTGTGCACCTCCTTGGCTCTTGTAAACAGATGTTAGATTGAAGCTGATTGTTGAGGATTTGTCAGAAGAACTATCAGGGAACCACCACATATTTTAACAGAGCATTTTAAACACTTAAACCCTAAATGCTTGTTGCTGGTTGAGTCCCCAACAGGTTTATACCTCTGTCTTCACTGAGAATAGCCGTTCTACAAGCACTCCTCTATGATCACACTCGTCTATGTTCACATAACGCATGAACATAATACATCTCAGTGTGATGTGTTGTGAGCTTGTAGATCGAATATTTTCAGCCTAAGTGACCTCTTAAAGTGGCAGCGATATAACATGCTTATAGTTAATTTTCAAAGACACCTGAGAAATCACGTTGCGACAACGCCAGCGTATTTACGTGAGCCCGGTCCAGTGAATTTGTTGCATGCATGTTCATTTTGTGCACACGCCCGTGATTCAGACATCAGAGCTGGGTTCTGTTTAGCTTTTTTGGTTATGCCCTCCCCTCATAAGCAGACCTGTAGCAGACCGCTCAGTGATCCAGGCAATGTGTGTGTACATCACAGTATATCATACAGTATTTTGTGTTTTAATGGTGTGTGCACTACGTGTGTGACTTGTGTTGTGTATTATATTTTTAATGGTGTGTACAGTAATACAGTATGTGTGGTGAGTGCGTATTTGTGTGTCAGGAATTGCCAGCATGTCGGAAGATAACTGACGGCTCCAATTAGAGGTGTAGAGGATTGATTGCGAGTCTTCTGGGATTGTCACCGTATACTGTGTGTGTGTGTGTGTGTGTGTGTGTGTGTGTGTGTGTGTGTGTGTGTGTGTGTGTGTGTGTGTGTGTGTGTGTGTGTGTGTGTGTGTGTGTGTGTGTGTGTGTAAAAGCCTTGATCCCTCATGTATCTCCCTAGCTTGTCACCTCCTTCTGGAACTCCCCTCAACTCCTATGTTAGAACACAGATCCCATAAGGTCAAACTTAAGGAATGTGCTGTTGCCATCAATTCACCTCTGTTTGTGTGTGCGCACGCAAATGTTTTTGTGGCCTCACAAGCTATAGGATCAGTGTGTATGATGGCTGGAAAAGCTCTCAGACTAACTGTTTATACAATTTGACAATGGAATCACTCTCTCTCTCTCTCCCCCCCTCTCCCACCCCCCCCCCCCTCTCCTCTCTTTATCACTCTGGTTTACAGTCAGCGTTGCTGACCTGAGCTCACTGTTTTCTCACTGTTTTCAATCTTTTGGTCTGCCTTTCAGGGCCGTTTCCTACAGACTTATAAGCTCATAGCTATGAGCCCCCCATCCCATTGGGAAATGTTACATGAAGCCGCACCCATACCATTTTCGGTTACAGGACTTTTATTAGGCAAGTAAAGCATCAATAATAACAGTCAGTTGTTGTTGAAGTTGGAACAGATACGCAGCATGCATAAAGCTAAAGGTCTGACTCAGAGAGTTTTCTGTTTTCAATGATGAAATGCTGTTGGTTTAGTGGTGAGACAAGTACTGTAGTTAGTTATTAGCAGTAGTAGTGTTTCAAATCATTTAGGCCTAAGCCCTTTAATTTGAAATATCTTGGGTTGTTTTGCATGCCATCATGTTTGGTGGGGCAGTCTGGGCATTTAGGGGGGCATTGTCCCCCCATGCCCATGCCTAGATCCGCCCCTGTTCATCCAGAGGTACTGAGGTAATCTTAGATCTGCCCGTCTGACCCTGGAAGCCTTAACATGACCCCTTGCTGCTGGTGACATTTAAGTGGCCAGCCATTGCAGGCTCTGTTAGCTTAACAGCTGCCTGTTGGAGAATGGCTCCTCCTGTCACTGCGCCATTACAGCAAACCGTACACAAGCGCAGCTTTTAGAGGGGGTTTTGACGGCTGTTATAGCCCCTACAACGCATGGCTTTGAACATTACATCGTCATGGCAGCCCAGGTCTATGGGACTTTCAATGGTTTTAATGTTTGTTCAAAGCACTTCCTATTTGAGTCGTCAGTGACACAGATCGTTAATGAAACGAACAACCTAGAGGTGTGCAGACATTCCTGTAGTTGAGCTGGGTCATCCATCATCGCCTTTAATTTGGTGTGTCTGTCTACGGTCGGTGTGCATTTCAGTTTGTTTTGCTATCTTCAGCAATCAGCACCCTCTGGTGGTTTTATTTGTGGACATCCTGACATGCCTACAGATGAAGTTCTGTATCGTTTTGCGGTGCACTGCAAGCAAATTATATAAGGGAACGGTTCCCTGGTGGGTTCAGCCATGTATAAATCAATGCCGTGTTTCGGTGTCAAAGACAGAAGAGAAATCATTCCATGGGACGTCGGCTTGTTCAAAGATGCGTTGGTTATGTAATGTTATGCGGTACATAACATTAGTACAGTAGGAGGCTGTGATTAAGAACATACACTGTGCTTATTACCTGTTGTTACCTTTCTCTAAAGGTGTCTCTCGTATTGTCAGACTGCTGCCTCTCACAATTTCCGAATGCTTCCGTCATGCAGTCTGAAGCAATGGAAAAGATGTTGTGAGTATAATACATAAACCATGAACTGAAATAGCAGGTTCTTGTTACCGGGGCTGACTGATGGTTTCCCCAAAAAACCCAAATCCTCCTCCTTTAACTAGTAACTGCCTTAAAGTGGATTATGTACATCATGTACAGCATCAGAGCGTCAGTAGATTCAAAGGTGTCGGTGAGTGTGTGGGTGTAGAATATGTTGTTGTGTGTGAGGCAAGGTGTGAACGAAACAGATCTAGTGTGCAGTGGGGTGGAGAGGGGCCGCACTGGGACCTGGCAGCTGCCTCTGTGCTGAAGGATAGGTGTACTGTCTACCTACGGCGACCAGACGTCTTGTTTGGCTGGGATCGCCCCGGTTTCAAGCTGACCGCAGCTGGGTGTCCTGAGTCTCCACAAATATCAACATGACTACTAAATTGTCCCTGGTTTTCACCACATTAAAAATGACAACCATAGTTTTGATTGCTTACAATATTACAGTATGTTCTGTTCATTTGAAAGGTTTATAATCAGCAATCACTATAGGTGGGTTAAGTGCTCAAATAATAATAATAATCAGCGGCCACAAAATCAAATTGGAGGTTTTTGTGAATGAGTGATACAGACTTCCCAACAGGGGCGGATATAACATGTCCCATTTGGGGGGGCAAGAGAACATGTTGGAGGGGCAACAGAAAATGGTATGGGGGCGGCTTCATCGCCCGTGTCGCTTTGCGCCTTGGGCGATGAAGCCGCACTCATACCATTTTCGGTTACAGGACTTTTATTAGTCAAGTAAAGCATCAATAATAACTGATAAGTAACATGAGTTGTTGTCGAAGTTGCAACAGGCACGCAGCATGCAGCATGAGTAAGTAAATTAGTACAACATAAAATAAAATACACCAATAGGCCTACAACACTAAACTGCTGTGATCAACTTATGAGCGACTGCCAACTATTGCGCCCATTTACCCTGATTTTTAAGCTCTAAAGCAGTGGTTTTCAACCAGTGGTCCGGGGACCACCAGTAGTCCTTGAGAGGGTTCCATGTGGTCCCAAGGCTAAATGATGGAAAGTTGGTTAACCAGTTGTAAATCTTTGAGAGCGTAAACATGAAAGCAAACGGACCCTTGAAGTTGCGGGTCCATTTGGTTTCACGTTTACGCTCTCAAGAGTTAAAATATTCATCATCTGAATTAGCCCAAGTTTACACAAGTAGATAATGTAGAAGATGAATGGTCATTTTGGACCTGTTCTTTGCCTGTTTTGTTTGCCAAATCCAGCCTGGAATTGTGGACAAAAGCAAAATAAATCTTTAGTTTGGGGGTCTGTGGGGCTAAAATGTCATCAAGTGGTCCATGACTCAAATGCTGAATAAACAGTGAGCCCTGGTATCAAAAAGGTTGAAAACCACTGCTCTAAAGCACCGCGACTGGATGTTGCGTCAGCTTAAATAGTGTATGTTGTCGTCATAATGGATGTTTGTCTGTCTGTAAATATCGCCCAGGCATTACATGGTCAACATGATCACACAGAGCAGCAGGCTCCTCTATAGAACTGTTGGTTTGCTCAACAGGGAGGGGCTTATCTACAGCCCTCAATGAATGGATATACAATGATCTGTATATAAATCCAATCCCACTGCGTCCTCCTGGACACAGCTTGTATCGACAGGCCAGCAGCATGTTCTGTTGTTATGTCTGGTGGGGGATCAAATCATTATTTTATCATTTATCATATCATTATATCATTATGTTGGTGCAGACCTGTACAACGTAAAGGTTTAATGGCATTACACACACCATGGAGGACAATGTACTGTACTCTCTCTCGCGCGCGCACAAGCACGCACACACAGACGCACGAACGCACGCACGCACGCACGCACGCACACACACACACACACACACACACACACACACACACACACACACACACACACACTAACCCGCTGGTATCTCAGTTGGTAATGAGAGAGATGGAGTAGGTAAAAGGGGTGAGAGGATGAGAGAGTTTCCTGGCGCCATCGATCTCACCTTGCACAATGCTAAAGCACACTGAACACTTAGCAGGGAAATTAGCTAGGAAACCTCTTTAGCCAGCCAGCCAGGGTCATCTGTCTGTCTGTACCGGCCTGTCAGTAAAGGGCAAGGTCAGGCTAATTTGTTTACATTTAAGTGAGGTGGGGGATGGACCGTAGTGGGCTGATGTTTAAATCAGCAATAGGTTCCCTCACATTTTGTTCACAAAACCTATGAAAAACAGTAGAATTGGTGCATACTAGGAACTTGTATCAATTTTGCATCAAAGATAAAAGCTCTAGGTGTGAATGTAAAAGAACAGATAGACTACTGTGCCCCGTCATGATACTTCATTAATCTCTTGTTAGCAGAACACATTACTAATATGAGACTATATTAGAGCTTCTTTCTAATATATTTTTGGGTACATCTATATTTTTGGGTACATCTATATACAATAAGCATGTCAAATGTAGGCCTGTTGTAGTGCAAGTTATTCATTCACTCACTCCAATTTACCAGGCCTTCTTCAGTAATTGGCCATGGATAGCCCCAATCATTGACGTTGCCAGGTTGCTGTGGGACCTGCATTCTGATAAGAGTGGCAACATTTCCTTAGGGAACGGAAGATAGATTTTGAATGAGGAACCATTTTTATAATTGGGGTAAAATGAACGCACACACCACACACGGTCACACGCATGCGCGAACAAACACAATCACATGATAATCTGGGTCTGGTCATTCTTCGTTTTGTGAGACCTATATGTTTTTTCCCCCCATGATCTTGGAGTCGTTTAGTAGCCTTTTGGTTAACTCCCAGCAAGCTGTCATGTGCCAATGGCTTCTGCCTGGCCACTTCAACCATGAAAACCTGATGGGTGAAATGCTGCACTGATGGTTGCCCTGTCCTTCTGTAAGTTGCTCCCAGCTCCACACAGGAACACGGCATCTCATTCCAGCCATTGCCCGTGGCAAGTAAATAAGTGGCTGGGGCAAGTGAAGTATGCTTTCAGGTTGCCTAACGGGCAAACGTGTTCGAAAGAGGAAGCAACTATGTTCATTAAATATTGGTCGTGAAAGAACAAACAATTATACCGTTTTACAGTAGCAGTTACCCTCTTTCAAAGTGACTGTTGCCAGACTTGCCAGTTATCGATTTGATTTGCCATTAATTGGATTTACTTTTCATGAATGTGAGCATGACCTTTAGGCAGGTCAGAACTTGACCTCTACTTGCCCAAAGGGCAAATGCCTCTGAGAGCATTAGATATTCAAGAGGTTCTTGAATATACCAGTCTGACCAAAGCGCTTTGTCCTAGATTTCTCAGTTTGGCTGGGACGCCAAATCTAGAAAGACTGTTGGTGGATTCAAACTTCCATGCACTTGTCACTCGCACTGTTCCCCAGATATGTGCCTTGTGTGTCTTGCTTTTTTATGGGTAATTCTAAATTGGGTGCTGGCAGCTCCCCTGCTTGTTTCTGCTTGATACAGTACAACGGCTGTGTCCTGTTGTGAAATACCCTGATGATACTGTAAAATACACTGCTGGACCGCCAACAAACTGTGTGGAAATGTCAGCTTTCCTTTCATTGTGAATTTTGATTTACTGGGTGGGTGGATGAATGGTGTACTGTAAAGAGACAGGACAGATGAAGATTAGAAAAATAAATATGCTGAAATTAATAACAGGGAAGTTGATGAGTTAATATGTCAAGAAGCAAATCTATAACTCTCCAAAATAAAGCTAAATCCGTCTTTTTTCATCATCAAAAATGGGAACTGTATGGTTTCATATTGGACTGTGCTGTACAGGTACATTATGCTCACGGTTTAACCTGTATGCCAATGCCATAACCATCAGCTGGTCCTGGTGTCTGTGAATTGTGTGAAAGTAGTTTTATTACTACTAGTAGGCAGTGATGGGCAGTAGCTTGTTACAAGTAGCTAAGCTACATAGCTTACCTACATTTTCCCATAACTTGTAGTGTAACTTACTACATTTGTTCTGGGAATAGCTTGTAGTGAAGCTACACTACTTGTTTCGAGTAGCTTGTAGTGAAACTACACTACCGTACTTGTTTCGAGTAACAAGGATTGTAGCTTACTAGATTTTTCCACACACATTTTCAAATTCCACCCATTTTTAATGGGTAGAAAACCTCTAATATACCGGTACATCTCAAAACGTAGACATGCCACCATCTTATATTCAAACCCACTCCTAGATTATTATTATGATTATTATTTAGAAAGTTGTACATTAAGTTTTGATATACATTATATTGATATATATATATATATGTAGTGTTGATGTAGTAAGCTACACTGTCGCTAAACACATGCCTCAAAAAACATGAAGATGCCAGCGAAAGAAAGCGGTCTTTGTGTTTGAGCGTTCAGGGAACCCACTGTCTCTTCGTTGGAGATATACCTTCTGCCAGACAATCCACCCACCTTTTATATTCAGCCAATGTGTAGCTTATTATGCTTGTTTTAGTTATGTGGTTAATTGCCAGCGATATATTGTTGTCACTGTGGAGTCTGTGTACTCTAGGATGTTTTTCATGCATTATCCAAAGGTAGATATGCTACAGAACAAGTGGGGTAAACTTTGTTGCCACAGATTTGTTAAAGCAACCTGATATAATATACACTGAACACTTATAACAAATCTGTACCACCAAAGAGGACTAAAAAGAGTGCTTTCGTAACTTACCATTCAACAATTCATTAACCCATAGTAGACGGGAACCCCTAGTGGTAGTTTTACCCTAGTTGACGGGAACACCAATATGCGTTCTGTACAGTATGTACAGTATCAAAAAATGTCAAAGTTTGGTGGTGTTACACAATAATTTGAAGTTTTCCAGTACACTTAGGTTAGTATTTCAGAGACATTTTTAGAATCGGGATAGTCTACAATGGGTTTTAATTATAGTTGAAATTCAGATTCATCACTAAAGTGCCACATTCTTTAAGCATGTTTTCATTGAGACTGTGTTGCTTGCAGACATTCTCAATTGAATGTGCCATAACAAAGGATCTGAATGATTATTGCGGTGAAAACTTCCCACTAGGCGATTTGTCAGTCGCACCTTGTGACACACTCCATAATATGACCAATATATTATTCATTACATACTGTACTGTATGTTGATCTGACCAGTCATTTATATTTTGGGGGGTTAGGGGTTCTAATGTAGCCGATATAAGAAAAGGCAAAGTTATAACTTTAAGCAATGGAGTGTAATTACTTACCCATGCTATTAATCGAATGTTGCATTACATGAAGGTATTAAATGCAAAGCTGTAGGTTTACTTAATATGAATCAAATAGTTACCAAGGTGTAGTCAATTTGAGATGAGAAGTAACCCAGACGCTGTACTGTCACTAAAGTAATCCAATTATGCACCCCAAAACCTATTAGTAATACTTAAAAATAACTGTAGCTGTAGATGAAAATGTTACCTAATAGAATAAACCTAGGATAATAACTTAACATAACTTAAAATACCTTTTATATCACCCAAATAATGAACGGACAGACAGACAGACCATGCAATGAAAGCGATCCCAGTCAGAAGTTACGTTTTCTTCAGCATGAAGTTGTCTTCGAGAGGGACTTTCTGGGACAAACATGTTAAAGTCAAACATGATATCATGGTGACATGAATGGTGGCATACATATCATATTATTCACAATAAACTCAAAATTCTCCCCAAAAAATATCCAACAATGTGCTTGCATTGTTTTTGGTACTTTATTTCTAGTCTCTACACTGACCATCATTGCTTGTATTATTTACTCCCTCTGAATATTTTCCCTATTTGCTTAAATCATGATATGAATGGTTGATGATATGATTTTGATAGGGTCACAATGGTGCATATTGCAGATCACATTGATGGCATCAAGGATTGGCATGGATGTAGTCATGTAAACTTAAACACAGATGGAGAGATCTCCATATATGGGCATAAAAGGCATATGCACAGGCAGACAGATAATATACAATCTTATGCTTTATGTTTGGGCACGGACACAGACAGACAGATGGGTCATAGCAGAGGGCCAAGCGTTGCCATTGGGCATCTTTCCCATCTTTGGGCATTAGCCTATAAGGCCCTATATGAATTTACCAGCCTATTGCCATCTTATAACTACAATAAAGCTGGTTGAACGATCCATGCCAACTTGGAAATGTATAATCATGTGCCTGAACAGTTTACCTTACTCTAGTTACTGTACTGTATGCGTGATGATGTTTAGCATAGTAAATTCCTAATAGTATCCAGTGCCGCTTCCTTTTGAAGTTGAATTGTGTTCTCATTTAGCTGGCTGATATTTTAGCATTAATGTGGTAATGCCCTTAGGTGGTCTTCTGCTCTAATTGAAGTGACTGTGTGCAAGAGGCCTGACATTCTCCTGTAACCCTGTGACCAGAGTCCGCTTCCACCGTTAGACTTATTAGGGCATACTTAGCGTGTGCATATGTATCTGTGTCATTGTGTGTATATGTGCAGGGCAAAATCCTGAGAGTCAGCTTAACTCTTGACAGTGTAAAGAAACACTCCTGGAGTTAAATATGCACTCAGGATTTTTGCAGTGTCTGTGTTTTGGCAAGTCCTGCAGTGTTTGTGTATGCTTCTCTCTCCATGTGTGACGTCGCTTTGGGCTATAGCTCTTAAGATAATGATGATACATTTTTTCCATCATAGCCCAGAGCCAAGTTTACACTTTCATGCGTTGTCATCTCTCTCCATTTCTCACTCCCTCCATCCCTTGGTTATTCTATAGCCAGAAGACGCCAATTCAAAACTCTGTCCTATCTCACATTTCCAGCCTCCCTCTGCCTCCCCCTTCTCTCTCTCTCTGGTACTCCTCCATCATTTCCTTTTTGCCCTTCCTTCATTTCTCCACCCCTTTCTATCTTTTATCGCTCCCTCTCTAGCTTTCACTCCTCCTCCCATCCTCATGCAGTCTTGTCATTTTGCATCTATGATGCCTGATATATACTAAGGTTGTGTGCCAGTATTGTGCACAAAAATAGCTGATCTACAAGCTAAGAAAGTGCCACACCTCTGCGTGCAGTGTCATTGTGAGATTGTAGCCTTCTCTCCCTCTCCCATAGCTCTTCGCCCTCTCCTGGCTGCTTCTCTCCTTTATTCCCTCCAACCAAGGTAAATTGGGGTCCATTTGCCAGCAGCAGCTTGTTAGCCAGCAGCTTGGCCCAGTTTAAATTGTTAGCGCCCATCATTACCAGTCTTCACAATCACGGTATTATGCCTGCGAATATTCAGCACTGGATATAATCTCACTTAGTCTCAAATTCGACTGGCTTGGTTGTCCCTGTAAGCCATGAGCAACCGACGACAGAACATGGCTCTAGAAATTTGGGCTGCGTGGGTGCTGAGTTTGCTAACGCAACTATTTTGGACGGCACATCCAAAATATTGATATCAGCTTCTTGCAGTGCCTGCCCTCTGGGTACCCAAGTTTTACTTGTCAGAATCTTTTTCCTGTGAATCCTGTTTAATTACTAAGATTTCATGTGGTTTTAGGTCATTTGGTTTCACCATCAAAATATCCTATTAAAAGAGGATTGGAATATAAAGTAATGGAATATAAAAGTCAAGCTCAGCTACTATCTAGTGTGCCGTTTGGTGCAGCACGGCTCGCTGAACATTTCTGTATAAATGATGCAAATAGATGTCTTTTTTTAATATTTCATCTTAATTCGATCTTTTTGATTTTAATATAAAAAATAGGCTCATATTTGCCAGGAATTGGGATGTTTATTTCCAGACGACATACTCTAGCCACGGATAATAATTTTAGGAAAAGGAAATGGGATATTTACAAGAGTTGTGACGAATTATAAATAGTCTGTGACCCACAAATGAGTGCCAACCCACGGTTTGGGAAACAGGGATTTACACTCTGCAAATGAAGCAGAAATCAAAGAGAGACGGAGGCACATCGGCCGTATTGTTGGCGTCACATCATTCTTAGCTAAACAAGACATTCCTATCCGTGGTCACAATGAGGAAAATCTCCAGCCACAACCAGCCAAGGTTTCATGGCTTTATGAAACAGTTTGATCCATTTTCAGGGTTATTGATTAAATTGAGTGAATGTGCACAATGAATCATATTATAATTGATATTATGATATATTATAATCATATTATACATGAATGTTGTTCAGTTATAGCAGGTGAACTGTAGAAACATTGAGGCTATTGTTTGACCTTTATTTGGTTAATGAAATTATTTCCATAGAAATAATTAGAAAAAGAAATCTTTAAAGAAGTAGTGCAGAACACTCTAGACCAGCTATTATCACTAGTTTGAGAAATCATCGTGCCTAAGTATTCTCTAGCCATTACAGCAGTAGGAATAATTTGGTGGGGAATGCATTACTGCTTTGAAGAACAGCCGGGCAGCGGGCCAGTCTGAGATGTACAAGACAGATTTAAATTAAATCCATTTAATGGATTTGAACTAAACTTAGCACTGTGTCACACCTGTCAAGCAGCAGACTACCAGATGCCAGGGATTTATTTAAGGAAAGGAAATGTTATAGCCAACAGTGTTCTAATGCCTCACACCCCTGTTGCCTTGTAAATAATCACATATACAAAGATGTCACCTCACAGCTAGAAGGTCCTGGGTTCGATTCCCGCTATGGACGCTGTGGGTGTTGGCGGGGTGCGTGTCCGCTCCTCCACATCATCAGTGCCCATACCAGGATTGTCGAAAGAGCCTTTCTTTGTGGAGTTTGCAGGTTCTCCCCATGTCCCTCACAAAAACGTGCTGTAATCGTTGGCTCTAAATTGCCTCCCCTTGGCCAGCCGGAGCACTTGATGGAGGGGACAGGAACTGGTTGGAATAATGTATTCCTTCCACGCGCCATGTCCAACTCGGGAAACTCCCACCTGTCAGGTGAAAAGAAGGCAGCTTGGACTTCTCAGGCATTGACGGAAGCATGTCAGCTGTCAGCTGCCTCTCCAGGTTGGCGGAGGGTGTGTAGAGCCCAGGATCACATTAGGAATTGGCACCGGGTGAAAAAATGGGTTACAAAATTGAGGACAAAAAGTTATACAAAGATGTAGAAAGCGTTTTGGTGTTACAGGCATCTTTCTCTCAAAAACCTGTATTATATTGCAGTATTATCTCTGGTAACAAACCTGTCTACCTTGCCTTTCTTGGAAGATTGCAGAGATGGTCTGTGTTTTTCAACCCTTAACGGCCAGATTCTAGCAGGTGTTGGGGCCTGTAATCCTGGATCAGACAGCTTTCTCTGTCAGGAACACCTCAGAGCTCTGGCGGACCGTTACAACGTTGTTCTAAAATCAGCAGAGCATTGTAGTGGCCAAAAAACTCTTTGGCCTGCAAACAAGGAAAGCCTTCCAATGCAATGTGTTTTCTACTTGGTGGTCATGTTCACAACTTTAACATGGGACACTCAAGATATTTTCGATAATCCCAGTTAACAGCTGCCGTTTGTGGTCGGTCCAGGACTCAGTGTGCTGAGATGGCTTCACACTTGGCGGAGGTGCGCATTGTTGTAAGACAGGCTTCACCATCCTACTGTCTCGTTGTTGACGGGTACTGCCTAGCGGACCCTTGTATGGCCAGTTTGTCTGCCAATTTGATTGTCTGATCATCCCATAGTGATTAGTGATGATGTGTTTGGTTGAGCAAAGTACATATTGAGGATAAAACGTGAAGGCAGAAAACAGTTTTGCTTGCTAAAGATTTCAGAGTATAGCTGCAGTAAATCAAATCAAATAGCACACACACAGACATAATCACAATACAATTATGTGACCCACCCATACAGAACATACCAAAGATATGTTTACATTTACATATAAAAGTTATATGACAACTACATGCCAAATATGGAAAGACAGCCAAATCCATTTGCGAATGGTAATTGAGTCCAGAATGATAGTAGTGGTCACAACCCATGGGTATTGGTCAGCAAATCCGCCGACCATTTTATTGGCCGTTTTACAATTGGTCGCGTCCTTTCTTCACCGGTCACTACTAAACTCAGCCCTAACCCTTAGCTCTATACAGTAAAATCTATGCCTAAACCTAACCTTAACCCGGCAGTTGGAAGTTGCGACTCACGACCATTACTATCAGTTGGGACTCATTTACTTTCAGCCACGACTCATTTACTATCAGCCGCGGCCGTCTGCCTCAGTCGCAAGTTGATTTCACCCCTCCTGCAAAATAGTGTGGTAGTAGTATATAAAAAAGACATGGTATAGTCCTACACCAACAGAGAAGTGACACTGACAGTAAGTTTTGAAACGAAAAAAAGAAAAAAAAAGAAAACAAGACAAATGCACAATGATGATATAGGCTTCTTGGAGCAAAAGTTGGTAAAAATGGTCATTAGTTCAACCTTAATTGTTCATGGGTTTTGCACGGTTAAGCAAGGGGAACTTTTATATTGTATGGCACATTTCATACTGGTGGATATTTACAATCTGCTTTTTCTCAGAATTACAAGCAGACAGGCATAATGGCAGGCAACCAAGAGGCCTGCCACCCATCCATCCATCCACCTGTCTGTCTGTCTGTCTGTCTGTCTGTCTGTCTGTCTGTCTGTCTGTCTGTCTGTCTGTCTGTCTGTCTGTCTGTCTGTCTGTCTGTCTGTCTGTCTGTCTGTCTGTCTGTCTGTCTGTCTGTCTGTCACCTAACCAACCAGACTTTCAGCCGGTGGCTTCCATAGACTATAGTCCTATGTGCAATGAAAGACAGAGGAATGTGTGCTAATTCTGCAGTGCTCCGGAACCAGGGCTCTGGGAACACAATGGTTTGGGTTATCCTGGGAATCCTGCCATTTCAATGGAGGCCTTTGTATTTGCTTCTGTGCTGTCCAGTAATGAAGACAACACAGGGCTGTGAGTGCAGCAAAAACTAATCGGCCTGGTGACTCTTTGTGTGTTTGCATGCACGTGCGCGTGCGTGTGCGTGTGCGTGTGCGTGTGTGTGTGTGTGTGTGTGTGTGTGTGTGTGTGTGCGCGCGCGCGTGCGCGCGGAGAGAGAGACAGAATGAGGAGAGGGAGAATGAGGACAGAGAAAGACATGCCACACCACATACAGTAGTACAGTTGTCACAGCATTTGTTACAAAAAAGATTTCCGCGTCTTGTCATAAAGATTGTTTCCTGCCTAAACATTACAGAAAATTTATTTTTCACTGTGCACTACTTTAAAACAGATGACTTGTTGCACACATACAGTACATTGGCTTATTTGTGCCGCCCTTGGTTAAAACTAGGTATGTCCCGACTCCCGATACTGTATCGGTAACGGGAAAAGTATCAGATCAGGCCTTTTTTGTCATATCGGTTCATATCGGTATCGGCAAATACTGTATCGGTACCAGAAAAGTATCAGTATTGGCCCTAATTTGTCATCATCAGACCATTCGGTATTGGTAAATATACCAGTATAACCAGTGATCAGACACAGGGGTAAGGGGTTAACACTATGGCAGGTAAATAAATGTTGTGGAATTTGCTTTGGAGTTGCCCAAGTGCACATTTGAGTGCTATTCTAGTCTGCTATATCATTCTGCTATTTGATGGACTTCATATAAGATCTTTTACTTGGGACAATTTAATAGAGTTTTAGTCCTTTTTTTCTTAATGTATTTGAAAAATGTATCTGATCGGGAAAAAATATCGGGAGTGATCGGGATTGTATCAGGAGCAAAAAAAAGTGATCGCATCGGGAAATATCGGGATCCACAGATACTCAAACTCAAATGATCGTGAAAAATGTGATCGGGACAACCCTAGTTAAAACATATTTCAAACTCCAGTTTGCTCCTCTTTCAGGCTGCAAGAACAGAGTTCAAGTGCTCACTTTTCTGACCCCTCAATGTCACCACATTTCGGCGGATCCGAGTATTATTTGAGCCGAGCCTTCATGTATTTCCCATTGAAGCAGCTCAAATAAAGCCTTTGTGTTTCCTTCTTACGACCTGGTGGTTGTTTCCATCCAAAAAAAAACAGCAACATTCTCTTCCCTATTGATTCTTCTGCAGTGACTTGGATAAACATGTTGTTTTTCAGGGGTTGGTGGGCGAGTTTTTCTGTGCGCCTGAACAGAAGAGAGAGTGGATTAACTGGGTGTTAATGATGCGCTCTGTGCTGCTTGGTAGAAGGAAGCGGAACCCAGTGCTGCATGTGATGCCAACAGTTCACTGCTCATGCGTGAAGCTACCCGCACAAGCAAGTTTTTAGTTTGCATCTCTTCTGCTTGCAGGATCAAGTAATGTTAAAGGTTTGTTTTTTAGTTTTGGTTTTATGATCTCAATTACATACTGTAGAAAACCTGAACTTTGAACATTCATTGGATTCTCTGTGGCCTCGAGTTTTATGTTGGGTTTTGGTGGAGTTTTGAGCTGCAACGAAAACAGGCAAAACAGTGGCAACAGCGATCAGCAATTTCCATTGGCATACAGTATATGGGATTTGCAGGCTGTGACATCACAAACAGCCGGAAATCAGACTACTTGTTTAAGCCAATATACTGTATAACGTTCTTTTGGGTGTAATTGAGCTCAGAAAATCTAGAAATGACAATTTACAAAAACGTTTTTTTAATGTCACAGATTTCCCACGACTTTTGGCGTGAATGTTTACAAATGTTGTCCACTTGTCACAACAAAATACGTTTTTTATTGGTAAGCATAGGTCATCTCGCAGGGCATCGCCCCATGAAGTGTTTTAGGTGTTGATGTTACTACATTACCCAGAAAACCGCTGGTGCATGTGACATGGTTTCAGCCCGCCCCCAAAATGTCTCATAGTCAAGCTAGAATGAAGTGTAAGCAACACCCAGCAAAGGTTGCCTTCTGTTTGCCATTTGTTTGTTTTTTGTGCAGGTGAGTGCACGTGTGTGTGTTATCATGTTCTGTTCTAGCAATATTGGCAGATTATGGTGGAGTCAGTTCTTTCATAATGGAGCAACAGTAACATGCTACTTTCAGATAGCAAAAATCTCCAGCCTGGAACATGTGAGATTTTCTTTTTGCATGCATGCGTGGGTGCGTGCATGCGTGCATGTGTGTGTGCATACGTGTGTGTATAGGTATGTAAGCACGGAACTTATATTTGTATCACTGTCTGTGACATAGAAACCATTCTTTTTTCCCATTTATCCAATATATGCGAGGTTGTCAACCAGTGGTCACTGAGAGGATTCCAGGTGGTCCACAGCTAAATGGTGGACAGTTGGTAGCCAAAGGGACCCTTATAGATCTATAGCTCTTAAGAGTGTAAATCGAAACATTTTACACTCTCACTCTACACTCATTTTTAGTTCTAAATTATATTTAAACATCTGAATTCCTTAATTTTCAAGAATCTACTCAATTAGAAAATGTAGAAGAATTGTTATTTTGACCAACGTTTTTCCAATTATTTCTACTAAATTGTGGACACAAACTTCAAAATCACTTAGTATTGGGTCCAAGAGACTACACACACCACTCAGAAGGTTGAAAACCACTGCATTATATTCACCCATCCAGATTTCCAGCCCTTTATCTGCCCATCCACCCATGCATCTGTATATCCCCAACCCTGTGCAATACTTACAGCAGTGTCATGAGGCAGAGAACCGTTAGCAGATATTTTTCTGTTTTTCTGCACACTGAGCGCAGCAGCATTCACAGCCGTATCTTAAAACACCCACTCTCATAACTGCTCTTGCTATTATCACACATTAAGAGCAATTATTCAAACAGAGGCCCCTGCGGTTCGCAGCATGAGCAGCAGAGCACAGCGTATATGCGTCCTCATGCGTCGAGAGTCTGTATATCTGCGCCAGTGCACATGTGTGGGTATGCGTGTGCCTTATTTATACGTCGCTGTGTGACAACGTATAAACGAGACCCGGCAAGAGTCATTATGAGAGTCGCTCTCCTCTCACCATGCCTCTGCCCACCCCCAGCCCCCCCCCCACCCTCATTTATTCATTTTATCAGTTCTTTTTGTTTTCCACACTTTAAGTGGCAGTCGCTCTCTCCTGCTTCTAATTGCCTCCCAGGACAGCAACCTGTCACCACTCTCTACCCCTCCTTAACAGCCCCCCCAGCCCCCCACCACACACACACACACACACACACACACACACACACACACACACACACACACACACACACACACACACACACACACACACACACACACACACACACACCTCCACTTCATCATCTGTCCATCTGTCTACCCACCGTGTGAGTCAGTAGGCCTACAGTAAAGTGCATGTAAACCAACACAGCCCACACATGTGCCTGGAAGTCTTTGATCTGTAGGCAGTCTCTCTCTCTCTCTCCTCTTTCCTCACACTCACGCATGCACGCACGCACACGCACGCACACACACACACCCCACACATACACAAACATGCGCACCAAAAGCATCCACACACCTGTCCTGTTACTGTGCGTCTTATCGCTTTCAGTCAGGCATGTTTATGTTGCAACTGATGTCCTCATCTAGATGGAGCTGATAGCAGTCGTTTATGCATGCAGGTGCATGTTCTGTTGCGCTCCCTATCAGACATAGTAAACAGCCGATATACAAGCCTGCAACGCAACTCCTTGTCATATATATAAATTCTCCCCATCAGGTCCTCATGCTTGTTCCTGTTATGTTGCTCTTGTTGAATATATAACAGATAGATAGGAGCCTCGTTCCTGGCGCATCACTGTCGTTCCAGTAATCACGATAACGCACATCCGCTCGTGTAATAATACCGCTTAACTCTGGAACTCAAACTGGTGTTGGAGCAATCTACAGCACATGTGTGTGCAGCTCTCCTTTTCTATTTAAAGGATTTGCGTTACTGGGCATGCACTCTCCCACTTCACAATAATATGCAATGAAAGCTAAGCGATCATGTTTTGGTGAAGTTGTTATTACTACAATTTTGTGAATTTAAAGTTGATTCAGTTAGATTAACTTTTTGTATGTTAAAATACAATGCAGTATTAGAAGATAGGAACATAATCAGTGTGTTGACTTGGCCCTGAAACATAGAAGATACAGTACATTAGGAGGCGGAGCTAGCCTTCAGCTTCCTGAAGCTTGAGTCTGAAATTGTCCGCTGTTTGAGAGATTTCAAGGGGGAGGGGTTAGCTTGTTGTCAATCATATGGCTAATGGGCTAGCCTGTTTGCTAACCAAACAAACACAGCCAAGGAGCCCTACTAGCATTTGAACAAAAGTAGTAAATATGTCTATAAATATGTTTATTCAACCTGACGCTTCTTTAAAGAAACTATTTATCTATTTTAATGGACAGATTGATACAGCCACGATTCACAGCTGTTTTGGCTGCCATGTTTGTTTTTTGACACTGTAACTGTTGCACTGTTGAGTTGCGTTGTCAGACCAACCCCCAACTCCGACTCTCATTGGATAAATACATGTTGGTACCGAAGTAAATATAGGTTGACAATACGTGGCCAGACCAAGAGACTCAGTCCACTCAGAGAGTGGGCTGTGTTGATCGGTCTAAACCAGGCAGGAGGGGGAGCAGAGTATAGAGTAGACTCAGTAGAGGATGAAATTTGACAAGAGAGCAGAAGGTGGATTCAGATGAGATGGGCTTTGAGACGAGAGGTGAGTTTATTAGAGAGAAGATGAGATGGGATTTGAGAGAAGATGACTTAGCTTTTGTAAGAAAGTGGCCCAGGAAATGACCTGTGCTGGAGGCGAGAGGAAGGAGGAGTGAGATTTAGCAGTGACTGATGAAGAGAAGGGCCTGCAAAAGGTGACAGAGATCGAACGATTGATGCAAGAAGATCACCTTAATGAGAATAGAGTTAGGGAGGGAGGGCGGGATGGAGTGGCAAGTGTACAAGATGATACATGGCTGCAAGGGAACGGTTGGGGCAGAAAAATGTTAGATCGATTAATTAAATCTATAGTGTCAGAGTTAAATTAGAAAGGTGGGTGGTTGTGGAAAACTTTCACATTCTATTGGGCCGCTCCCCCCCAGAAACAAACAAGAGATGGCACTGTTTTTGTTTGTTTTTTGGTCATTGGATTTTCAGATTGGTAGATGGGCTGCTTTTGGTGAACATAGGAACTATGAGGCCCTATTTTCAAGAGACAGTGAAATCCACCGGCGATTATATCCCTTTTCACAACGTATGACTACTTTACTGTTTGCAGTAGCTATAGGGGCTTGTAGTCCCTAGTGAGCAATTCTAGTTGAAACCTGCGTGCAGCTACTTCCTTATTGTGATCACAGTGAACCAGATAACTGTGTAATGTCAATCAATGAATTCATCCATTCATGGTATTCATAAATTATATTCATATTCTCTTCACCCTTCACCCCTTGTCCGTCTGTCCCTCCATCCATCTGACCTACTGTAACATCTCTCCACTCATTTATCCATCCATCCATCCATCCATCCATCCATCCATCCATCCATCCATCCATCCATCCATCCTATATTAACATCTATCCAGCACCCCCCTGTCCACTTCTCTCTCTCTTCCTCCCTCCTGGCTACTATCCTTCTGCTCACCTCTTTCTTCTGTGCATTCTTTAAAATTTGAGTAATTGCAATGACAAACTTTGGTTTTGTCATTTTCTAAATAGTATTAGCACTCTGCAAACAATACACAAGAGGTGGTACAGGGGCTGTTCAAAGATATGTGTGTGTGTGTGTGTGTGTGTGTGTGTGGTGTGTGTGTGTGTGTGTGTGTGTTTTGTGTGTGTGTGTGTGTGTGTGTGTGTGTGTGTGTGTGTGTGTGTGGGGGGGGGGGGGGTAGAGGGAGAGTGATGGAGAGAAGGAGTGCTGGAGGCTGTCATGTTACAACAATCCAACAATAGGATGAGAGGAATGTTGGAGAGAGAGGAGCAGGAGGACAGTGATCACACAAGTGATCACACACGCAAGTGTGAGAGAGAGTGAGGGAGAGAGAAATTGGCAGAGGAGATTTGGGAGGAAAAAAATACAAAACAAGCAGGATGTGTTACTATAGAATTAATTATAGTAGAATGTTAGTAGAATTAAGTGATGCATTCTTCATTGTGTGCACTGCGCATGTGAGTGTGCGTGTGAGTGTGCGTGTGCGTGTGCATGTGCGTGTGCGTGTTTGTGTTTGTGTGTGTGTGTGTGTGTGTGTGTTTGTGTGTGTGTGTGTGTGTGTGTGTGTGTGTGTGTGTGTGTGTGTGTGTGTGTGTGTGTGTGTGTGTGTGTGTGTGTGTGTGTGTGTGTGTCTGTGTGCATGTTGCACGCATGACAGATACTATACATATGCAGATGGTATTTTTCAACAAGTAGTTCCAGGCCAGTGATCCCTTCCAGTTACACACATTCCAGCTGTGCTTTCTGGGTCTGCACAGTAACTACATGTATACAACTAGTGTCATTTCATTACTGTGAACCATCTACTGTATACAGACAATAGTCACCGTGCCCGCAAGGCTTATAACAGTGATGGAACACTGTACAAAGCTGGTTCACAGTAATTAACTCTTGTTATAGTTATATATCTGTATGACAGAATTTGCGTAGAGGTAGGGTACAAGACTCCACTTTGTCATCTGTTCTAGATACAGTAAGTCAGAATTTGTTTTCATGGTGAATAAAAATAATTGGCTATAGCCTAGGACCATTTTAGCAGTTTTAATCACAACGGACAATATGCTTAATTTTTTAACTCGTTCTGAATTGTTTCCGTGTTCCTGGAAGTGCATCATTATTGTCAGTCTCGCTTCAAGTAGGATCTGGTTTGGCTGAAATCTCTAGATGGGAATGACATTTTCTGGGCCATAAGGATAGCAAGGAAGAGGTACTTAAAAGGAGAAATCCACCCCAGAAGGCTTTCTTACCTTGATTTGCAGTTGATTTAAGGATTTTTTCCTATACAAAATAACAACTGGACCACTTTTTGGGAATAAATCAACTGCAAACTCTCCTTTAAGTACATTTTAAGTATATTTTGATGCCAGTACTCAAGTACATTTTGTATTCCAGACCTTTGCAGTATTGAGTATTATTATTATTACCATCATTATTATTTTACTAAAGTACATTTGTTTTTGGTATACTTTCCCCACCACTGCACCTGCCCGAGGATCAGTGCGACAGGAGACAGATAACGGTGGCAGTCTCTCTCCTGAGTTGTTTAGTTCTGTGAAGCTTCACAGAGCAGTGGGCCTCGGGGCTGCGATGGAATCAGCAGCAACACCTTGCGCACGGCGCCAGGATCGTTACACATCAACAACTTTAAGGTGTCCACATTGTCTCCTTACAACTCCCCTGTCTCTAATTAGTTCATTCAGTAGGAAACATGACAGCACAATTACAGCCTTTGATGTGATTTCAGAAAGAAAGAAAAAATAATAGAAGGTGTATGTATATACTGTGTGTGTGTGTGTGTGTGTGTGTGTGTGTGTGTGTGTGTGTGTGTGTGTGTGTGTGTGTGTGTGTGTGTGTGTGTGTGTGTGTGTGTGTGTTAGTGCTGTATAGTCGCCTGAAATTGCCATTCGAGCCTCGGACAGCAATTTCAGGCCGAGCTTCGAACCTTCGCTAAAAAAAAAAAAAAAACAATATGCTGCGACCCCCCCCCCCCCCCTCCCCCGCGACACGCGTCTACTAACTCTTAAAATCGTGGATGTTGCCATCGGTAGATAAGTTTTCTACTGCCCTGAGATGTGATTGACATCAGTGAATACACCAGTCATGACACCGCTCTCCTTTCTCTCCTTTCTGATGAGACTGATCCGACACAGCCACGGGTAACACGCTGTTCTGATTGCCAAAACATGCCGTCCGTCGGCTCGTTTAATTATTTGTTTCCTGTGAACGCCTACGTGTCTATTGTAGGCTATAGTCTAAACTGCCTGCTTCTGCTGGACAGCTAACCATAAAACCAAAACCAACCAAAGGCTTGTTTAATTATTTGTTTGCTGTGAACGACTACGTGTCTATTGTAAGCTAGTCTAAACTGCCTGCTGGCTAGCCTGCTGCTGGCTAGGTAAATACCATACCATAACCATAAAACCAACCCCAAAGTCAGCGTGCAGCTCTATAGAGTACAGACGGAGTTGCGCAAACTCCGTTCACTTCCTAGAGCTAGTCTAATGGCGGATCGCCTACATAGACTTATATTGAGAATGGGACACCTTCAGTGAAAACAATGCATTTCCAACTGCAGTAACAGCGCGTTTCACAGCGAGTTTCTGACCCCTCGATGTCGCACATCTACTAGATGGGGGAAAAGTTAAATAAATAAATAAATGCGAATGGTTCGGGATCATTAATATTCGTTCGCGTGGCGACCTTAGCGAGCGAATGGTTCGAATCCCGAGCTTCGGTATACAGCCCTAGTGTGTGTGTGTGTATATATACCCGTATTGTCCTGAATATAAGACGACTCGTTTATAAGACGACCCTCATTTTTCAAGATCCATTTACAGAAAAAAGAACATTGAATGTCAAATAGTATAGCCCCTGAATATAAGACGACTCCATTTTAGGGATATTTCCATTGAGAAAAAATCATAGTCTTATATTCAGGCCAATAGGGTATATATATATATATATATATATATATATATATATATATATATATATATATATATATATTTTTTTTTTTCCTTCAACCCCACACTCATTATAAGGCATGGGGACTAATCGGTATGTTCAAAAGCAAAGACCCATAATTAAGACGTTGGTGCTTTTGTTATAATGTGTGTGGAGTCTTTCTTTTTTCTATTTTCTTTTGTTAACCCTGTTCTTTTTGCAGTCCATCAGTGCAGACACGGGTATTTCCTCCATGGAATTATACGACTTTTAATAACCTCTCTCTCTCTCTCTCTCTCTCTCTCTCTCTCTCTCTCTCTCTCTCTCTCTCTCTCTCTTTCTCTCTCTCTCCCACTCGCTCTCGTTTTCTTTCGAAGAGATAGTATTGAACAGGATTTCACTTCGGTCCCACACCCCACCCCTCCGGCTGTATTGCGCTGTAGGAAACAAGAATGAGATGGAGCTTTAGAGTAGCACCCAGCCCATATTGCAACCATATCCTCATAAAGCCTAATGTTAGCTAGTGTACTTAGTGGGTTAAAAAGAGATTAGGCTCTCAGCTTGGCATAAGAGAGAGAGAGAGAGTGTGTGTGAGAGTCTAGGATGAGGGTAATTGATTTGAGTGGAGGCAGTACGGAACGGAAGAAAGGAGAAAAGAGAGGGAGGGAGATATGGAGACACACACAATAGCAGAGAGACAGCGAATTCCATTTGCGACCGCGATGGCAGTCGCAACGGTTTTATAAACCACAGCAACCGTTTTGCATAACAGTCATGGCTGTTTTGCATAACAATCGGCCATTTTGCATGACAGTCGCAACAGATTTGCATAACAGATGACTGACTAACCCTGCCCTAACCCTAAACATAACCTCAGTAAAACTTACTGTATGTTTAACCCTAACCTTAACCACAAACCCTAAACATAACCTCAGTAAAAACTGCAGTCTGCCCAAACCTAACCTTAACCAAACATAACCCTAAAACCTAAACATATCCTATGCCTAAACCTAACATTAATCCTTGATTGTTATGCAAAGTGCTGTGAGTGTTATGTAAAGCAGTCACAGTTGTTATGCAAAATGGTTGAGACTGTTTTCTCAGATCTACAAGGGTCCATTTGGTTACCAACGGTCCATCATTTATCTGGGGTCCTGGAATCCTCTCAGGGACCACTGGTTGACAACCACTGAATTAGATTGTCAGACAGAGGAGTGCGTGGGCGTACATCTGTGCCTGTCTTTTTTTTTGTCCTTCCTGGAAATAAAAAAGTCTGGGTTTCTGAGGCTAATGAACACCAATATTCATTTTCATGTTTTCAGCTAAAGGCATGTCTGGCCTTTCTGGCTTGAAACAGCCGGCAGAGCTGATTAGACATGACACTGTGTCACAGCCACAGGCTATTGAAATGGCCCCATCAGCACTTCAGACACTGTACACATTGTCATCAGTGACAATGCACTTACAGCAAGCATGCACCTTTCCACTTTGCAGAGAGAGGATTTGGGTGAAATTATAAAACAATTGCCTGTGCTTTTTTCTGGCCTGCAGCCGAACTTTCACTTCAGACACTTCCATCACAGAAAGGACTGCTCATTTATTGTGCACGCACTGTAGATGGCGTTTTATGTCATTAGATGGTGAATTGCTTGAGGCTCGCCTCCTGTGTTATAAGACACTTTGTTCATAAAGTAGGACTAGGAACCAAAGCATGTGATTTCGCCCTTTTATTTTCACCCTGTCTTTATTCTCATAATGGTCGTTTTCTGTCTCCTTCTTTCTCGCTCGCTCTAAACTTGGCTTACTGCCATCCAAGCCGTTTGCTTATCAGCTATATGTTTTGTTTCTTTTGAGATGAGTGTTCATTGCTCTCCACACTGAGATATACAATTCACACAGCACTAACAAACGCTAGAGAAAGTACGTGCTCAATGATGTTGTATGGACGTGCTGCACACGCCTAAACCCCACATGCACACCCGCACACATGAAGGCACACACAAAGGTTTCTGTACACATTCCCTTCTATTGCCGCTCATTCCGCAGCCCATGAATCTGTCCATGGTGGTCATTGCTGTGCCAAGGGTCAACAAGCCTGTTTCTGGCCACTTACACCCAATAAAAAGCCCTCGGCTGGAGATGAGCCTGCTTTATGGCTTGTAATGTTGTACAGTTACAGACCTCTCTGTCACTCCCATTCTGACCCCTGCAAAAGATATGCATGTGTGTTGTGTTTGGCTCACACTCACATTGGATTCCCTTGATCCAGTGCCTCCCTATATTTAGCTAATGTGTCGTATTCTCTCTGTGTGTCTCTGTCTGTCTGTCTGTCTGTCTGTCTGTCTGTCTGTCTGTCTGTCTGTCTGTCTGTCTGTCTGTCTGTCTGTCTGTCTGTCTGTCTGTCTGTCTGTCTGTCTGTCTGTCTGTCTGTCTGTCTGTCTATGGCTGAAATGCATGTCTTTATGATTGTCTGACTGTGCTCTCCATTTTTTTCTGTCTCCTCCTTTCTCACACTTGCTTTTCATGCATTCATGCATGAATGAACACACACACATACTGTAAATCCGTTTGTATCTGTTTGGCATCTTTGTATATCTGTTCTAAATGTTTCTTTATGTATGTCTAATTGTCTATCCATTTCCCTTCTGTCTTTTCCCCTCATCCCTTTCCTTGTCGTCTTGTCTGTCTGTCTGCCTACCTGTCTGTCTGTCTGTCTGTTGGTCTGTGCGTGTCTCCGTCTTGTCCTTTTTCCCTGTATCCACTCCGTCACGTCCTCTAGCCTTTGTGACTTTGCTGAACGGGGACCAGGCTCAGGATGCCATCCGCTCCCTCCACCACAGCACTGTTCGGGGACGCTCCATCACCGTCACCCTGCAGCCCACCGACTCCCTGCTGTGCGTCACCAACCTGCCCCACACCTTCACCGCGCAGCAATTTGAGGAGCTGGTGCGCGCCTACGGCAACATCGAGCGCTCCTTCCTAGTGTACAGCGAGCTGAGTGGCCACTCCAAGGGGTACGGCTTCGTTGAATACATGAAGAAGGACTCTGCATCCCGCGCGCGCTCAGAGCTGCTGGGGCGGCCGCAGGTACGTCAGGGCGCTGGTTCTCAAACGTGTTCATGCCGAGGACGTCGAAAGTCGAAACTGATGTCAAATTGATGTGTTTTTTTATCCATGGACACGCTATTTGAAATGCTTTATGGCAGAGAGACCTCCACACAGCCTTGGTTATACAGCACTCCAGCATGCAACTGAGTGCAAATCAGGCATAAGAGGGGATTTGTCAAATTTTGGCATCATGTCAACATTGTTTAATAATAGTTGAGCTTGTGGAATAGCTATTTGTGAATGCCTGAAAAACTAAATTGGGCGTGAGTGTTTAAAATGGTTCCGGATTTACTTGAGTGCTTCAGACACTTCCATCCAGAGTGACTTACAAGCATGAGATTGGATAAACAGAACTCGGATAAACAGAGTGAACAAGAACTCTAGTCAACAAGGTAAACAATTGCATAACTAGTGCACAGAAATAACATCAGAGAAACTAGGATTCCATAGCTCATACTCATTCTATCAGGCTCATGAACACCTTATTTATTTGATATGAAAGTGGCAGGGCAGCTGTAATCATTTTTTTCTTTAATGAATGAAAAAATAAAATAAAAAACAAAATTCTGATGCACGCGGTACCCAAAATATCACCCTTATCGCCCAAATTAATTGAGGAACAATGTAGCTGTCTGGAGCTCTCTGGTTGAGCTGTTTCCCCCACGACCCAACCTCGGATAAACGGATGGATGGATGATATACACTAACAAAGCATTAGTAAAAGTAATCTGCTGTAAAGTTTGACAATGTGTTACGACAAATGGTGCTTATTTGGCCAAATAACAAAACTCAAGGCTTGACAGAGGTGAGGAAAGAGAACACGATTAATTAATTATATGATGAGTTCTAATACAGTTAGACAGGTGTATTTTACAATTAGGCCAGGAAATAAATTAGAGCAACAATGTAGAACAACAATACATCATGCTTTTTATTTATTATTTGAGATATTCACACAAATTAGCTATTTTTTTATTGTGGTTTCAGTCACCTATCAAGTCAAATCAAATCAAATGCATTCCAGAAGCCCATTTAAAACACAGGCTGTGCTGTACAGATAAATTCCAGCACAGCAACCTACAGTATGACAAAGCTGTCAACACCGGGATAAGGGCAATTAAGTGTGAAATTATCGATTATGTCTTTATGTCATTATGTCATTGATTAGTTCTATGATTTGGTGATAATTAACTCATTCAGCGCGATCGGATTTTCTTTGTTTTCTTTCCACTGCCGCGGCTCAAACCAGTTCGATCGGTAAAAAAGCCCTTATTTTGAAGCTCAGATCTCCTAAACAGGATGTGCTGTTTCTGTTATGCTGTGTCTGTTGTCTTGCCTAATCGATCATCTGGCGATGTACCCAAAAACATCCGGGTCACAAGTCAGGAAGAGCTGTGTAGCCCTGGCTGCTTAACCCATGCGCCAGCGACATTGAGGGGGCAAACCGGAGGAGAGCCGTTTGAATGCATTGGGCTGAATGCATGTCAATGGGAAGGGAAAAAAAAAAGTTGTCCCCAATTCTGTCCCAAATGAAAGTCAGCAACGGGATGATCATCAGACGATGCGCACGGACTAATAGTTGGATTAAAGAATGAAATCTACATCTCGTCGTGATACGAGCCGTCCGCGTGACCGGCGGGGGGGTCTCCACGGGATGTCCACGAGCAGCTCGAGAACGGCGCTTTAAGAATTATTAGATTAGCCTTGTGCTTTATCTGAAAAAAGATGTAGCCAATCTACCGCAAAGAGAACCTGTGTGTTGTGTAATGGTGTCCCACAGGGCGAGAGGTCACTGATGGTGCAGTGGATGGACGTCAACCAGCTGAGCCAGGAGCAGCATCTCCACTCTAGGTGTGTGTGTGTGGACAGGCTGCCCCTGGACCTCTTTGATTCTGAAGAACTGACCCAGCTCTTCTCTGACACATACAAGCCTGTCTTCTGTCAGGTGAGGGTTTGCGTGCCATGTTTCTCTGTGTGTGTGTGTGTGTGTGTGTGTGTGTGTGTGTGTGTGTGTGTGTGTGCGTGTGCGTGTGCGTGTGCTTGTGTGTGTGTGTGTGTGTGTGTGTGTGTGTGCACTGGCCACCCAGGAGGACATTATGTAGGATTGCTGCTACCATTGCTTGCAGACAACAGTTTCATAGTGATGTCACATTAGCATTTACACTGAACTATCTGGAATGCTCACATTGTTTTTTTGTTTTTTAACTCTGATCTCACAACCGACCGTTCGGTGGGTTTGGTTCTTGTACTCTTGTACGACAATGGATTGCAGGATTGCAGGTGGTCCCCAGGCTGAATGATGGACAGTTGGTAACCAAATGGGCCCTTATAGCCTTGAGATCGTAAAAAGAATCTTTCATTTTACACTCTCAATAGTTAAATTATTCTTAAACATCTAGAAAACATTTAGAAAATGTAGAAGAATTGTTATTTTGGCCAACGTTTTACCAGTTTACACTATCTCTCCAAAATTGAGGAGACAAACTTGACAATCCTTAGTTTTGGGTCATGGAGACTGAACTAAACATCAAATGGTCGTTGGAGGCTAAAATGCAGATTAATGCAGATTTGGTGGGCTGTGGTATGAAAAAGGTTGAAAACCACTGTTGTACGATATTTGTTTTACTGAGAATAAGGTTAGGAAAAAAGGTTATGACCAGAGATAGTTGTACTGAGGTTCCGTTTAGGAATGCCAGGCTGAGCCCTCCCACTGGCCGGGGCGACCCCGCGGTGACGCCTAGGGTGACCCACACCAAGTAGAGGCTGAACTATAACTTGTATAGTCCACGTTGGAATCTGCTTTTCTGTAGGCCAACCTTCTGCTTAGCTGCAAGGCATGCTTGGGTTGAGTGATCTTGATGCTTATTAGCCGTGCTCCCGACCTTGCTCCCGGTGACATGGCTCTATTTTTCTCTGCACCAGACTGAGTGAGTCAGACAGACACTGATTGATGAACTTGCAGCATTGGTCAGCTGCTTGACCTCACAGTGTACTAGCGCCAGAGGTTCCCAAAGCATACAAAATCCACAAGTGAGGGTTACTTCTCTTTACACTTAGGTTAATAGTTGGGAAAGTGCACATTAACAACCACTTGTTAATGGGTTACTACAGAAAACTTCATATGAAAAATTCACATTCACACAGGAATTCACATTTTAGACACTAGCACCCACAATTTCCCCACCTACAGTACAACCATGCTTTTTCCTCCACAGATATATATTCAGGGTAGAGCTGTCAGTAGATTAATATAATTAATTGTGATTAATTGCATAATTGCCCATTGTTAATCTTTGATTAATCACAATCCAATTGCATATTTTTATCATTTTTTATTTCTAAATATACCTTAAATTAGTGTTTTTCAAGATTGGTCATATCACGGTCCATTATTGATTCTGCATTTGAGCCACAGACCACCATTTGATGACATTTATTTAGCCTTCCAGACCTAATTTAAAGAATTTCTCCACAATTCCAAGCTGTATTGATGTTGGTACCTTTAGGAGCGAACATGTGAATTTTGTATAATGTTTTCCACATTCTCTAATTGTGTAGATTTATTTTAAATTACCTTAAGTAATGCAGATGTTCAACATTTTGTACTGCGAGTTAATCACACGCTAAATAAATTAATTGAGTTAACTCATGACTCTGTTTACTCGCGATTAACTACTTAATGCTGACAGCCATAATTCAGCATAATATTTTTTTTTACTTTTTTAGTTTCTATTTTGTATTTTTATTTCATTTGATCTGTCACAGTCTGCATGTATAAATTGCACCTTAATCCATTATATTCATCCTCCCCCGCATGTCCATTTGGGCATCACTCACTCGCATCTGCCATCTACTGTACAGTATACTCCCAATTTTAGCTCCACCCCTCTGGCCTGCTCCCACACAGAAATCAATACACGTACATCATCTGGGTCCCTTGATGCTCTGTGGGCGTTTAGCTCATGTTGCTACGCTGTTGCAGAGCCAGCAGGCGTTTGACCTATGGTTCAGTATTTTGTGTGTGTGTGTGTGTGTGTGTGTGTGTGTGTGTGTGTGTGTGTGTGTGTGTGTGTGTGTGTGTGTGTGTGTGTGTGTGTGTGTGTGTGTGTGTGTGTGTGTGTGTGTGCTTCTGCTTTAACCATTCGCCTTATTCTGCATTCACACAGGCAGATACAAAGACATAGTGTACTATTCATTTTCAATGGAAGCCAGCGACATGAAGATACACATATAAATCAAACATTTGTAGCTGCTGCAGACCAGCTATAGACCTCCAAAAAGTTTAGCTAATTTCAAATTCTATACAAAATACAAAGCTGCATAATAGATGCTGTGTACCTTTGCATCTGCGTTATGGGTTACTACACAATCAAACAATTATACAGTGTCTGTGTGGGTGTGGGTGTGTGTGTACATACACACACACACACACACACACACACACACACACACACACACACACACAATGGTTAAAATGTTTAATGGGCGAGAAGCAACCGCAGGTCGGCTATTATTATTATTATCATACAGATTGGTAAGAAACAGGGGCTGAACCCCCCTTAGGTTTGTCTATGTCTGCACGTCCCTGAATATACTGTCAGCGCTGCTCCCTTTGATCTGTATGTATGCACGTCCCTGGATACGTTGTCCATGGATTATAGGCTACTGCTGCTATAGCGCTGTGCTAAACAACACATACCGTGTGGCAGTGGTGGCAAAACAACATGAATTGACAACACTTATTGGTTTATAAAGAAAGTATGTGTGTTAGTAATGCACGGGTCAGGGTTCGATCTGGCCCGCAACCCACCGACATTAAACACATGCCAAATAATGCCTATGGGCACAGCTTTTATGTGTAAAAAAAAAAGCTTTGCTACGCATGTGTGCAGCGAGGAAGAGGAGAGAGACGTGTCCATGCGTTGCAGATATACAGTACATTATATAACAACAGGTCTGGAGACACAGATGTTTAAAGAAAACTACTAGAAACCTGAGAAAAACATACTGCCGTTGATGCACAACGGAAAACACATTTGGGACAGAATCTGCAGGGACATGCAGAGAGTGTAAGAGGGGCAGGGGCTGAAATCCCAAGAGGGCGTCTTGGCTCTAAGCGCTGTCGCGCATTGAGAGCTTGTAGATTTGCTATTTTTGGGGCTGCAGCCTAGCAAAGCATACATACTGTATTACTGTATATCTTTCACCCACTGGAAGATATATCAATCAGCACAGCCATGCACAACAGTCCATTAGGCTGTGCAAATGTTCTCCCATGACTTTTAAAAACAATCAACTCCGATTATACTATTTGACCTGCCCCAATACAGCCCGCAAATAAAGTGAAAATTTCTTGACTTGACCCAACCTAGCCCGCTGGTAACCCGTGGTTATATATAAAGGGGTAGTAGTAGCTGAGACTTTGCATTGTGCGTCATGCTCTGTCCTGATGGATCTGAAGGGCACTTCAATAAATCCTGCTGATGTACCGTCAACTATTACCTCTGTGTGCAGGCCACTGAACACTGGCCACACGCTGCACTCATCCCCTGCACAGTGCACTTAACCTGCACCCCCTGTGCACACTCCCACCATGCTCTAGAATTTGGTACTGTAGCACCATCCAATCCTCAGTGTTCATTTAACCCATGGACTGTAAAAAAATGCCAGTTTGTACAATCACAGGGTTGAATTAACACTGAAGATTTCACAGTGCTTTTTCAGTGAAGGGCCCTCATTCCCCCGGCATGCAGTGTTTAAGTGTGAGTCAGCCCATGAGAGGAGGATGGAGGCGGAGCTGACCATGACGAATGTCTGTTGTAATGGACTGGGGGAGAAAACAACATGAAGGAAGTGGATGATAAGAGGAGAGTTTTTTAAATGTCAGATCTATTAGAGGGATGGATGGATGGATGGATGGATGGATGGATGGATGGATGGATGGATGGATGGATGGATGGATGGATATGGCATAGAAACAACGCTTACAGGAACTTTAACTTGCATATTCTATTGTGCTTATAGTTTAGGAACTGTCTTCCCAAACTAAGCTCTAGTGTAGGTTTTCACACTGCCTCACAACTTCACAAATTGGAACTTGGCCTGATAAATAATTTATATGAAGCAAGTTTATTGTAAAACATATGTTTGACGCAAACAACCAAATTACTCACATATCTATTTGAAGTCTTATTCCATGAAGAGGACTTGTAAAGCCATTCTTTGTTGTGCATGGTCCCTTCAATATGAACCACCCTGATATACAGTATATTTGTTATCTGTGTCGTGTACAAGATCTGCTAGCTCACAAACGCATCACACCATGACTCAGTATGAGATATAGTAGATCATCTATTTCTGGACCACAATTAAGCATAAAACATGCGGTTTAATTCAAAACACTCAAGAACCATGATACTTGTGGCATAATTATTAAATATCTTGGACTAAATTAGTTTTTCTCCTTCATTGTTTTACTCTCACCTCTCTCTCTCTCTCTCTCTGTCTCTCTCTGTTTTTCTCTCTCTCTCTCTGTCGCCCTCTCTGTCACACTTACTCTATGGTTCCCACTGACAAGTGTACTCCAGTATGGATCTCACTGTCAGGACTTCCCCTTTGTAGACAGTTGTGACATACTGTAGCAGCCATGACCTCAGCACTCTGGTCAGGCCATTGTGCCAATGATGCTGCACACGCACACACACACACACACACACACACACACACACACACACACACACACACACACACACACACACACACACACACACACACACACACACACACACACACACACACACACACACACACAGTTTCAGTGGGTTGTACGTGTGCCACTGTGATTCAGTCTCTGTTGGCATGGGGATCAATATAGGTCAGAGGCTGTCACTCTCCCTCCCTCTCTCTCTCTCCCTCCCTCTCTCTCTCTCTCTCTCTCTCTCTCTCTCTCTCTCCCTCCTCTCTCCCTCCCTCTTTCTCTTTGACAGTAGCACAGGCGTGCATATTTTTTTCTTTTATTGTAGGTCAAGAACCAAATCTCCTCTGGGAAAAAATGTGATGTGACCGTCTAGCTACCACTGTATGTCAGCCTCTTTGCCACTCCATAATTCAATTACACAGCAAAAATGTTCAGTGTCAGAGGGGTGATATTGTAGCACACTGTGATGCAGCTACTGCATTATTCAAATACAAAACAAAAAAGATTGACTGACTTGGACTTGGACTTGTGATTACTAGCATTTACTATAACTGACTTTAGAATCAATTCGACTTGAGGCTTGGAAAAATAGAGTGAATGGCAAGATATTTCTCCTGATGAAGCAATAGTTTACACTAGTATATGTTGTATTTTATGTACTAGCATGTTTGTATTTTTAAATACCAAGCTCCTGGATTGCAAGACAAAATTCAGTGTGAGTTGAGTTATGGTAGCATATCATACAGTATATCCAGCTCTGCCACACTATCAGTGCATTATTCTATAGACACTGAGACATTATTCAGACTTGTGTTTGTGTTCTAATTACTGTACTGCCTAGTGGTTGTTTACATGAGCACATTTCCTTGCCAGGGTTACGGTGAGGTTGTGTGTGTCTCTGCAGCTCCCATGCTTGGTAGACTGAATGGAGGCTTGATTGGTTTGGTTCTCCGTCAGGCGATTAGGACAACAATTTGCACGTTTGCAGGAAGTGTTGTTTGCGTGGGCGCTACCAACAGGAGTTTACCTTTGTAGTGTGTGTGTGTGTGTGTGTGTGTGTGTGTGTGTGTGTGTGTGTGTGTGTGTGTGTGTGTGTGTGTGTGTGTGTGTGTGTGTATGTGTGCGTGTGTGCGTATGTCTGAATTTTACATGTATGAATTCGTATGAGCTGTCTCTCAAAGCAGCGCCTGCCATGTCAGATACTCCCCACACACTCTCATAGATTTGATAGATTCCTAGACTTCTTAAACTCTCATTAGTAAAGTTGATCTTAAGTGATTAATTTATTGAGTTATTGAGATTAATTTATTGAGTCCTTCATTGTCAGAAATGCAATCAGTACCGGGTACAGTCAAACAGAAATGTAATCAGTGCAGGGTACACTCAAACAAATGTAACAGGTACAGGGTACAGTTAAACACATATCTAATGGGATCACTGAAGAAAAAAGTCCTTGTGGGTCTTGTTTCCATTCATGTCCCGGGTGTTCAATTCATAATCATGACCTGTAAAATAACAACAGATTCAAAAAGGTAAAAATATGTGCTGGATGGAGAACAAAGAAGGAGGTGGGGAGTAGTCACTAGCCACTGTTTTGAATTAGCATAACAATGAGGGTGACGGCATCGTCATCCAGTTGGCTGGCATCGTCATCATGACATGCATCCATTAAGACCTTATATAAGTAGAATTTCAAAGAGGTTTAGTGTATCTAGCAGCATTTGCTTAGAACAGAGCAGTTTTGCTCCTTTCATGACATTGCCCCCGGCCCAGAAATGAATTCCCCATTGATTTTCCTCCTAGACTTTTCCAAAGTGATTTATATCGAGACGATAACACGGCGGACAAAGCCAACTCGGGTCATGACAATTCATGACAACAAACACAATGTTTTGGGCCAGTCAAATAAAAATAAAACAAAAAGTGTTTTTTTTTATCCTCACTAGTTAGTCTAAAATATTTTTGTCATGAGATCTGAGATCTAGTCTTGAACGTCACTGGGGATGTCATTGTAACGTTACTGGAGGACTCCAGTGATGTTCAAGACTAGGCCAGATCACAGCCATTACGTCACATTTCCAGGACGTCTTCACCAGTTGAAATAATAAAGCTTATTCTGGGCCAAATCTGACTAGTTATGATTGATTTAAGTTAGTCTGGCCTCAATCTGACTCTCTCTGATTCATCCACGGATGCACGTCTTTAGTGGACAGGAATTGTGTTGGGTGAAATCAGGGGATATCTCTCTATCCTGGGCCAGATTTGACTAGTATTTTCCGCACTATAAGGCGCACCGGATTATAAGGCGCACCGGATTATAAGGCGCACCTTTTAGAACTGTTTTCATATATAAGGCGCACCGGATTATAAGGCGCAGAGAATAGAAGCTACTACAGTTAACATAGAATAGAAGCTACTGCAGTCAAACAATCCATATATAAGGCGCACTGGATTATAAGGCGCAGTGTGGATTTTTGAGAAAATTAAAGGCTTTTAGGTGCGCCTTATAGTCCGGAAAATACGGTAGTCTTGATTGCCCACTGGCCACAATGAAGACGCCACTCCCGGTCCTGACTGTGTTCACTGGGATATTTGGCCTTACAACCCAGATGTTTTGCATTGGAAGTTTTGGCATTCTAATCGGCCACCATTGTCCTAGCCGGCCCTTTTTTGGATAGGATTTTATTGTGCAAATGACAATAATGAACATTTTACTTTTAGTACCATTGAACTAACAAACTATTGTGAACTTGTCCTGTTGTCTGCCTTTTTTTCTAATTTTAGAACCATGTCACAAAGACAAACACGTGCCTTATGTATTTTTAATTGAATACACATAAATAAACCATGGCATGGTGAAACACCCATTCAAGAGCAAAATGTATTTCCTACAGCAAAGATTTTTTAGTAAATACGGCTTATAGGGTTGCTGCTGGAAGCAAGGAAAGGGGAAATATCACAAGGTAGCTTCTGCCGGTCGGACTGAAACGGCTATCTTCAATAGCAAGCAGTATAGCGACGCCAAACGGATGACATTTCTCTTCAAAGACCTATTTGGACGCTATCAGTGGAAGGAAAATGAAAGGGTCTTTCATCAAACTTTTTTTTGACAGACACACGCACGCACGTGCACACACACGTGCATGTGTGAGCACAGGCGTTTTGATGGTTTTAATCTCTTATTTTATTTATTTTTATATATTTACTTTCATTACACTGCAGTGTGATTTATGTTGCCAGCCTCATGCCCACAAGCGGTGCGGAGTCTCATTTGTCACGCACATTCAGAAATAATGATTAGCGCGTTTGTGTTTTGTCACGCGTGTTTCTTTTGCCGGCTCATTTCCTCGCGGTCCCACCCCCTCTCTGTACAGGCCATCGCCACGCTCACTCACTCACCCATGGTTCTTTACACATTACAATATTTTACCGTGTACGCCATATTCCTCCTTTCTCCTCGTCACCCCACCCATTACTCCCACTCACTCACTCTCTCTTTCTCTCTCTCTATCTCTATCTCTCTCTCTCCGTCTCTCTCTCTCTCTCTCTCTCTCTCTCTCTCTCTCTCTCTCTCTCTCTCTCTCTCTCGGTTTCTTCGACCATCAGTGGTAGATTGGTTCTGTTTATTTGCATGCATGCATTCTGCTTAATGTATGCCCATGATGAAGGCCTATATCGACCCGCTCCTCTCAGCAGCCATCCATTTAGCTCACTTCTTCCACTCTCCTTTCCCCACATGCCTCACCACTGCTCTCTGTACATCCATCCATCCGTCCGTCAGTCAGTCCGTCCGTCCGTCCGTCCGTCCATCAACAACGTCAGCAGATGAACGAGAGGAGAGTAGGAGGTTGGGGCTGGTGGTACGACGAGGGAAGGGATTGGATTGAGCTCTCATGATACGGAAATCCACTGTGGTTAAAATGTCTTCAAGTGATTTACCACTGCAAGCATTATAATTTACTCTACCACAGTGGTTTTCAACCTGTGGTCCGGGGACCACCAGTGGTCCTTGAGAGGATTTCCAGCTGGTCCCCGGGCTAAATGGACCCGCAAGGGTCCATTTGGTTTCATGTTTACGCTCTCAAAGAGTTACACCTGGTTAACCAAATGTCCGTAACTCAAAGAGTTAAAACATTCATCATCTGAATTAGCCCAAGTGTAGAAGATTAATCGTCATCTCGATCTGTATGTTTGCCTGTTCTGTTTCCCCAAATCCAGCCAGGAATTGTGGAGAAAAGCAAAAATAAATCTTTCGTTTTGGGGTCTTTGGGGCTAAAATGTCCTAAAATGGTGGTCCGTGGCTCAAATGCTGAATAAATGATGGGCCCTGGCATCAAAAAGGTTGAAAGCCACTGCTCTAGCAGTACTGTATACTCACTGTAATGATATTTTCTTTCTTTAAATAATAAATGATCAGTGGAGTATGGATGCTATTTTATATGCATTGCGATTTTGGTGATTTCCCCACGTCTCCTTATGCTGCTACTGAATGTGTTGAATGTGTAGGCCTATGTCTTTTTGACCATTATTTACAAAAGGAGTCGTACCGGCAAGTAGAAATGCAGTAAAGTAAATTAAAGTAAAGTAAATGAAATGAAATGATTAATGCTAATAGCAGAAACAAAGCACAATGTTTTCATGCATTCTGTGTTTGGATTGAGCATAGAGGGCGCAGGGGTTGCATTCTCAGCTATAGAATAATTATTTCCGAATAGCATTTCATTTTACAAAACCCCCAGGCAAGATCGTGTTATTTCCATGGATGTGGGCAAAAGCCTCAGATCTTTGGATTGTATGTCAAGATACTTAAAATAGCCTCACAGAGATGATCGTTTCCGCACTCCCATCTTGGCGTTATTTTATTTTTGTGTCGAATTGATGATGAATGTTGAATGAATTCATTCATAATTATGCCCACATCTTGTATTAGCTTTGTCATTATTAATACATTTTTTAGACAAAATAGCTTTTAGCTATAAACTAGTAGCCCTTTAAGCCAATCGATTACCCATTAGTTAAAAGCTATTATCCTGCATGCATTATTTAGCTTATCTTAACTGTAGCCACTGGTAGAATTGTAAACACTTCAATGAAAATTGCCTTCAGCATGAATGCTACTAAGTACAATATCCACGATTTTCCCCACCAAGGCACTGGGGCTGCTTGTGTGTGTGCTTATCTGGGCAGTGTTGCTATGTCTACTTATTATAAGCAACTTTTGACTCGTTTTACACTATAAAGTCACTTGCAAATATTTGCTGGTTGATGTTTTTTGGACTTGTTTCTAAAATGTACATGTATAACTTATTTGGGCTTGCTTCATAATGTTGTTTAAACCAGTGTATCTCACATTTTTTCACATCAAGTAACCCCAGATTGACATGTACTCATCCATCTGAAAATATCTGCCTCGACACATAGCTGTGTCTGGGAATCAAACTGTTTTTTATGCAGATGTTTGTATGAGTTCAACTCCAGAAAAGAAGACTGTGTAACATTTGCATCAAATGGAGATGAGCCTTTCACTGACACTGCTGGACAAAGAGCTGAGCCAAGCTGTTTTATCTGTCATCACACACACACACACACACACACACACACACACACACACACACACACACACACACACACACACACACACACACACACACACACACACGCACGCACACGCACACGCACATACAGTACACACACAACATCCCTCATTCTTCATGAAATAGAGGTGAATATATTGGTGTTTTATGTGCAGATTACAGCCATATAACCACACCAATAGTTGAGACGGTTTTAGCGTTGTCCCGACGGTGTGATATGTCCTGTTGCGCGTTGACAGCACATGTCGTCCCAAGTGATTCAATGCGTTGAATTCAATGGACCAAACCACAAACAAGAGGGTCATCATCACCAAGCAACTCCTTCCAGCCGTTTAGATCCAAGTAGTTTGGTGTGGTTTGGGCTTAAGGTCTGTTCAGATGGGGAGCGTCTGTAACACAGATGTTGTTGTCTGGAGCAACAATCTGGGTCTCCTCCAAGTCTGTTCATGATGGCCACAACTCCCACCGCCTAAAAAACAACAACCTCAAACACTTCATGTCTAGTCACGGTCACAGAAGTGTGCACGAAATGAGCATGCACGGCACAAATTTACTGAAAATATGCTGAGGTGTTGAGGTGCCTAATACAATGTGGCGCCTCAACATTTCTGAATAGGCCAGTAGATGAAGCTGTCCTGTATGTTTTGATTCAGATAAAAGTTTAAATTGCTAAATTGCTCAGTTCAACTGGAACTGATACAAAACACAGAGTGAATTTTCTATTTTTGTACCGGTAATTTATTCACAGCTATCTTTTGAACATTTTGTGTTTGTCAAACATCGACATTTTAAGCCGTAACGACACCAAAGGGTCACCATGCAACTGCTTGGGTTTGGAAGGAGGTGACCCTTTGGTGTGACCTGGGCCATTGAATAGATCAGGGATGTCAAACTCATATACACGGCAGGCCAAAATAGAACAATTGGTACAAGTCCAGGGCTGGAGCCGCCGGACACACAGGCACTTGTTCCCGAGGATGTCCCAGGAAAACAGCTAAAGTAATTTTTCCTCAAAAACCATGAATGTCCCTGAACAAGATTCATGTAAATGTGAAAGTGCGGGCATTAAAAAAAAAAAAAAAAAAAAAAAACATTTTTACACTTTCAAGAGTTAAAATATCCATCATGCAAATTAGTCCAAGTCTACACAACTGGAAGATTAATGGTCATGGACAGAAGCAAAAGAAATCTTTAGTTTTGGGGACTGTGGGTCTAAAAATATCCTCAATTGGTGGTCCTTGGATCAAATGCTGAATAAATGGTGGGATGAAGGTTGAAAACCCCTGTTCTAAACCACAATGTAAAATGGGAATAACCAGGGTCGCAAAAAGGCTTTGATTTCAACATACGGCTGTGATTGTGTTTGTGTCCTACAGCTGGCTCAGGATGAGGGCAGCCCCGTGCGGGGCTTCGGTGTGGTGGAGTATGAGAGCGCGGAGCAGGCGGAGGCCGTGCTCACAGAGATGGACAGAACGCTGGTAGGAGGACAGGAGATCCGCCTGTCTCTCTGCACCCCAGGAACCTCAGGGCGAAGCACGCTGGCTGCACTCATCGCTGCACAGGGAGTGGTACGTATGGCGCAAACAAACACGCACATCCATACATTCAAGTGCACACACCGATACATAAATTGTAATAGTAAACTTTAGCTACTTTTATAAATGTTCTCAAGGAATGCCTTGGATTAAAAGGTCATAATATAAAGAAAAAGGATATGGCAACACACTTCCCATGTAGTATATTGTAATTGTAGGGGAAAAAACTAACTATTCTTGATTGCATTTGCACTTTATGTTGTATAGTGGTGTATTTGTCACATCATAAGTGGTGACCTATAGAAACCTGCACATTAGACTCATCACGCAATTGCCACAAAAGGCAGAGCGTATTGGTCACAACTGTCCATGCAACTGCCTTCCAGGAAAGCTACACAGCCGTATTGCTTAGCTATGCCATGGCTTTAGAGTGAAGTGCAGGGACTTCTTTTGACTTCTGGCTGCCAGCATGCAACATGCCTGCTGGCAATATACTAAATGCACACAATTTCTAAAGGAATTTGGAACAAGGTCCCACTTGTGGATTATATTTTTGCAGTAGCTCTGGTTAAGCAGGGAGTGGATGACACAAAGGTAGGGTAACTGCTCTCTCTCTCTCTCTCTCTCTCTCTCTCTCTCTCTCTCTCTCTCTCTCTCTCTCTCTCTCTCTCTGTCATAGAGCAGCTGTGTGACATGTTTCCCCATTAGCGGTGCAGAAGCAAGAGTGATTATACTTCGGTAGTACATCCATGCCGAAACGAAAAAGTGACATTATTTGGATGTAAACAGCGCAGATTTTGGCTCATTTGTATTGGTATGGAGATCGGCCAACACTATTAAAATACCATCAGCTCGAAAATCTCACAGTATCAATACTGTGGCTTTCTATACCGCGATAATAGAAGTATGGTATATCGCAGTATGCCTAGTGCACCATAACGACACGTACACTCTAAATGACCCACACTAAATACTACTAACATGCAATGAATTGTAATTTGCTCTGCCTTGCAAGAGGACAAACACGCGCATACGGTTGCATTCTACTCATTTGGCAGCTTGCAGTGGGTTGTTGCATAAGACCAGCTGTTGCCTGTTTTATGCAAATTAGGTTTTGAAATAAAAAACAAAAACACTGAGGGAATTCTGCCACTCCAACAACGAGAGACGGCAAAATCATTTTGCGACCGTGACGGTTGAGACACAATAACACAATAAATCAGTTGCAACTGTTACAGTTGGCTGGTTTACTGTGGGTCGCGACTGTTGGGCCAACAACGGTCGTTACTAAACCTAACGCTAACCCTAAACAAAACCTCAGTAAAACCTATGCCTAAACCTAACCGTAACCCCGACCGATAGGATACCTGCTGTTGGCCGATGGACAACGGTCGCAACCTTGGGAAAACATCATAAAACTGTTGCAACCGTTGGGCCAAAGGGCATGGCTGTTGGGCCATTGGCCCATAGGAAATGATTTTGGTCCTCCTGTCAACAACACAAAGTGCTTTGTTAGGGAAATGCAACCGGTTTTCAATATAGATAGGCGACACTTAATGATACTGTAAGTGTAACGTATGCCCTTGCCCTTTCATAAAGAGAAACAAAAATCAATAGTACATATTCTGATAATTTTAAAAACTTAAAATGAATGAACTACCACTTCTTTTGCCTGAAGACATAAATAACGTTTGCACTATTCATAATAATAATATAATATATCTGGTGAATGAATATACAGTATAATATTCCCCAGTAGAGGCCATTTCCACTTCCTTGGAATCAGGAGCCTGTGGTGTGTGGATGCAGATTTGGCATAGTACTCAGAAAAGGAGAACTAGTCACATTAATAACGAGACAACACACCAGAGCTTAAATATGAGTGATTCTATTTATGATATCATAAGGTTTGACAATGACTTACATCTCATGTATGGGAAACCGTCCCTTAGTCAAAGCAACACACAGATGTGGATGAAGCACGTTAACTTATACCCAACCAGAAGCCAACCCCCATGGTAACAGGAGGTGACACAGTCAACAGATGGTTACAAAATGGAACCCCCATCCTTAACAGGAATGGAGCATTAGACAACTGAAATAACAACACTTCTTGGGACGTTTTAGAATGTTTACCAACAATTTCCATGACAGGTGCCAACCACTTAAACCCTACATACAGTTGGCCGGAGTTCCCCAGGGATCTATGTTTGGGTGAAATATCCTATGAGTAGGGGAAACAACGTGCCTGTCTGTACTTTTTTCCCCACTCAACGACAAGTCACATCACTGGAAACAGCTGATCTGTAAGCGTTGCATGTGTTCCATGTGGTTATTACTGATTCTAACATTTCCCACTAAAGAGACAAGCCAGATGTTAGTGGATGTTAGATATTTATTTATCCACTGGGAATATACTGTATCTCTCCTACAGGGTGGAAGAGATGCACTGACAGGATAATTATAGTTCCATAGAGTAGTACACAATGTCAGCCTGCTTGAAATAAACCACACCCTCACACACCATGCCAGCAACACATTCTGACATGCACCCACAGACCCAATATCCAAAGAGTGCAGAGAAACACATGCACACATCTGTGCATGTGAATCTCTGCGCTCTCTTCCCTACAGTTCATGTGTGAAGATGTGAGCACTGCGCTACATGCACATGCATGCATGCATACAGTAGACTGTACATGTGTTCATTGCTCATCACTCACTATACAAAAACACATTGGATTAATGAACCCAATGTCAGGAATCGAGGTTTGTAGGACCCAAAATGCAGGACAAGAGGCAGTACTCACAGTCACAATATTTAATAAACAAACAGCACAGGAAAACACTCTCACAATACAGTCGACACCTAACACTCTGGTTACAAACTGGCAAAGGGGGACAGAACACACAAGGCTAATATCACTCAGTAATCATTACACACAGGTGAACCACATCATAAATAATCAACAGGGCAGGGTGGGACAACAGAGGTAACAGGGTAACAAGGAAAACAGGAAACACTTCAAAACAAGAGTATACTCTACAACAACAGGAAGTTCTTCAAAATAAGGGTACACAATGTTCAGTCCATGAAACCCAACCCGCAGAGTAGCTTCATGTATATGAGTAGCTTCAGTAATAACTCAATCATACCGCAGATGAGGTCGCTATGCCGATTATGAAAATGGTCCCCTTACTC
>CM076979.1:36934838-37069838 GCA_039105355.1 Benthosema pterotum | reverse complement strand
GGGGAGACCTTGTGGGTCATAGAATTAACACAAAGAAAGAGATGAGAGAAACAAAAAGGAGAAGTTGATAAGGAGCCGGCTTCAGAACTTCTATTGTAGATGTTAATTAGTCTTGAAAATGAGATACAAGGCATTCCAGTCATGATTCTAACTGCAAAACAACTCGGTGCGGCATTACAACTCATTCAGGACCAGTCACGATTCTATACTTATAAACTGGGTGCTGCATCCTAAACGTTGAACTTAATGATGCAGAAGTGGCTGAAGTTTGAATCCTCAGGGGTTCAGTGTGCTCTGCAAGAAGTAGCACCAACTGCAGCAATTGGCGGGGACTCAGTTGGGAGAAAAATAAATGTAAGAAAATAAATGGTTGTCCATGATGAAAGAGGGAGGACAGCACTCCAAATGTACTATTTATTGCCACACAGTTGTCTCGGGCAAGACATTTTCTGCCACAGACAGTCACACTGACGCATTTTTTACAATTTAGGCATTTCGCAGACTCTTAAGGGACATTTCACCATTTTTGCCAAAAAATATATGTATAACATCTAGACACTTTCCTGGTGGTCTTTATGTGTGTAATATAATATGTATTTAATGTATGTGTGTAATGAAATATATAGAAAATAATAATCTATACAATGAATCTATACACACTATACATCTGTCCACCCTACAGAACATGCAATCTAATATTTACTTCAGCGTTCGCATAAGGTCATAAACAGGTGCTACATTTACAGTAGAATGTTTGTACGCATTGGCAAGGCCGCACTTTTAATATCCTCTACCTTCGATATTTGATGTGCTGTTATGATAGCAGAACGGGGGGTGACTGATGGATGTACTTGTGTCTCTGTTCGCAGGGAAGTACGGACGCCCTCACAGCCTGCCCTTCTTCAGACCCCCTCTCACCACGGCCCTGCTGACCCTGGGGAAAGCACAGCAGGTCATCACTGTGTGTGTGTGTGTGTGTGTGTGTGTGCGTGTGCGCGTGCGCGTGTGCGCGTGCGCGTGTGTGTGTGCGTGTGCGTGTGTGTGTAATTACTGTGTAATGGCAGTGTAATAATTACTGTGCTGTTTGTTGCAGAGTGCTATGCTGGGGAATGGGCTGGTCTTACAGAACCTCTTGCACATGCAGATGGCCCAGCAACAGCTTCTGCACATCAAAGACAAGCGCAACAGCGGTGTAAGACGCCTGCTTCACTCTGTGTGTGTGTGTGTGTGTGTGTGTGTGTGTGTGTGTGTGTGTGTGTGTGTGTGTGTGTGTGTGTGTGTGTTGTGTGTGTGTGTGTGTGTGTGTGCATGCATTTATCTCTTAGGTATTATATTTATATTTATGGTCAGAGTCTTTCTACATGTAGCACAATTTACAGTAGGCATTTAGCAGATGCTCTTAATCCAGAGCGATTTACATAAAGTAAAAACATTGCAATGCATCATATACACATAATGATACATAGAGATTAGTTGAATTTACAATTACAGTTTACAATTAAGCAGAATTTACAATTTGTTTACAATTCAAGGACTAAAAAGATGGTAATACATTTGACATCCTAAGGTTACTCTTATCCAAGTCTAATATGCTATCTAAAACCTAGCAATGGGCTGAAATGTACTCCCTAGTGCTACGGGTTGAGATGGACTTTGAAGCGGTGTGTTTTCAGACTGCGGCGGAAGATAGGGATTTGAGTATGTGGTTCTGAATTCTATGAGAAGTTCCATAGTTTTGGGGCCAGGAGGGAGAAGAGCTTGGGACTAGTGGAGCGTTGGCCAGAAGTTTTTAGTGCACGCGAGGAGGTATGACTATGAGACTATCAAGATATGGTGGTGATATCCCTTTAGTTGTTGAAAGCAAGCGTGACAGTTTTGAACTCTGCACTGTGCGTGCAGCAACTGGAAGCCAAGAGGGGGGAACAGGAGGAGGTGAGTGACATGTCCGAATTTTGTCTGGTTAAAGACCAAGCGGGCTGCAGCATTTTGGGCCAATTGGAGGGGCTTAAGTGTGGTTTCCGTTAGACCAGTAAAGAAGGGAGTTAGCACACAGGATGCATGCAGAACTGTGCATCTATTGGAGCAATGGGGCATGCACAGTTTGCAGAAAGGGGGAAATCCACTAGTGGACAGCACAACCACTTGCTTACCAGTCGTGACCTGGTTGACGAACATGCACTGCTCTGTGCTTGCGGTTATGTTTAGGTTCAGCTTTAGAGATGGGCTAGTAATCCGGCCTGCTCTGTGCTTGCAGTTACCGGTATGTTTTGGCTTAGTTTTCTAGTTTAAGGAGTCATTTGGATTTAATAATGTACCATGCAAAATAGGCTCACAAATGGAGAACTAACTAACTCCCCACATGGAATGGAGTGGAATGGCTTCGTGTTAAATACAACTGAGGATTTTACAACGTAGCCCAGAGTGGGGTTCCACTGAGATAGAAAGAATTAAATCACATCGGGGTCTATGACAGTACTGCTACTGTACCATGATGAATTCCAATAATTTAGTCCATCTTTCGCCAATGTGCTCAGGGGAATCTCATCTTGTTATAAAATATTTAACTAACTGTGCTGCTGAGTGCGCTCCCATTCCATCATGCAAGTCAAGTTCCAAATCACATTATGTGACGACAACAGGGCTGTGGTGGGGGTGAGAGTGCAGAAGTGGACCTGGACAATGCACACTGTCAATGGAAGACAAAAATATCATGGACAATGTCACAGAAGACAAAAAATGTCATGTTTGTACTGTTTGCATTGTTACATGGTTGCTGGTACATAGACAAAGAAGACAAAACTACACACAAAGTCATATACCGGTACAGACATGTTTGTCAATAAGGGACTACCTTATGTACCTTAGGCCTATCTACAATGTCGAAGTGATGTACTGTACCCCTCTGTGCCCCTCATATCACACAGGTGTGTTTTTTGGAAGACAAGTCTTATTTGACGTAAAACAGTATGCATTCATCACGTCAGACCTCCATGTAACAATGTAACAGATGTAACATTTCCCAATAGGGGGGGCAGGAGAAAATGGTATGGGGGCGGCTTCATTGCCCGTGGCGCAAAGCCGAACCCATACCATTTTGGTTACAGGACAGAAAGCATCAATAATAACATCAGTTGTTGTTGAAGTTGCAACAGACATGCAGCATGCATAAAGCTAAAGGTCTGACTCAGAGTTTTCTGTTTTTAATTATGAAATGGTGTTGGTTTAGTGGTGCCACATTTGTAGTTAGTTAATAGCAGTAGTAGTGTTTCAAATCATTTTAAATATAAGCACTTTAATTTGAAATATCTTGGGTTGTTTTGCATGCCATCATGTTTGGTGGAGCAGACTGGGCATCCTAAACTAAACATGCTCTCTTTCTCCTCCTCCCTCCCTCCCCACCAGGCCTCCAGTCTGCTGCGTGACCCATCCCGGCTGCTGCTCCATAAAACCATGTCTCTGAGACCTGTATGTCCCGTGGCCCTGGGGAAGGGCCTTCTAGGAGACTCCCCCACAGGTAAGACACTACATAACGCACACAGAACAGCTCTTCGCTACTTCGGGGTCGGTTCCCTACTTCCTTCACTGGTCTTATCGATGATACTAATTTGGTGTTATCGATGATAAGTATCTGTTCCGTTTGGTGTGCACTGTGCAGTGCTTCTCAAACTTTACAATTCTATAACAGGTCGTTTTCACTTTTGTTTCAGCAGTGGTTCAGCCATAAACCATGTGCCACGCCCCCACCTTTTGAGACAGCTGAATCACTGCTGAACTGAAAGTGAAAGTGTGAGTGTTAACACACTACTGACATGGTGGAGAGACAATATATAGCAAAAAATGCTTTTCGGAGCGACGTATATAGGTGAACTTGAACAACACACCTTAACTCCATTATAAGCTTATTTGGGGGTAAGGGAAACGGCCATTAAGGAGTGTTTTCACAAAATAACACCTTAAAAATAAATAATGGCAGATAAAGATGGAAAAAATAACTTTTGGTATGAAATTCTCGTTTAAACCAGCAGTCAGTATTGGTCCAGTCTAAACGGTAATTGGCTGAGAGATCAGTTGCGACCCTTCTTTGCTACTAACCCACAGTAAAACCTATGCAAAAACGGTTGCGATTGTTACGATCGGTCAGTTCTCATTTACTGTCGGTCGCAACTAATTTACTATCAGCCACAGCCGTCTGCCTCAGTCACAAGTTTATTTCGCCACTCCTGGATCGGCTTGTTATAATGTCACCATGACATGAAACTAAAAATGTAGGGTGGCATTTCTTCCTCACGTTTAAGTAGTTTATTCAGGTTTCTCATCCCTAGAATAAATTAGGAATAACAATGTGATTAGAGTATGTTGTTGTTGTTGCTGCTGCTCAGTGAGGTTTTCAATAACAGCTATCAGGGTTCCGGTTCAGTTCAACCTGCTGGATATTTCTTTGCTATACAAATCCCCTGGGGAACCTGAGCACATTTGCAATTCAAATCCCCAACTGGGAAAATCAGTGGGTCCTTTTTCAATAGGGATGCCGTATCACAGACTTTCTGAGTGTTTGTGAGTGTGAGATTCACCGTATGCAAATTTGTGTTTACTTTATTTTGGGTGGTATTCTGAGTCTTTTATTATACTGTACATGCACCTGGGATTAAAGGATCTCTTCTTTCCGCCACATTTTCCTCTCTACACCAAATATCTTGTCTCCCATTGTGAGCTTCTAGATTGGGTATTTTCTTCAAATCTTTGCTTATTCTTCCAGAATGTTTGGCTCTTATGAGATTCATGATTTTGTAATGTGTGCTCACACACAATAATGTTATCAATTATTATGAATCATTATGAATCTGTGCTTGGAGTGAATGGAATGTAATCTGAGAGCATAAAAGCAGCAAAAAAAGATGATTAGCCGTGATATGATCATGATGCATAAGGCATGATTTGAAATGTCATATTATTGTTGCTGTGAGGAAGAAACCACCGGAGGTTTTTGATTTATTTTCCATAAATCAATGCTACTGAACAACCTTTATATCTGTGTGTTGGAACAAAGAATGTGGAACTTATAAACAGCATTAAAAGTACTTCAGACAAAAGCTTATAACTCCATTGGAACCTCAAACTGTCTGCTGAAGTAGCTACACACACGCACGCACGCACGCACACACACACACACACACACACACACACACACACACACACACACACACACACACACACGTATACTACTTTGTTTGTTTGTTTGTCTCTCTGTCTGTCTGTCTATTTATATTTCCTGAAAAATGAACAATTTGTGATATTTAATTTCAACAGACAGGCAATAGACATGCTCTCTTAGTTACACTCCAGTACACTCCAATCTCATTTACAATATCATATCCCCAGGAGCTCGTTTTAGATTTGACATATTCCCTTAGGTTCGCAGCATGACGCCCACAAACAATCCATCATTCAGCAAATTTAGCAAAATGTCAACTCTGAACGTAAACAAATACAAATGCATGAAGGCAACGCAACTTCCTTTATTGGCCCTGCATATTCATGCATAATAATCATTTTAATACTATTGCTATTATCTTATCAACATATTAAACAAATTCCAAGTTAGCCAGGCAAACATGATAAATTATTAATAATGTCACAAAAGTAACAAACAAAGGAAAAAGTCGAAAATATTATTATTTTTTTATTTTATTTTACCGTGGTAATGAAGCCCATACCACGGTATGCGTTACATTCTGGCGGTATGGCGATATTGCGATTATTGCCCTCAGCCCTACAGGGTTGCAATACTTTCTGATTTTTTTAATGGCCCTGCTGCCCTGGCAATTTGCATTTTCTTTTTCATGAAGAAATCAACAACATGAAACACCTTGCCCCTGATATGATGACATTCCCATCTATTCAACTCTCCTTCCTCTTCCTCTCATACCTTGTTACCTCTCCCAGGGTCGGATCTAGGCATGGGCATGGGGGGGTGATGCCCCCCTAAATGCCCTGGCTGCCCCACCACCAAACATGATGGCATGCAAACAACCCAAAGATATTTCTAATTAAAGTGCTTATATTTTAAAATGATTTGAAACACTATTGCTACTAACTAACTACAATTGTGGCACCACTAAACCAACAACATTTCATCATTCAAAACAGAAAACTGGGAGTCAGACCTTTAGCTTTATGCATGCTGCGTGCCTGCCTTGCCTAATATAAGTCCTGTAATGGAAAATGGTATGGGTGTGACTTCATCGCCTGTGGCGCGACGCGTCACAGGCGATGAAGTCGCACCCATACCATTTTCGCCTGCCCCCCCCCCCCCCCCCCCCCCCATTACATCCGGGCCTGGTCTCACCTCTCTCCATCCTCCCTGTCCACCTGCCCTTGTACTCTCCTGCAGAGTTGGGCCAGGATGCTGTGCCAGCGTCTCCCCACAGTGCCAACATGGTGTCAGCAGCAGGCATGTTGCCATACCTCCAGGGACGGACAGCCGGAGGGGGAGATCAGAACGGACCACACACTATCGCTAGCGCTCCCGCTGCTTCCTGCTCAACATCTGACAGGCAGCCAGCGCCTCCCGGGACCACAGTGAGCTCCCAGCCCCAGGGACAGAGCTACTCCCTGGGGATTAGTAACTCAGGCCTGGGCCCCCCTCCGCCCAAAGCCCCAGGAAACCAGCCCAGCGTCTCTGATGGCTCCCCACTGGTAAGCACACAGCGTGTGTGTACACTGCACACAGGCACGCAGATGCACGCTCACATGCACACGCGCATATTGGTTTAGCAATCTTTTTGGTAAACCCTAACATGCCTAACTTTAAATTTTACCATGTGAGACTGAGCGCGAAGGTCCCCATTTAGACATGCACAATAAACTTGCTTGATGTCTACAATCTGTCCAATCTCACCCCCTTTGAGACACATACACAGACTTGATTTTTTTTCAAATTACGCATATGTCAGTTTTCATCATTTTCAAGGATTTTAAACAACACATACACAATGACATATAGTACTATAGTATGTCCTGTTTCATCATTTTCAAGGAAGAAAGGAAGTAGAGAGAGATAAGAGGAACATAGATGTGTGTTTAAATGAGAAATGGTTTTATATATTAAATTTATTTTGTAGAGCAAATTGCATTGCCTGTGCTTGCTGTGTGTGCCCACACAATGCCAAATAGAAAATGACAGAAAAGTCTTCAACAGCACAGCCATCAAGAAAGAGGATTGCTTCTATTGTGATTCACAAACATTCAACATTCAACATTTGCACGTACGCATGCACCCACCCACGCACGCACACACACACACACACACACACACACACACACACACACACACACACACACACATACTGGTACGGGTGGTTTATGAGGACATTCCACATCATACCAGTTTTTTCATGGATTATGGGGACCCACCTTTCCCATTGTCTTAGAGATATGCCGCAAAGACTAAAAAATTACCCTCAAAAACAGGAATATTTCTGTCTATTTGAACTTCAACAATTGTCAAAGGAGGTCAAGATTTTCACATTCAAATGAAGTCAGACTTTTTGAGGATTATGAGGACAGGGCGGGGCAAGGTGGGACTTAGCAGAATAAGGCGTTTCCTAGCACAAAGGTGGTTTATGAAGACCTCCCTTACTTATTGGGACATTATCCATACACACACACACAATCATGGCAAAACCCTTGGTTATGAGGACCATACTGCTTTAACTGGACATTACCCATACACAAACACAGACACACACACAATCATGGCAAACCCCTTGGTTATGAGGACCATACTGCTTTAACTGGACGTTACCCATTCATCCATACTATAACTAAGGACATGAATGAATGAATGTCTGTCTCTCTGTCTGTCTGTCTGAAGCCACCAGAACTTCTCACAGACTGCACCAATCAGTCTGAATTTTCACAGTCATTGAGCATAATATGTGTTATATACAGACAAAGCCCCTTTTTCAAATTGTTAATGAATCATTAATTTAATAGTGCATTAAATTTTTCCCCCATCGACTTAATATGGGACACTCCGACCGCCCCCTACCGTCACACACATCACAGGTCACCGTTCTCGGTGTTACCCCACTCTCATATTCCCACTGCTACACCAGCAATGCAGCTGATAATGGGCTATACAATTCAATTCCTATACACGCGGTATTGGTGTTGGGGAGGAGGAGGCGGCACGCCACCCCCCCCGCCCAGGGCTCTACAGTCGACTGGGTATCTCATTTGCGATACATTTATAATGCTACCGTACAGCGGTGGTGTTCGCTAAAAACAAGCCGATCTTCAAGCTAACAACAGCCGACTTGCATGGAATCGAGAGACCAAGTGCGCAAGGACAGTTGCATGCCGTTACTCACGCTCTGTCCAAAAAAAGCTGAATGACTTTCGACACCAACATGGAATATAAGCGCATGGACACGAGTGAGCCCTGGGTGCCTCGCATTGCCAAAAAGATAACCTCTGTGAGGTTGCCCAATTGGCAGGAGGCTCCAAAAACAGTCGAAGATGTCTTTTAAGGGGTTTTATTAAATCCCAGTAGTGCATATATACATTGAACAAAAAAAAAACAGCAAAATAATATTGGCCAAAAAACGAAAGAAAGAACCGAGGAAAAACTAAGGCGAACTGAGGACTGACAAAAAAAATGCACTAGGCTATGGCCACTGTACAGGCCCTAGACACTCTCACACGTGTGTGTGCGCGCAGCACGGCTGGTAGACAGAATTGAAGAGCCTTCACAGCAGTCTCATTTTTATAGGGGTGGATCCCACCACTGAGAGGGTTCTCAATTAAGTCAATGCAGCAGATCTACAAGCTCACTGGACTCAAAATACAGGCAATATAAATCCATGGCAATAGATATTAGTTGTTAGACTAACATCCCTATGATTCACATCACTATATTGTATAGTAATCCGATATCAATCATTTCAGTCTGTAAACCACCCCTCTCTTCCCCACAGCACTTGGCACCTTCCACACTCTATTTCAGCCAATGGCTGCCTTTGCTCTGGTTTGGCAGTGGAGCTGAGCAGAGGAGGGCCAGTGCTGAGGTGGAGACAAAGGTGACAAACAAATGATGAATGAAATGTTTTCTCTGAAATGACTATTATTTCAAGTTAATTCATTATAATACTCATTTGAATACTCATTAAGAATAATAATGAACTAAATGAAATGAATTATTGCAACCATGCACAAACAATGTCTCTTAGCCCTCCGCCCCACACCCCACAGTCACTTGCAGTAGCACCCAACCCGGCGGTGATGTTATAATGATTGGCTGCCTCTGTGTGTTTGTGTGTGTGTTCTTCTTTAGATAGTTTTTGGGCACGGGCTGCCCCGTGACAGCCTCGTCTCGCAACGGGTCGGATGCGTGACCACTGTTCAACAACAGCAGGGACGTGCAACTTTTCCTATGCGTGTGTGTGCGCCCACAAACGTCTCCCTCCGAGTCTGCACTGGGTTAAAACAGTGGGTTTCACCAGTGGTCCCCAGGTTAAATGATGGACATGGTGAACCAGATGTAGCTTTTTGGGAGCTTAAAATATCTGAATTAGCCCAAGTCTACACAACCACAGAATGAAGAAGATTAATGGCCAGCTTCATCTGTGTGATTTACCATTTCCCATGTACAAATATAGGGTGAAGTAAACATCAGAGATGCTCGCTACAAGCTGCAACTAGGACCTATGCTAACCTATGCTAAGATCTCCTGAGGCACGACTCCCTGATCCCACAGTTGGATCATTGTCAGCAGGTGTCTCAGGGTCGCTGGTGTTTCGCCCCTTAACCTGAACACCTCTCCTGAGTGGGGCAGTAGACTGACCAGCCTTCACCAGCAGAAGGGTTCCACCTGTGGGCTCTTTCCATCTACGGCTGGGGGTGGGGGGGGGGGCAAATTTGCAAGGCAGGGGCGTCACTCCCTGAGCCAGGTCTATCTGAACGAGGCCGCATACCCTGACACCTCTCCTGAGCGGGGCGGCAACGGCTGACTAGCCGTCACCGGCGGAAGGGTTCCAAACGTGGGCTCTTTTCATCCACAGCCATCTTGAGCTGGACTCGGCTGCTGCGGTAATGTCCCTGATGGCACTCTTCAGCTGACTAGGTTCCAGCCCGACCTTCCGCAGGAAGCAGTTCACCGACTTTGCCGGGAACCCGCGGCAGCAGACTTCAATGGGGTAGCAGGTGGCTTGCCACCCCTTTAACACAGCTTCATCGATCAAGTCCTGGTATTTGTCTCTTTTCAGTTGGTCTGATACAGCCAGCCTCTTCTCCCAGGGTACCGTGAGTTCAGCGACGATGATGGTTTTTGTGCTCCTCGACAGCAATACCAGATCTGGTCGAAGGGAAGTCACTGCCATGTCTTGCGGGAAAACAAGTTTCCTCTTCAGGTCCACGTTCAACTCCCAATCTGAAGCGCCTTGCAAGGTACTGGGTCGGGTCTTGGTTGCTGTTCCGGTCTTTCCATGAACCTTAGATCCTTCCCTGATGAAGGCTTCATATCCATGTGAAAGTTGTGGCACAAAACGCCTATTTAGTCAAATATCTCCACTTTTCACGAGACACACACACAGACATCTCTCCCTTCGGGCGAAGGGATCATAATACCACCTGCACCTGATCACTGCAAACGTCATCAGGCTAAGACAAAAAGTTCGGGGAACACAATTGCCTGGTGCATTGCGATAGGGGCTGGGTAATTAATCACACCACCTGCCAATTGTGTTCCCAAAATCTTTGTGTTAGCCTGATGACGTTTGCAGCGATCAGAGGAAGTTGTCAAAATGCGTTCAGCTGGTATTATGAGCCCCTTTGCCCGAGTCTGTGTGTGTCTCGTGAAAAGTGGAGATATTTGACTAAATAGGCGTTTTGTGCCACAACTTTCACATGGATATGAAACTAGAGGACTATATCGCACTCCACGTCTTGGAATTATTTAATGGGTAAGTAAACAGGGAATAATGAGTATGAAAAGAGCGCCAACATTTAAATGTTACCACAAGTCATGGCTCGTGAAGTATGGATTTATTCTTGAAAAAGAATAATAGCCATGTAGGGCTAATTCAACGGGTAAGGTCCTAGTATACACAAACGCAGACACACACACAATCATGGCACACCCCTTGGTTATGAGGACCATACTGCTTTAACTGGACGTTACCCATACACACAAACACAGACACACACACACAATCATGACAAAACCCTGGGCTATGAGGACTACCAGGTTTAACTGGACATTGACCATAGCAGGAGTGCAAAATGCCAACAGACTGGCCAGTTGTGTGAAGAACCCCCCCCCTCCACACAAACACACAGAGTATCATGACAAAACCCTGGGCTATGAGGACTACCAGGTTTAACTGGACATTGACCATAGCAGGAGAGTGAAGAACGTCCCCCACCTCCATACACACACACACACACTATCATGACAAAACCCTGGCTATGAGGACTATAGGACAGGTTTAACTGGACCTGACCCAATCAAATGATGCCACAGAACTTATTTCTCAGTCACCGGGTCTCTTGTAATAACCCTGAATTATTGATACTGCAACCAGTTATTTAAATTCCTGTGTTGATATTGTCATTAGAAAAACTGAATTTACCCAAATGACAAAGCATACTCTGCTGTCGGTTCAAAAACTCCAAAATGTTAATTTTCAAATGGAACACAACCACCCTGAAGAATAAACATTGTATTGTACTCTTACATCGATTGAGTTAGGCATATAGAAATTTGATTTATTGAAGAGTATACAACCTTGTTCATAACCTTTGTACTGATACATTGTTGTACTGGTTCCTTGTTTGTTTCTTGTTGTTCTGTTCATGCTTTGGCAATGTAAACGTATGTTTTCTCATGCCAATAAAGCCAATTGAATTGAATTGAATTGAATTGAATTGTCTATTCGCTCACATGGCAGTGAATGCTGGACCCTGAAGCCAAACCAGCTGAAGTCTCCAGACGGGCTATTTAAAAAAAAAAACATTGTGTACAGTACCAAACTTCAAAAGGCGTGTACGTGATACCACAAGAATTGGTGTAAGTGAATATGAAGGGTCAGGGCAGAGAGCGACAGCACTGTTTGTCCAGAGCACACAATACTTTGTATCAGTCCATAATGCATAAATAGCAGCATGAACTGACTCCTGACTAGGAGTCAGTTCATGCTGAGTCAGTAGGCTGCAAAGAGTCAGAAAGAGGGAGCAAGATAAGTGTTTCCTCCAATTTTATATACAAGAAGATGGGCCTTCATAGAAAAAAGAAAAAAAAGAAGAAGATTGTTTTGAAGTGTTGAAATATGCTGAAAAGCCATGATTGAGTCATGTGTCAAAAATGCCCTGAGGAGAAAATTCAACGTAAAATAGTGCTGTACTATTGGCAAAAAAAATAAATGTACTAAATGAAAAATGAAACAAGGACAATTGCTGAGGCGGGTTTAGCACCCAGTGGCACGCAAAATGCAGGAGAGACCTCAGCTTTTTGCCAGAGTGTGAGTGTGTAAAGTGCTGGCCTTTGACCATAGCGTTACAGTGAATACTATTATGGCAGGGAAAATGACCAGGGGGTACACTAGACAAGATATGTTGTGGTGGGGTATATAAGTCAGCTCTTATTAAAGTGTCTCTCAAGTTTTTGGCCCACTTGTGGGCAAAGATAGGAGTGTTTCTAAAAACTGAACCAATGCTGGGGTCAGAAGACAAGATGTGCCAGTGATTTTGAATGACCTTATGAATGTCGCTAGAAGCAGAAGAAAAGGTAGTAGCACAGAGTATTCTGTTGGACCCTTTAGAAGGCACCGTCTTGGGAGATAGTAGGTCTTCCCTTTTAACCTCTTTTGACCTCTAGCTCTCTCTAGAGCCTGATTCAAAACAGTGTGACTATAGCCTTTAGAGGCAAACCTAGAACACAGTGCAGCAGCCTGCTCTTCAAAAGTGACATCAGATTTTTTCTCACTCTGACAAACTGACTATAGGGTAAACTTTTCTGTTGGATGTCCAGGTGGATGGTAACTGGAGTAGTGTAGAAGACTATTACGATCAGTTTCGTTTCTGTGAACAATGGCATCAACTACATTTGTTTTATGGACCTGTACATCTAGGAAGGAGACAGTGTTGGCTGTGTTCCATGGTGAACTAAGTAAGCACTAAGTAAGACTTAAAGTCAAAAAGTTTCTATAACGAGCCTCTGAAGACTAAATGACTAAATGTCATCTACAGTATATACCTAGACCAAGACTTAATTGAAGCAGAAAACGGGTTATTATTATATATGAAATCTTCCTCAAATTTCCCCATAAAGAAGTTTGCAAAATTGGAGAACAGGGGCTACCCATGCTGACCCCCTGACACTGAAGATAGTATGAATTCTCAAAATTTTTGTTTAAAAACCAAATTTGTGTGTTCAACCAGGAAACCAGTCAGGGGAATCTTGCTTTCTCTTTGGTCCAAATAATAGGTCCAAATAATAGGCTAAGACACTGAGGCCCTCTTGATTGGGAACATTAGTGTACAATGAGGCTATATCAAGGCCACATAGATAGTCATTCTCCTGAATGTTACCAATAGATTCAATTTCGTTTAAAAAATCAGTAGTGTCTTTTAAAAAAAGAGGGGAGCTGGTTGACCAAAACCTTTGATATGTCTGTCAATATACTGTGATAAGGGCTCTGTTAGAGATTGGTTACCCGCTACAATGGGGCAAGCTGGAACAAGTTCAACCAGAGACTTGTGGATTTTGGGCAGACAGTGGAATAAGGGACGGACAGGATGTTTTTGAAAAAGAAAACTAAATTCATCTTTAGAGATCAGAAATTCACTCAAAGCATTGGTAAAAAATGATTCAATTTCTTGAGAGAATTTCGTGGTGGGGTCACCATTTAAAGGGGTATAGAACTCAGTGTTACTAAGTTCTCTTTCCTATGAGTCTTTCCTCTTTCCTATGAGTCTTTATTTTTAATAACCATGAACTGAACTTTAGAGTGCTGGCATATTTTTCCATTTTTTACGCGAAACAAAGGCACCTATGGTTGAGCTAATGTGTTTACAATTCATAATCTAAGCACTTAGCAGACGTTTTTAATCCAAAGCGATTTGCAATCATCATCATGATACTTCAATTCAATCACATACAAGTATCTAATCAAGGAAAAAACGGGCGGACAGTAAGCAGATAATACAACATCATTATACAACAAATGCATATAAATATTGGTCTAATCTAAGGGCTAAAGTGGAGCGAGAGTGTTGAGTCTTTAGATCACACCATCATTTAGGGAGTGAGTCTGTAATTCTGTTTTATTTTTTATTTTAAAGATTTATTTGTGTGTGGGGGTCTTATTTGATAGGACAGTAGGCTGACAGTATAGGGGGTGAGAGATGGGGAGATCAGATCACACAGGCGACACCGTCCAGGCATCATAGCCCAGGCACATTTCTCCATTCCGACATCCCCCCATTCCAACACCTAAACCTAACAGTACTCCCATTCTGACAATTAAGAATTGAATGTCGGAGTGGCAGGATGTCGGAATGGAGAGCGGTTCCCTCATAGCCTATGTGGAGTGCAATCGGACCATTAACCCAGCAGGAACCCCCCGATTCAAATATTTTGCTGAGTGCCAAGCTAGAAGATATTGGGTCTCTCTTTTCTCACACTCACACACACTATCATGACAAAACCATGGGCTATGAGGACTACCAGGTTTAAGTGGACATTGACCATAGCAGGAGCACAAAATACCAACAAACTGGTCAGTTGTGTAAAGAACCTCCACACACACACACACACACACAGTATCATGACAAAACCGTGGGCTATGAGGACTACCAGGTTTAACTGGACATTCACCATAGCAGGAGCACAAAATACCAACAAATTGGCCAGTTGTGTGAAGATCCCCCCCCCCCCCCCCCCCCCCCCCCCCCCCCCCCCCCCCCCCCCACACACACACACACACACACACACACACACAGTATCATGACAAAACCCGGGGCTATGAGGACTACCAGGTTTAACTGGACATTCACCATAGCAGGAGCACAAAAACCTCCACACACACACACAATCATGACAAAACCGTGGGCTATGAGGACTACCATGTTTAAATGGACCTGACCCAATCAAATGCTCCCACAGGACTTATTTCTCAGACACCAGGTCTATTGTAATAACCCTGAATTATTGATACTGTAACCAGTTATTTCAATTCCTGTGTTGATGTCATTAGAAAAACAGAATTTACCCCAATGACAAAGCATACTCTGCTGTTGGGTCAAAAACTCCATTAATTTTTCAGGAAAAGGTCTGTCCAATAGCTGGCAGTGCAGTACAGCTACTCAGATGATGTACTGCACTGCCATCTATTGGACAGACCACAGGTGTAATGACACCACTAAGGATGACAGACATCTGAACATCACATTTTGACATTAAGGGTGAGATGCAAAACCTTTTGCATCAATGGAAGCAATTATAAATAGATGGGCATCTCCTAAACCGTGTTGGGAATATTACTTTACCTTGTTAATATATTACTTATTATTACCTTCATTTTAAAGCAATTATATTACAATATTACTGTCTGAGCTAGTGTAATATATGACTATTACTTAAAAAACTTTTACAAAATAAATTAGATGTTTAGTATCACTATTAATCAAATACTGCGTAGGTCAGTGGCATACCTACAATAAAGCAAGCACACTTGGTTATCTGGCCAAATCCATATGAAATCAACTTGAAAAAAACATAACTCCTGAAAACAGTCCTGGCGTAGACCTACCTCATCCTACTCAGCTATGGAGCTAAATGTAGACCTACCTCATCCTACTCGGCTATGGACAGTTAACACAGGAGTTAAGTGTATTCCTTGAATTCATGGAAGCCAGTAAATAATTTGATGACAAATTATAGAAAATAATTGACTTCTGCAGTTGTCAAGATGATTTCATAAGAACTCTTGCAACGAGGCAGAAAGAAAAGTATACCATAATATATTAGAATTTTTTGTATATATATATATATATATATATATATATATATATATATATATATATATATATATATATATATATATATATATATATATATATATATATATGTATGTTACTGCATTTTGGTAATATATTAATTTACGTAGTGCACATGTCCCAACACTGCTCCTAAATGAATAAATGAATGCAAACTCCAGCATGTAAAGTATTACCCTATTGGCCTGAATATAAGACTATGTTATTTTCCCAATGAAAAATGGAGTCGTCTTATATTCAGGGGCTATACTATTTGACATTCAATGTTCTTTTTTCTGTAAATGGGTCTTGAAAAATAAGGGTCGTCTTATAAACGAGTCGTCTTATATTCGGGACAATACGGTACTTTAAAAACAGGTACGTTAGTCAGTAAAAAACAAAAAACAAAAAAAGAGAACCACATTAAGGTAAAAAAAAAAGATATGAAAAAGAAACTTCTGCTAGTGCTTGTTAATGTCAGCGCAATATCACAACCCTGAATTATTGATTGATACTGTCACCTGTTATTTCGATTCCTGTGTTGATGATATAACCCCGGTATATGATTCAAATATCTGAACCATTTTAAAACAAATACCTTACTTTTGGACTGTGTACCTTTGGATGTCGAAGTCATTTTGTGAATATTTAGATATAATCAGTGTTGGTCAATATTACTTAGGAAAGTAACTTCTTTACTTTACTCGTTACCCCTTAGACAAAGTAATATCATTACTTTACTTATTACTGGAATCAAAGAGTAATGTATTACATATTACGTTATTACTCTCCCAAGTTCTCAACTCCCACCTTTGAAAAAATAGAGATGTACAACATAATCTGTCTAGCGAGCTCTGTTTAGAACTGAACATGAAGTTTGTCTCTTGACTTTTTAAACTTTTTCACAATTGTTTTCAAAGTCAGTTGAGGCCTTGTATTTAAAAATAAAATACAAAATAAAGCAGCAAGCAATTTGTAGTGTACATAACTGTGCGCAGGATGCAGCGTGTGGACTGGATCTACAATCTAGTGCACATCTCTGTTGTTACAGTACAATACAGCAATGACGATTGCTTTCCCACACAAAACTAGAGGAGATGCTGGCCTCTTGAAGACATTTCTTACCATTGGAGGCGGTGACCTCTTCAGCGATCTGGATGAGTATGAAAAGAGCGCCAACATTTAAATGTTACCACAAGTCATGGCTCGTGAAGTATGGCTTTATTCTTGAAAAAGAATAATAGCCATGTAGGGCTAATTCAACGGGTAAGGTCCTAGTATACACAAACGCAGACACACACACAATCATGGCACACCCCTTGGTTATGAGGACCATACTGCTTTAACTGGACGTTACCCATACACACAAACACAGACACACACACAATCATGACAAAACCCTGGGCTATGAGGACGACCAGGTTTAACTGGACATTGACTGATTGACATCTGCTTCAGCCAACCAAATCGTGTCATTTTGTGTAAGATTTGTGTATGATGTGTCAATCAAACATACACACACACACACACACGGCCACACACAAAAAGTCAGGTACAGGGAATTATGAGGACATTTTCTAAAAAAGCGGGAGGAGTATCCTGGCGGCCTCCTGAGCACTGCTACAGTGCTCGAATTATGGGGACTCTGGACATGTCCTCATAATTACGGTATGTCCTCATAATGCTGGTATGGTTTCATACAAAATGTCCTCATAAACCACCCATGCCCACGCACACACACACACACACACACACACACACACACACACACACACACACACACACACACACACACACACACACACACACACACACACACACACCACCTATAAATCTAGTCTACTCACCTCCCTGCTTCACTTTCACTCTCTCAGTGACTGGTGTTCTAAGGCTAGAGACGTTCCTGCTGGTCTCTGGCTTCTGTCTACTTGCTGCCTGCTTTGCTGCCTTCCTTACGGTCTGTCAGCTTGCCCCCATTGTCAACTTGTCTGCCTTTGACTCTGCAGACCTGTCTATAAACTGATTTGTGCTCCTGTATAACTACATTGCTGCCTGCCAAATGCGACCATGTCAGCTGAGCTGAGGATGTTAATTATGGAGCTAAGACACTGACATAAAAAGTCATTCTCGATTCTATATGGTCCCCTGGCTGTCTTCTGGCTGAGCTTCTGATTTTTAATAATGGAGATCAGCTCCCAATAGAGGAGAACTGTAATTAATTGGCAGCACAAAAAGTAACTGTTTTTCTGTACTACAGCTCATCTGAGTGTCTGAGAACGTGGGTGAACGCACCAAGGTTCTCAAACCTGTTTTCAGCACCCACTTCTGCAGTGTGAAGTGTGTGTGGGTAGAGAAGTTAATGAAGGATAACCTCACTTTGAAGTGTAATCATTGTTTTTCACCACATAAATTGAAATGTGTGAATTGAAAGTTTCCAATGAAAATATTCAAGACACACGGTTAAAAAAAATAAGTAAGAATCCTGAGATGCTGCTTCAAAAGGTTACTTGACGTATCTAGACCTGTACTTAACCACTTAAACCTCCAGTCAGAACCGGACTTGGCTGTTAACTCTGCTTCGTCAAGAAAAGGCACATGACATAAACATATATCTCAACAATAATGTCACCTCAAACCAACAAACATGAGCTTGCCTGTGCGTCCCACTGCACTGGAGGCTGATGACAGGGAGAGCTTTAAGTTGCGATAAGACATGAGTGAATGACATGGTGGAAGGAGTTGCATCGGATTTCCAAAGTAGTTAAGCTTTGAAGCTACAGTGTCACTACTCTTGACGCGTGATTTGGGATCGTGCTGGAATGCAGGGTGAGAGAGAGAGAGTACCAGCAGCACCTCTAGCTACAGCCTCACGTCACCAGAACACGTTACAGTAAGGGCAATAATACAATACCAGAATCTGAAGAAATAAATAAACAACATTATTGTTTCTCAGCAGTTTGACATTTTCTTCCCACATAACATACAAGTAATACCAGGTAGTCTATCTCCACCATGGCATAAACACAATGGGGTCTGCGTGGTAAATAAGGAGTTGAGCCCACATCCAGAGATAGCGCCTCCAGGCTTGAAGCAACGGCAAGTTTGGTACTGCAGGCGGGTGGAATTCATGCACGAACGCCCCGAGAGCACGCACGCTGGTTTGCTTTGTGCACGCGGACAGGGCAGTTTTTGTTTTTAAGTTGTTTTCTGAATAAACCAGCGGTCCTCACGTCATATACTACCTCTCAAAACATAACAGATGTATTATATGACAGATAATAAGCTCAATGCAAACCTACAGGCTTGTTTTTGATGCTTTTTGATGTTTTTTTCCTTTGCTCGTTCTCGATGGCGCTCGTTCATGGTTCCCATAATCCCTTGCTTCGGGTGCGTTCATGGAGAAATACTTCCGCATTTGACCACCAAATTTTGGTGGTCAAATGCGGAAATAGGCGCACTTCCGCCGGTCTTCCGGGTGCTTCAAAGCGCCAATGAGCAACTTGTATTGAATTGAATAACAAGGGGGCGGGGCTGTCGTTCGAGTCCGTTCTCTATATTTTATTACTCTATGGTTGAGCCGCGATGGGTGGCAGCCATAGTCTAGACATTTCATTGCATTTCTAAAACATTGCTGCTCCAAGCTGCTCATGATGAATGAAAGGCTATGATTCACTCTGAGGCAAACGGCAGAAGTCTACACAATGATGACATGATAAATGTGGATTTCTGTACCTGTCTCCTCTCATTCCAGGCTGGCAGTGTACAAGGATCGCTACTGGGTGAACCACCTAAAGAAGTCAGGCTTCCTTCTAACCCTTACCTGAACCTAGCCAGTGTTCTGCCAGGCATGTCACTGCAAGGTACGCATGCACACATGCACGCACGTACGCAAGCGTGCAATGCACAGTTACTGTAGTGTACATGGCACTGTTGAATCATTTGAAAATGTTTTTCTGTAGTGGAAAGCTGACATATTAACATATTTCATGTTCATGGCTTTGGACCTAGGGCAGGGGTTTTCAACCAGTGGTCCGGGGACCACCAGTGGTCCTTGAGAGGGTTCCAGGTGGTCCCCAGCTAAGTTGGTTAACCAGGTGTAACTCTTGAGAACGTAAAAATGAAACCAAATGGACCCTTGCAGGTCCATTTGGTTTCATTTTTACGTCCTCAAGAGTTAAAATATTCATCATCTGAATTAGCCATTTTGGAATGTATGTTTTGCTTGTTTTGTTTCCCAAATCCAGCCTGGAATTGTGGACAAAAGCAAAAATAAATCTTTAGATTTGGGGTCTGTGGGGCTAAAATATCCTCAAATGGTGGTCCGTGGCTGAAATCTTGAATAAATGGTGGAGATGAAAAAGGTTGAAAACCCCTGACCTAGGGTATGTAATCAGAACCATTGTGCATGGTTACCTTAAAAATACATGGGCCCGTGACAAATAAGGCTTGGCAAGTTTAGACTTTCTTTCAAGGCCAGATATCAGATTCAAGTACACAGTTGTTCTTAACTTTGTTTTCTTTTTCATATTTAAGATGCTTTGTATCATAGATCTATGATCTAATGTCTCCCAATCCTGTATTTTACAATCCATGGTTCCTTACACCAACCTCCAGGCCCAGTTGGAAGTAAAGCCCCTGGAGGTCAGCCTGCGTCTGGGGTGTATGGCAGCTCGGTAGCCCCTGGTGCTTCCCAGGTCCCTGGGTCTCTCTCCTACAGCGGGGCAGCTACGGTCACAGCCCCCTACAGCACAGATACCTCCACTGATTACACTCACTACAGCCAAGTGTACACACAGGTAATGCACATGCACAGCTGCATGTGCGTGTGTGCGTGCGTGCACACCCACCCACAGTGTGTGTGCAAAGTTTGGCATCGATCGGGTTTAACGGTTCCGGAGATTAGCTGGTAACAGACGGACACAAAGACACACACACGGACGGATGGACAGACACACAGACAGGGTGCAAAACATACTCCCCAACACCAGGCTGAAGGCATGGTGGGGAGTATGTTTTGCATACCACTCCCAGGAATGTCTCGTAACATTTAAAGTAAAAATGTGTATTTCACAGTCTCTGATGTACACTAGATGGATGGGAGAGAAATGGAGGCGGACATCTTTTAGAAGGCAGGGAGGATGGATAGTTGAACAGAGAGTGTGTGACAGACGGAGGGAGGAGGGGGGGCTTGGCAGGAGATGTGTCCATCTGTGCTATGAATCTCTACCACTGTCACTGATGGCATTCAGCATTCACTTACACCTTCCATTTCTTTTTCTTTCTTTCTTTCTTTCTTTCTTTCTTTCTTTCTTTCTTTCTTTCTTTCTTTCTTTCTTTCTTTCTTTCTTTCTTTCTTTCTTTCTTTCTTTCTTTCTTTCTTTCTTTCTTTCTTTCTTTCTTTCTTTCTTTCTTTCTTTCTTTCTTTCTTTCTTTCCCTCCACTTATTGTTTCCTGCAGCTATGCCACCAATATTGCAGTACTGATGTGAATTCAGTTCTGAAATGTTAATTACAAACTATGCATACAAAAGGAATGAGTCATAATTAGGCAACATGAAAAACAAGTGTGTGTGTGTGTGTGTGTGTGTGTGTGTGTGTGTGTGTGTGTGTGTGTGTGTGTGTGTGTGTGTGTGTGTGTGTGTGTGTGTGTGTGTGTGTGTGTGTGTGGGTGTGTGTGTGTGTGTGTGTGTGTGTGTGTGTGTGTAGGATGCCATGCAACAATGGTACCAGCACTACCAAGCAGCACAAGCCCACAGCTACAACACTGCTGTCACACAGGAGAGCACAGTCACGGACTGCAGCAAGGAACACACACAGGTACTCTAGCACAGCATGGATGGACGCACATTAGTGTGTATCTTAAGCCTCAAGTAGCCTCAGTCTTCGCAGTGCATATTAGTTAGCATTCTCACGGTGTGAATGGGTGGAGAAGTTATGATTCTTGTATATCTAACCTTCTGTGGTTTGCTTTCACACCACACTGTCATCCGCAGCAGTTTGAAACACAGCAGGGACCTTTATCAATGTGTTCAATTCATAAATTACACAGTCTAATATAAGAGTGTGCATGCATACCTGCGTTAAAACAGATGTTAACGCATAAATAGCTCATATTTGTACCGCCTTTGTTGAAAACACTATATTTCAAACTGCGGTTCGTCCCTCTTTCAGGCTGCAACAGCCCTCCCTCGCGTGTAGTTTTCTGACCCCTCAATGTCACAACATTTCAGCTAGTCCGAGTATTATTTAGGCCGTGATCATCACTCTGCTCCGTTTTGAAGCGAAGTGAAACCACCGTTTTTGGGAGGTGTAGAATGTGGTTAATTGATGCGCGTTAGGATTCAAATGAGACTTCACACCTGCAAAACGAAGCGCACTTTGCGTCAATACGCTGCAGGATTCATTTTAATCGCATTAAATCTTTCTGGTGCAAAGGCGCCCTAAGTGTGTGTTACTTGTCTTTGTCCTTGTTGCAGACCCCAGTCGTATCATCCTACGGGGATTACAATTCCTACATGCAGGCGTTCACGCAGTACTACTCCCAGAATGCCACAGCAGTGAACCAGGCCTACCCAAGCAAGGTACATACTGTACACACACACACACAAACACACACACACACACACACACACACACACACACACACACACACACACACACACACACACACACACACACACACACACACACACACACACACACACACACACACTGTAATAGGCTCTTCCTACATACAGAAAGTTGTAATGTAACACTCCAGGTCACACTACAGTCACTACAGTCAAACAGGCATACTGTAATTCTACAGTGGCAGTGCAACGGTTATACATGTAAAAGGACAAGAAATAAGCCTATCTAAGTAGCCCACTTGAGCTTACAACATAATTATTGTCCATGCAAGCTGAGCCCGGCCCCGGCTCCCGGGGGCAGTGAGCTGGTATTTACAAGCTGTTAGTTGGTGTGTTTATTTGGAGAGCGTGACCCCACTCTGGGACACTGATATGCCTGTTAGACAGAACACATCACTCTGCACCCCAGCAGCTGCACCCTGCCCAACCCCAAGAACCCTAACCAACCCATGCCCTGAGCAGTCCCTGTGCAGGTGTTAATGACAGGGTGTGTATGTGCGTGCGTGCGTGCATGCGTGCACATGTGTGTGCATTTTGCTATAGTTGTATTATAGTAGAATTGGAAAAATAGACATTTTGAAGACGACAATTTTCCTGGACCTCACTGCCAGCATCAGATGGACAACAGGTGGCTAACAGGTGTACCGTTAATACGTAGATATAATCTACCTGCGACCACCAAGGTATAAAGTACTAAACCTGAACTAGTACTCAACAAGGTTTGGCTCTGGGAATTTTCAATTCAAATGAGCTTTATTGGCTTGCGAAAACACATGTTTACATTGCCAAGGCAAGTGTCGCAAAATCAATACAATACAATACAATACAATCACATTCACCCATTCACACACACATTAATAACATACATACCTTTCTTTTTGTCAGTGTGTATTATCAAAGCATGAACAGCATAGCTGAGCTCAAACAAGTAAAACGACGCAAAAACACTTATTTTTATACAATTATTTTAAAGTTTTCCTTTGTAAAGTGTTGTTTATTATTTGTAAGGAACCTCTCGAAAACAAGATGGCAAGGAGTATTCCTGAATAAAGACATTTCAAAAGAAAGAAAATTAACAGATCAACAACGAACTCACAATGTGTCACCCTGTAGTTTTGCTTATTTTTGGTGTGTGGCAGCCGCACACAACTAAGTATAAATGGCATTTGTAAAATGGTCGTCCTAAAATGATCTTCACAAGTACAGTAATACTGCAATACAAACATGAATTACTATACTGTGTGTGAATGCACATGTACTTGTGTATTTGTTTTGTAGGCAGGTGTTCTGGGTCTGTGGGTATCTAATCATGTAAGATTGTGTGTATATATACATATAATTGTATACAATATGTGTTCAGTACATACAGTAACTACCTATCTGTATCCATCTGTGTGTGTCCGTGTGTGTGTCCGTGTGTGCGTGCGTGCGTGCGTGTGTCTGTGTGTCTGTGTGTCTGTCTTTACAGGAAGTTGACATATGTAAGCCTCTGGGTGTCTCCCTGCACACAGTCAGTAACGGAGCAGCCCCGCCCCCGCCCCAGGCCGTCCTGCCAGCTGCAGCCGTGCTGCCGGCGTACAGCGCCATGCCCATGATGCCAGGCTTCATCGGGACGCCCCACCACCCTGCGGCGGCCGCCGCGCCCAGCACGGTGGCGCACACCGCCGCCACCGACTGGAACGCCTACTACTATGTGAGTATATGCACTAGACAATATGGGGCTGGAGGATGGGGGATATTATATGCTCTCTGCCATGTTACGGAGGAAAGGGTGTTATTATAGTGACAGTAGGAACCACCGCTTGTTTAGAAAACTGATGTTTGCGTTTGTCTAATTGCACTCCATAGACCTCTCTCAGTATGTTTCTCACCAACCATCAACCGTCATCTCTCTTCCTTTTCAAGCTCATTAAACTGCACACAGAAGGAACGCAGTAGGAATTTTCCCTCCTATCAATATTTCCAAATCAACCAATTTGACAGATTGCTATGGCCAACAATGCTGACATTTAGAAAATAAATAAGGATTATGGCTGATCAAAAAATAATGTTTTGGGGAGCATCTAAAAAAAGTAAAACAAACAACAAAAAGCTGAACTACACTGGCTTGTAGTAATCTCCTACAAAGAAATCTATCAAAATAAAGTGTTGTTTAGATACCAGTGCAATTGCTCATGCACATAGAAAATAGCATTGGTGTCCTAGTGGTGTAGAACAAAAATAATAAAAAATTTAATTAGACAATATTAGAAAAACACGGCCGATGGAAAATGGTATGTCCTAGTGAAATTACAACACTGTTTCTGCATACTAGGTTTGTACTCTTTGCTACTTACTGTAGTCTATGTATCTTTCTGGTGAACTGGATGCTGCCACAACAACATTTCACTGCACACACATTAGCATCTTGAGATTTGAATCTAAATGAATCTTATGTGTCTTTCTACCCGGAAGGCTACAACAGCTTATCAAAAAGACTTCAAGGAATTACATCTTAAGTAAGAAGATTTGGTTGAGACACGTGTCTCTGGAAAGATTGATATCTTTGAACAAACAGATCATCCCTCCACCCTGTAGGAATTCAGTTTCTGTTAGATCAAAGTCCTACTCACATGTGCACATAAAGCATATACGCACACATGTGTGCGCACACATGCACACACCCATAGACGGATCTGGGAAATTATGGTCCTTCCTGATGCGGTGCATAGTGTCTGCACACACACATATCAATTATGACATATAGCTGTGGAATATTCACTTAATTTCAGTAGGATTTACAGCAAGGGATTGCTTGAAAATAATAAAGAGCCAAACTAACTAAGCCAAATAAACACTTGCAGTAATGTACCATATCATGATGGTTTAGGACTTTTGGGGTTATTTTATTCACACAAAACGAATAAGCCCCTTATAAATAATAGTGACTGAACACACCAGGACTTATTACTCACATTTACTGTATAAATGTCATTTACCTATAAGATTTCACACAATATTGCACACGCTGATTCGTATTTTACTGTTACTTATTTTTTCTGTTCTTTGTTCAGCTGGCTGTCAGGTCAAAGCTCTTATTGAAGCTAACAGTGTGACTCCACAGACTCCTATATCTCCTGCCAGTGGCAGAAGGGAGAGAACTGGCTGTGGCAGGGGTTGAGTGGGGTAACTGATCATGCAGGAGGCTTGGAAGTAATGTTTTTGGTACAGGTTCTCATGAATCGCTGGAAATGAGGCCTCCCAATAGTTCTTTCTGCTAGCTTCACACAGAGCCTTCTGGGTTCTGATTCCCGTTCACTCCTATGTCAACGGCGCTCACGTTCCTGGAGGAGTCCTATGCTGACACTTTCAAAACGGAAGTTGATAAATGAATGGGATTTAATAGGGACCACGGAAAAACACCACGTAGTAATGGCTGTGACCTCGTAAACAAATGATTGATGCAGACAAATTAAAGAACAGGTCATAGATTATTTTTTTCTGATACTTTGTCATATGATTTGCAAACATTGTATACTGTAGTTGGAAAGAGAAAGAGCAGAATACTAGATTCCGCCAATATCACCTCATTCACTGTTAAGAAATGACATTCCAGCGATAGGGGCAGCCTCGCAAGATGGAGCTGGGATTGGACTTGGCATTGGACTCAGGCAATACCCCAGCTGTAATTAGTTTAAATCCCTGTATTGTAGCAGGTCGTTCTTTAACAATAGTACAACATAAACACTACAGAGACTTTAGTCGTGACTGAACAATACTTTAGGACAGTTGTCGTTTTGCATATGTACCTAAATTAACTCTTATTTGCGCTGGTGTCGTTGAAGACACTGTATTTCCGACTCCAGTCAGTCAGCGTACACTACAGGCTCTGCATAGTCACGTGATGAACCACGTGACCAGGCTGTTTGGGTACATGAATATCAGAACTCTCCCACTAAAAGGCTCTGGCCTCACCACTCACTTCCCAGCCACTCATACTGTACCAGAGCGCTGCTTATTGTGGCTGATGTATGCACGGAAATGTGCAACATTTGTGTAAACACTGACCAGATTTGTAAACAGTCCCAAAGCAGCCAAGAACAAAAATGAGCAATATGCAAATGACTCATTGGAATGATGTCTTTTTTCCCTTTCTTTCTTTCTTTCTTTCTTTCTTTCTTTCTTTCTTTCTTTCTTTCTTTCTTTCTTTCTTTCTTTCTTTCTTTCTTTCTTTCTTTCTTTCTTTCTTTCTTTCTTTCTTTCTTTCTTTCTTTCTTTTTTTCTTTCTTTCTTTTTCTTTCTTTCTTTCTTTCTTGTGTCCTCTTTATCTGTTTTTTTTTTATTATTTTAGAACCAGGCAAGAGGGCAGAAGCGGGAGTACCCTCAGCTGGCAATACAGGACGTAACCTCATCAGAAGGTGCCTACATAGGCCAACACTCCCAAGGCCTAGGGGGTCAGTATGCAGATTATTTCAAGAGGAAGAGAATTTAGTCTGAGCTGAAACAGGCTACTGTAAAGCCCAGGGAGGGAACACTTCAATTAAGGACACAGACACAAAGACATTTTGCTCTCACAATTCGTTACTGAATGTCACAGCTCCCCTCTGTGGCCATTTTATGGGCGCATTAGTTAATCAGGGAGGCAAAATGGTTAATGCGAAAGCAAGCCATAGTGCTCTATGATGGTATGTGATGATGCACTCACATACATGCATACTCGCAAGCACAGTCTCTCTCTTTCTCTCTCACACACACACACACACACACACACACACACACACACACACACACACACACACACACACACACACACACACACACACACACACACACACACACACACACACACACACACACACACACACACACACTTGCTTTTGTCCTGTTCAAGCCTTAAACTCAAACTATCCTCTCAGTCAATGTGTAAATGTTTAACATTAGAGGTTAACTATAACTTGTACATTTTATTTTCTAATGTAATGTACATTTTCGGTGTATAAGCTGCTTTTGTATTTTTAGTCAAAGCACTGTTTTTTAGTCGGCCTTTACTTTATCTATCTCTTTCAACAATCTACTGAGAATTCTCTAGTCCTCTTGAAAAGAGGAAACATGGGTCTTTACTGTTACACACAACTTTCAACTGATCCTCCACCCTACTCTAATATATATATTTTTAACTGCTCATGCATCACGTTATACTGCATTTCTAAAGGAGTGGTTGACGTGCGTGCATGTGTGGGTGTGTGGGTGTGGGTGTGTGCGTGCTTGCCCTGAGACTGCATGGGGGTACAGTATGTTTTGCTCTCTGTAACCATAGGAAACAATCAGCCATTTTGGATGTTAGCTTGATGGCGCATCAGGAACTATGGCCTCAACCAATCAAAGCCCTTAACTGTGGAAATTGGCAAACGTACGTCTGGTCTCGTAGACAGTGAATGGAAGCCTGTTTTTCTGCCTTTTTATAACCATTGGATAAACGTTTACTGGTGCATACCAACTATAATATAGATCATAGAAAGCCATACACAACCATTAAAGGACATTTTTTTAGCTCCTTTGTGGCCCGGAACAGTGTTTCTCAACCTTTTCTGGGCCAGTGCCTCCTATCTTGTATATCCAGTTCCCTTACTGTCTCCCACACCCAATTAAAGTGTAAGGCTTTATTTATTTAATGTAATGTGTATGTGTTGCAGAAAACATGTATTTGAATTCCACATGTCAGATTTACAATAATGTGGACTGTTATTATTATTATGTAATTATTAGCCTACAGTACTTTCCAGGGAGAGGATGAAATTCTAAGTAGAATCAGGGGCGGATGTAACATTTCCCAATTGGGGGGGGGGCAGAAGAAATGGTAAGGGGGCAGCTTCATCGCTGAAGCCGCACCCATACCATTTTCATTAGTGTTTCAAATACTTTTAAATATAAGCACTGAAATATCTTGGGTTGTTTTGCATGCCATCATGTTTGGTGGGGCAGACTGGGCATTTAGGGGGGCATTGCCCTCCCCCCCCCCTCCCCATGCCTATGCCTAGATCCGCCCCTGAGTAGAATTGTAAGTAGTATATGGTTGTCAGGCCCTGTCACACCAGGACCCTCTCAGTGCTGTCATGGACCTGTCATTTTCCCATAGCAACATTCTCCTGTGTAACCTGCCGGGGGTTAGCCTACCTACCTGCCTTGCCAGCGTGTGACATCCCTGTCACACAGTGCTGTGATAGGGGCCTGATGCAACATGGCCTGAAAATATTGCTATTGCTTCCAGAATCCCCCCCAACCCCATTCCCCCCAAACAAACACACATAACATTTAAAGGCATAGTCAGTGATTTCACTTAATTCAACGAATATCACTTTTATTTTTCTTTTGTTGATTGTTGTGATAATCTTTCCTAACATAGAGCGTGCTGACCATATAAGGAGTTCCTCCCTGTTCTCAGTGAAGTGCAGGAGTAAAAAAAAAAAAACATTTTGGGCCTCTAATCAGGAAAGAGGGCTTCCTCCAATCAGGATCGAGCAGGGCGGTCCGTCGGTGCATGTGCTGTTGGCCTGTTGCGTGCCCCCCCCAATGTAGAGCGTGTGCATGTGCATATCTTGCTCCCAGGCCAGGCCGCTTATTTCCCCAAATCACTAAATGCTCCTTCTAAAAGTATTTTATATTACATTGATTTTCCATAGCACCTACTGTACTAGGCCATAATAAGATTTCCCTGAGCTTACTCCAGATTATTCCACACAGACAGAACCACAGGTCTCTAAAGGCTTTAATCACAGCTCTGTTACCAAAAGCAATTATATATATACAGTATATATATTATGTTAATGAAGCTTCTCCCCACTCTACCCCTTTGCTATTTGCTGTAGTCTCACTTGTCTTGCCATCTCCTCAGAACATAGGGGACATTTTTCTCCCCTGCTGCCGTTGGGTGGCTGATTTCGAGGCACAGTATGGACCTTAATTTTTTGCCTCATCTCTGGGATTCCTTGAGATTCTTTGATGTCTTATGAAGTCACTGCCATGTCCCTTTTTGGGTGCTCCATAAGGGATGACCAGGACACTAAATAAAAATGACACTACATAAAAGACACTACATAAAAACAAAACAAAACAAAACAAAACAAAACAAAACAAAACAAAACAAAACAAAACAAAACAAAACAAAAAAAACACAACAAACAAACAAAACAAAACAAACATTTATCTTTCTTACAATGAGTTAGCCTCCAGTATCGATTCAAGCAGCCATTAGAAGGAACATAGACGGTAACAATAGTACCGTAATTGTATGAGAAAAGAGAGGTCGCACATCAGCTTTGGTTTTCAGTGGAATCCTAATCCCAAGTCCAGTATACATAAAAAATCTAATTAAACGTAGCACAAACAAAAATGTACTGAATGGCAGACAAATTACTCACATTTCTTTTCATTGCCACACACCAAAAAGGAACGCTTACGTGTTTCAGACATCCTGAAAGTACTCAGACATCCTGAGTACTTTGTCCGCTATTTATAACATTTTTTGGATGTGCTGCCTTTATGGAAATGGAAATAGTATGAGTTCTTATCCAGAGCGTTAGTTTAAATATAATTCATATTAAGAGGGACTTCTGGTGCAGAGATCCTGTCTAACAAACATACATCTAAGGCTCTTACATATGAGTGTCTAATAAAGACTGTAGTGTATTTTTACAAGCTAGCTTGAAAACAATATTTCTTGTATTGCCTGAGAATGCTGGTCAATAATTTATTTTATACTGCCAATAGCCATGTATTGTATATTGCACAAGTATTACTTGAGTTTCTCCCAATTGGCATAAGACCACTATAAGACCACATTTATCGATTGGTTATTGAACAGAGAATGGTAGGTACTTGCACCAAATCAATGATGGTTATTTACCAAATATCATTATTAACAGACCAATCTGATAGAAAAGGTTAATCACTGAGAGCTTACATTGACATATTACAGTCAGATTACAGTAAATCAGTTATATCTGAGTCTATGTTTTACTGCTGATGGCTCCTGCGGTTAAATATCAAGCTTTGAGCTTGAAGATGCTTCGCATCAAATATTGTATAGTGAATGTGGTGCAGTGTCGGATGAAATTGGATGTTACTCACACATTGCTGGCATTTGACACATTGTGGGAGAATGCAGGGATGGACCACTACAATGACCACTCTTTAGACTGACACTGGATCAAAGCACTGTTTTTGAAGTGACCACAGGTGAATTAAATCTAAACTATAAAAACAGTGCTTTTGCATCTCCCCATGAAAAACGATTCTCTTCATTAATTCGGGGACACACATTAACTCAACGTCAAAGCCGTGCCTCGCTCTCAAGAGCTAGAGCCTTTCTGAATTGTATTAACACAACAACCAACGTATTCAGACACCAATGAGTGATGTTCTCCAGTGGACAAGCTTTCTAGCTATTGCCTGGCTCTGAGCCACAGTTTGATTTACTTACTGGTGTGAGTGGATGAGAATTTGCCAACTGGGCTCTCTCTGACAGATGATACGCTCGCACTTCCACCACCTCTCTAAAAGGCAATGCTTGGGAGGTAATAAAAAAATAACGTGTGTGACCGCTGTGTGCGTATGTGGATCGATCATGCACATGCGAGTTCATATAATACAGACCCGCTCCCTGCCAGGCACCGTCTTCCTGCTGGTCTGTGCTGCTTTTTGTCATATGATGTGTTCAGGCAGCCATGCATGTCTGTTTCTTCGGTGGCAGTTTCACGGATTGTATTTAGCCTTTTTCCTTTCTTTGCCTTGCCCACACTATCAGTAAAGCCATTACACCGTGTGAATGCAGTGGAGTACAGTCAGAGCTCTCTGCGTGTGGGAGAGAGACGTGCTAATTTTCTCCCATTGCCTTTGACACGAGTAACAGGGCTTCTTGCGTGTGTTGTGTTGTTTTGTGTGTGTGTGTGTGTGTGTGTGTGTGTGTGTGTGTGTGTGTGTGTGTGTGTGTGTGTGTGTGTGTGTGTGTGTGTGTGTGTGTGTGTGGACCAGGAATACATTACTAAAAATGTATTCAAGTGATTCAAAAATGTATGCAAGTGTGGGGCGAAGTTGGAGGGAGAAAGACGGGGCGGTGGGGTAGAGTGACCGGTCTGGAAGTTAGTGTGAAGTGTGAACCCCAAATTGCAATTGCAATTCCAATGTGCAGGTTTGTGCCTTGCATGTTTTCCTCTGGCATTGGTGTGTGAATGTGTATGTGAATGAGTGAATGGAATGCACACAATCTCTGTACCATTTAAAGAGCGAAAGAGAGGGATTGATCAGATCTCATTTTTCAGCTGAATTCCTTTCCCTTCCACCTTTCTTTCTTCATGTGTCTCCTCTCTGGTTATCTGTGCCACACACTGCATAATGCATCTGGAGCTGTTGCACGTACACGCGCACATACACAAAAATACACAGGCTCTTCCAGCAGTGTACTTCTACCAGTCCAGACACGTTGGGTTTCAACTGTCAGTGAGGGGATTTCATTTCCCACATCAATTAAGTGATGCAAAATTTAATATTTTTAAACAAATGTTAAATGAAAAATGATTTTACAAACATAATATTACATCATGCTAGGTGATCAGCAGGTCTGCTGAATGTGTTCAGATCTGTGAGTATCTTGTACTACCCATGATGAGGACCTCATAACATAAATTGCAGTGTAGAAGATCCACAGTATGACAGGAACATACTGAAGAAAATACAATGGTAATGACGAATGATGAGTGCATGCACAAGGAATGCATTCAACACTTTGATCAGTGTTTCAAGTCTACCATTCCAGCGCTGACATAAAAATGATTGTATTTTCTTTTTTAAGCTATAGCGAGCACAGGGGATCAATATGATTATGGGAAATATAAACATTTTTATGACAATTATGAAAGTTATGAAATATCAATATTTGGAATGAAATATGGATTTCACCCCCAAAATGCTGGAATCATGCAAATTATTGTATTCCCTCACACCATAATATACCCTTGGAATCTAATCAATCGCCATTATATTGTTTCAAGATGTCAAAGGGTTCAGTCGTGTGTTAAGTTGAGGGAGTACTTTAATTTGCAACTCTTCATTTTGCTGGAAAATCCATATTTCATATGAATTATAGATGTTTTTCAATAATCTTCATAAATGTATGCATATTTCCGATTATCACAGCTAGCGTAGCGAGCATAGGGGATTCATATCCCCTATGCTCGCTACGCTACAAAATGTGGACACCAGAGAGTTGGATTTCAACTTGAGTGGACATTCTGGATTTTACAGTGTACTAAACCAATGCTTCTCAATGTGGGCCACACCTCTGTACCCAGCAAAATTAGTTAATATAGCATAACAATTGGTTTAACCACCTTAAACGAAATTTATACTTAAGTTTTTTGCGCTTTGAAATCTTTTAATTTGGGATACTTTTATCAACGGAGATGCTGTCATATACCCTGGTAAAATATCTCGGTCATGTGAATTAATAACATTATCATTGTCATGTGTCTGGTCTGGCAACAGGCCTTCTACAGAAACCAAAAAGAGCAAACATCAGCCTTGAGCACACATGATAATGTGAGTTCTTGCCCTTAATTTTCTTATGGGGTCTCTACTAAAACCTTTTTCAGATGGGAGTCTACTGCAATACACATATATTTAGTCCCACTGAACTGCACATTCAGAGTACTTCCACTCACAGCCTTCTGTTTTTTCTGTTTTGCATCCACAAAGAAATCTAATTCTTTCATGTACTGAATGTGGGCATGGGACACGTCAATCCTGTGCGACCTTCAAGTTATATTGTAGAAATGGCCTTGGAAACAGGATTCAATTTCTTTGTAAAACTCTGTATAACCTCACATGACATGAAGTTTGAACAAAATCCGTTCCATACACTTGGAAACATGCGATGTAGATCTCATTGGGTTACAAATCAGGCGTTCATCTTTTTTGTATGAAGCCTTTAATCAATTTCATCTGTGGTCATATAATACGCTCATGCCATCTATGGCAGTGGTTCTCAAAACCTTTCCTGCCAGGGACTGCCAAATCAACATGCAGGGTTTCCCCCAGCGCTTTAATACTAAGGCGGCCGCCAGAGTAAAACCCGCCCCCGCCTTGCCTACCTTCCCCCCAAAAAAACAAAGACAAATAAAAAAAAACAAGAAACCAGAGTTAAAGTTAAAATGTGTCGTTCATACAACGCATGCCGCATGACGAGCCTGTAGATCAGTTATATTTCGCATGCGACGCTGCCTCGGCTCGCTAACACTGTTCCGCGCACCTAGGGCACGCGTGCCAACGTTGGCACGCCGGGTGGAATCGGCTGGCACGCGGCCAGATTCTGAAAGAAGTTTTTTCCCCCCCTTTGGTAACAAAATAACTGCATTTCTCTTCAATGTGCACGTTATAAAATAAAGTTTTTTTCAAACCGAAATTGCGATTTGAAACCATGCCATTAGCAAATCACAACGGCCGCGATTATGGATTAATTTAATCAATATTCAACCGGAGCGAATCTGGTCCAGTGTTTCTGTGCTGCGCAATGCCCAATCAGTGTGTCTGCAGTGCTTGTGTGCACGCACGCGGAGCAGAGCAAGTTGTTTTGCTCCCAAAGCAGTAAAAAGTCGCGTTGCGCGGCTGTCTCATATATCTATGGGCTGTCTGGTTGCTGGTCAACGCATACCGTCTGTGTCTGCAGAGCCCGCGGACCCCCGGTATGTCAGCCTAACCAGACAACAACCACGCTGAAATGATTGCGTTTCGACTGTTATGTGGCTAAGGCTTCATACATTTAACGTTAGCCTTTCTGTCAATATTGTTAGCATAACGTTTAGCTCGTGTGTGCTGCTGCTGCTGCTGCTGCTGCTGCGCGCGCGTGTGCGGGTGTGTGTGTGTGTGTGTGTCGGAGCGGTGTAGTTTAAGGCTCTGAGTTTGAGGGTGACCAGATGTCCCGTTTCTGTGGGACAGTCACAGGGTGACCAGATGTCCTTCTTTGCGTGGCACAGTCTCTCATTTCAAAGGCTTTTCAGTCATCCCACAAATTGAGACCCTGTCCCACATGGTGACTGAGAGACTACAGTTGGCAATTGTCCTAATAGTCCCATACAGTTGGCATTCTGTTGTAAAGTTCTCTCAATGTCTCTTTTTATGCTGGATGTGCTTTTAAGCCTGTTAAAATGTTAAAAAAGACATGTCATGACACCCTATACCTGAAAAGGAAAGAAATTAATTATAAAACGTAATGGCCTATCTGGTTCCTTAGAATAAAAGGTCAGGGCCTGGAGTCAGATGATGATAGTGGTGAAAAGTAGCTGTTATAGAGGTGAGTGGTGTAAAGTGTAAACACATGAGTGAGGGGCTGTGTTGCTGCTTTTCACCCCAAAGCGTAGCCTACGTATTGTAATTACAGCACATGCACGCGCACATGCACGGACATGCACGCGCACGAGCACAGACTCGAAGCCTCACCACCTTGACTAAACAATTTTCTGGGGGAAACACTGAACATGTATTTGCCGCCAGACTACAAGATCACAATGCTGCCCGCTTGTAGGCTATTTTCACTTCCTAAATGTATTAGAATTTATTTAAATGAAATGAGTGAAAAAACAATATATACAAAATATTTTTTTTTAGTTTTGACATTTTTGAAAATCTTTTAAAGATTAATTTTATATATATATATATATATATATATATATATATATATATATATATATATATATATATATATATATATATATATATATATATATATATATATATATATATATATATATATGCACATAATGTATGCGCAATCTATACAAATAAGTCCGCTACCACAAAATAGGTACCGAAACATTGTTTGGGAAACACTGGTGTCTTTTGATAAGCGCTTGTCGTGCATGAGTTTTGAGGCACACCATTTTGTTGGACTCTGTTCCACAGATACATGTTGTGAAATTAGCTGATCTACAAGCTCACATGAGCTTCTAGATCAGCTAATCTTACAATTCTTGCCCCTTTCTTATGTTATTTCACAATTTGGCCATTTTTGCCAGTTTTATTAGATGGTTTGTTGATTATTTCTGATGCAGTTATGGTCTTTATTTTCTTTATTTTTTGTTGAAGTTTTATAAAGGTCTTAAAAGGTCCTTAAATTGTCACTTCACTGTCATCTGGGGGCCCCAGACCCATCCCATCGCACCTGCAAAATCATGTGGGGAACCTGGGCCCCGACCTACAGATTGAGAACTGGTGTATGACATCACAAAGCTTCTGCAATACAGTAGTCAAGTAATTGTGACTTTTGGAGGCATTGTGATACAGTAATAGTATATAATATAATATATAGTCATGCTGTGGTTTTTGCTTTGTACAGTTTGCTTTTAAATTGTGGATTTTCTTTTTTGACCTGAAATGTACTGTAGATTTTTGCAATATTTTATATTACAATAATATTGATATCGTTTTACTGTGAATAAAAGTATTTCTAGAAGCAATTGAATTTTAGCATGCACTATGTGATGTACAGAACAAAGGAAAAAAACATGTTTTCAGTAGTTCATAAAATTACACTTGATGCTTTTGGACTCGTGACACACAAAACACGACGGACATCGATTTTTATTTATTTTTCATGGTGTATTTATGTACAGTTTTTCCCATGTCATACTTGTCTTATTCTTTTGAAAAATATATATTTGTTTCTTTTCTCTTTCTCTCGCTCTCTCCTCTTTTGAGCAGAAGGAATTGTCTTTTACATTCCTAAATAAAAAGTGGACTGAAACTCAGGCGTGTGTTCTTGACTATGATGACTGTTGCTGCCCACCTCCATCCCCAGTCCAAACGCATTCACAGTAATGTAAGTAGAACTGACCGTTGGCCTACCTGCAGTCCCAGTTAAGGCGCTCTGGGGGCCTGAGTTATTAAGGATACAGAGCCCCACCCCCCCACTATTCATTCCAGTGGAAGTTTCTCAGTGGCATTTCAAAACACCCGGAAGAACGCTCTGGTCTACTTCCACATTTTTTTTTTTACCAAAAACTTGGTGCTCAAAATGTGCAAGTGCTAATGTTGGCTCAATGTAAAACCACAGCTACACGGGGTGCAGCTGGGTTAACATGAGGTTCTGGGGGCTGACACTACAAAGAATCCCACAATGCAGTGCAGTAGTTGCCTGGCTTCTATGAAAAACCAATAGTGGACTTCAAAAAAACAACAGTCATCGGTAGTAACTTGTCAATTTAAGTGTAAATATACTACATGCTTTGCTTTATATCAAACATTCACTCCATGGCATGGAATAGTAACTCTGGGTTGCCACCAGATGGGGTACTTTCCTAAATATGTAGTAACTAGTTACTAGGATGTTTGAAGTGAAACTCACTGTCTGAAGATACCAAACAGTATAGGCTGAAAGTAGCACACCATTGTAGCATGTTACATCACCGGTTTTGGAAAGCTGCTCGCTTGTTACAGAACCTTGCATTTGTAACCCCCAGGTTCGGACACAACAATCGTTTTTCTTTTCTTTTTTTACCTGGACTACTATATAGTTTTTCATATAATGAATAGCCAAGCGTGTATAGTGTATGTTTGTTTTTTCCTTTTTGATGATATTTTAGCATTTTTAACATGCTTGAATGTTTCAGAAAATTCTTTAGAAAATTGGTCAAGAATTTAGGGATCTTTCCAACTATATGCTATGCCCAAAATAGGGACTCCATGGACAAATGAGATTAAATTAAAGACTACACCCCCTGCTCAAAAACAGTGAACAGAATATACTTAAGTTCCATACTTTTTCCGGCATAATTTGTGTATCAAATGAAAATAAAATGTTACAAGTAATTAAAAACTACACAAGCTTAAATGTTTCATATTATATAAAAAAGAGGATTTGTTGGAGCAATTCAGCATAAAAGGCCACCTTCTGTATGCATCTTCAACAACTTTCATTAACAATACCCTCACTTAATCTCCATTATCCTCCAATGTTGAAAATGTGAAAATGATCAACAAATATAGTAGTAGGCTCGAATTAGCATAACAATGTATCTGAAGAAATGTTACACTCAATATGTGTTGCTCTTATAAAGTTTGCAAATGAAGGCATAAAGCTACAATTCAGAATTATAAGCAATAAAATGTCTTTTACTGCCATCAAGTGTCCAACCTCTGCAAACGCTCTCTTACTTCCATCTCTATCCACTCTATCCAGACAATTTGTTTGTCTAGCCAGAGTCCAGGCATGATGTTTTGGCATTGCAACGGCAACACTAATGAATTTGGAGATTCAACATTCAAGAGCTTGAGGATCAAAAGAAACACAGAATAATGCTGAGTGCCTTTGATAGTAGACTCTGGAAGCCTATTACAGTATTTACTGAAAATAGTCATAGCCCTCCTGTGCACAACAACTATGTATACTTGTATATGTCTTCAGGCTGGCACAGGGAAAAGATGTAGGCATTTTCACTCATTGCAGAACAGAACATGTACTCACCCTAACAGAAGATTAGATCAGTGACACATATTCATTTTTAACCCCATACATACAGTATGAAAGAGTATGGTACGTTGATAGAAAAGCAGCACGAATGAGGAAGATCTGTGTGTGTGTTGCACGATCTTTGGTTCAGATCAGGGAGATGGATATTTTTGTGGCACAAATTCTTTAGGAGAAAACATTTTGATCAATGAGAGTGGAAATCCGCATTTTGTGCCTTGTGCGTTACAGCCATTGTCCCATTCAACCATCTTCTCTGCATATCATTCAGTCTAGCATTCCTTAACGACAGTCGGTGTCCTTCAGAAGGACAGGAGCAGACAGAGGTCCATCGTACATCCTCTTCAACTCACTGTGGGATGTGTCCATATTCAACAGTTCCTTTCATTGTCGGCATCAGAAATGCCAGCAATATAATCCCCTCGATTCAATGTGATGTAATGTGATTACAATAAAAAAAGGCCCATAGATTATACTGCATGACTTATGCGTCTGACTGAGCTTTGCAGTTCAGGTATTTGGCTACATTTGGATTACTTTGTTAGAAATAAACATCACATTTAGTGAAAACTGGACCTACAGGGTTATACTTTAAATGTGCTGTCCTCTACCCAGACAGGACTAAAATACATAGATATATTATGACAATTCTTTTCATCTAATATTGGACCAACCCTACACTGGACTCGTCCGAACAGCAAGCAACAATAAAAATGTTCAGCAAATGAAGTGGAAAGAAACCTGACTAGAATGGTGATGATTCCATAGCGGTGGGTGGTAGATTTGGAATGCAGCCTTGCGTGAACCTTGACCTCTGGTCTCCAAGGATTGTCTCAATGTGTTGAAGTAAAATAAAGTTGTGAAAACTACCTACGGAGACCGATGTGGGGATAGTTTTTTTGTTGTTTGTGATTGCTTGTTTGCCTCAAATAGGCACGGTGGGTAAAGGAGATCTGATAGTGACTTCCCTTCATGAGCCTCGGAGGAGTTGAGGTCAAGCCAAGGTCATCATATTTCATAGGTCAACGTGTAAGGTCAGCGTTGCTGCATGCGGTCAGCTCCTCGATCAGGCCCTTGAAGTCGATCCTGTTATTGGGTGTCTTCTCCCAGCACCTACGCATCAGCGCGTACACCTGTGACAAAATAAAAAATGACATTCTGAATGTAGGGTATGGAACGAGCTGCCCTGAAATGGGTCCAAAAGCAGCTGAAACTAAACTATCCATGAACTAGAAAGGAAAGCTGAGGTGGTTATATAATCAATGATGGTGTGCAGCCAAAATGTTAATGCAGGGATGTCAAACTCAAATACACAGTGGGCCAAAATAGAAAAATTGGAGGACATACCACTACCAGGCATACAGCAAAAAGCAACTTTCCTTCAAGAATGAATGTCCCTTAATAGCAAGATAAATGCCAAGATGAAACTCTTCCATTAAAAACTGAAATTGCATTATTATAGCTCAGTTTTCTGTTCCTCACCAAAAGCCCAGCCCTCATGGTAAAATTTGAAAGTATATCAATTGAGTTGAGAATGTAAAAAATGAGTTGCATTCATTTCTCATCATGGTGTGTGCAACATACTAGAAGGCCAGTTCTAATACTAATCCAATATCATCGCACAGGCCAAAGATAATTCATTCATGGGTCTGATTTGGCTCCCAGGCCTTGAGTTTGACATTATGGGCTCCATTTTCGTTTTTTCGTTTTTACTATTTTGAAAAACTATTTAGAATATTTCAACATGTCAATCTATTAACACGTTGTGAGTTTGTAGACTGGCCATTTGTACTACTGAAAATAGTTTAAAAAGGCAAAGAAGTTAAGGGATAAGGGTTTAGCGGCAACAAAAATGGAGCCCTAGGTGTATTAAGGGGTTTGTGTCTTGAAAACATTTGAGAAACTGGAGCGTTAATGCTTACTGTCTTAGGGCAATTCTCCGGGCAGGGCAATCTCCTCCCTTCCTCCAGGATCTCCACCAATCGGGTGAGGATCATTCGACCTTGGATTTGGCCGCCAATCATAGCATGATAGACCTGTGGGAATGGGAACAGACAAAGATGTGTTAAGAGTCAGATAATCAAGAAGTCATTAGATTTTTTTGTTCTTGTGGTGCATCAATTTAACACAAAGAGTGCTGGCTGGGCTTTATGACATTGAGTCAACTGGTGCCTGCCTCCTATTGTGTAATTGCGCTGCATATAAACATCCTGTTTGGGAAGCTGTCTTGCTAATATCAATGCTAGCAACATCATACCTATAGATCGATACCACAGAGAGTTATCTAGATTAGAGCCCGACCGATAGAATCTGTATTTTATATGGCCGCCGATATAAGGGGTCCCCGTCTATCGGTGGTTCTATCGTATCGGCGAAAAATTTCGCAGATAGAATAAAAAAAAAAAACAGCGGAAAAACGACGGACTTCGATCATGATTTCCGCGATCAAAGCGTTGCTGCCCCGTTCCCATAGAAACCCGTAACAGGCACATTCAATGTGAGAACCACGTGGACTGAGGAGTCAACACGTGTTCAGTGTTGACACCTCAGTACGTGTTCCCATAGTAACCCGTAATGGCCACGTGCATAGCTTTGTAGGTGCAATGATTTATTTTGCCCACAAGAGTGCGCTATGACAGTGAGCGTGCTCCTATTCAATACATTCCTCAATGCTGGTTAGTACACAGAGAGAGCATAACAACAACACTCCTAGACCACCACTTTGGATTTACTTTTCCACATGCACAGGTAGTTCAATCTAATCTGGACTGGTTCATGAAATAAGTATTTGTGCATCATTGGAACAAATATTGGCAACATTTCATTGCTCAGTTCAACTTAAAGCATGTTCCCCAACATCACCACAGCCGACCCATTGTCTAAATAAAGACGTTACAGACAGGTTGACTGAACAAGTATAAAAAACAGGTCTTAAATAAAGACATTGGTTTAAGGCAGCAGTTTGTCTACCATGTAGCCTACTACTGTCAATATGACTCTATCACTGCATAATCATATCGGCAGCAAATCTTTGCATAATTCACAAAGAAAAAAAGTCTATTTTCATTCCAGCAATATATATATATATATATATCGGTCGCAAATCGGTTATCGGTGGTTGTATTCCATATTGTATCGGCATATCGGATCGGCCCCAAAATTTTCTATCGGTCGGGGTCTTATCTAGATCTTGAGTTATTCAGCATTTTAGTCCGCTGTTATAATGGAGGTGGATGGCAGTGCGCATGCCCATACAGTGAGCAAGGGAAGAACTCTTTGTGTTAATATTTACTCGATGTAATTGATTATTGAAAATAAGCAGATGCTGACCTGCATTGGGCCGGAGGCAGAGTCACAGTAGGTGATGAGCTCATACATAGTCACACCGAAGGACCAGACATCTGAAGCCTTGTAGAACACACGGTTCAACAGGCACTCGGGAGCATACCTAGACACACACACACACACACACACACACACACACACACACACACACACACACACACACACACACACACACACACACACACACACACACACACACACACACACACTTCTGAGTTTATGCAACACACTACATCATGTGCGGATGATGCACAGTGCCGCACACACTCATGATTATGCCTATTTGTGACCAAGTCCACAGTGAAGGGGGTAAAAGGCCCACTCCATCCGTCTCACCAGAAGATAGGACTGTCGTGGTCTTCCTTGACCCTGTAATAACCGTCATTCTCCTTGATGCTCTTGGTCAGGCCGAAATCTCCGATTTTCACCCTGCTCTCATTCTCCACCAGAACATTCCTGGCAGCCAGGTCCCGGTGGATGTAATTCTTTGTTCCCAGATATTCCATTCCCTTGGAGGAACAGACACACACCAGATTAGGGTTTGGTAAATTCTGCAATACATTTATGAAACCATCTTTAGGTTAGGCTATAGGATCTCAAGATGTTTTGGCTTCATTACGCTCTATCTCTGATTTGTGAATCAAAGCACCCTCTTTACTGCACAACAATACTTCTTTGCTTATAATACTATAACTAGCATTATGGTCTGATAAATAAATGATAACTCACCTTTTGACAAATAACATTACGAATAAGAAATGGAGTAAAGGAGTAATTATTGCCTCATAATAATCATAAGTAATGCCATGGGGCAGCCTGTGTCCTATAAGAGGGAAGCACGCACACAAGCTATATATGAGCTTCCATTTAACTAACTTTGCTGGCCGGTTTTGAAGAAGAAGACTGAAAATAGATATTCATTTTTTATTATTGATATCTCAGTGAATTGTGAATGAGAACATTAGTACTTTGCACAGGTTTGCACTTTTCAATTGATCATGATTGTTTGGCACCTGGCTCTCCTGTAGTGCTGTCAATCCTTTGAGTGAAGGAAGGTACCAAGTGCTATAGAGCAGGAGGGGTGTCTGTTGTGTTCTTGTGTTATATGTCCTATTTATTTTAATATTGTTGCGCATGTAATATATCTGAAATGTATTGGAATTGGTTTGGTAAAACCAGGTAATTGTGTAGGTTAACCCATGGGCCGTAGTTAGCCATATGTGAAGTTAAGTGGGTACCAATTACAGAACTGCCTAGTATAAGAGGGAGTTATTCAGTTCAGTTTGACTTGAGGTAACCAGGTTACACCCCGGGAGAGCTGCTAGGGTGACAGTGATGAAAGCGTTTATAGCCTGAACACAGTTTCTCAAGTTCAGGGTTTCTTTCTGTAATTTGTTTTCAAGTAATTTTCTTGTTTTAGTGGTCTTGTTTGAGGCCTGTGTTAAAGCTGTAAATTTACCACTGCTGGGGGAAAATAAAATGCTTTAAAGGTAATTCTGGCCTTTGTTACTTTTGGAGCCTTGCAAGTAGATTTGATTTTAGATTGTGGCCAAAGCATTTCAGTATTCCATAACAGTGTTTTTCCAGATTGGGGGGGGGGGGGGGGGGGGGGGTTAGCATTAGCATTTGCTTTAATTCATAGGCCTATTTAGAATTATTTTCAGATGTCCAAAATTTCTGAGATGATGGAATGATGATAGTCATGAATGGAGAACCTTCTGAGAACTTCACGGGCAAAGATAAACAACTTTAAAATATACGGCGGTCAAAATGACCCCTCAGGCATCCTAGTGTTAACATTTAATTGAACAGGTTCATAGAATGTTGGAAGGGCATCACTAAACAGAGTAAAAAAAGAGTAAATCACCTTTTAGAGGTGCATAAGAGAAAGTGGACACATTTGTATGTACCAATCCGATTGATGAAACACGAGTTGGAAAGAAAGTTTAGCATTAGAAGAATTATTTATCTAAGCCATTAGATGGGAGGACAGGGACATGCATCATCAGAAGCTAATTTAAGAAATGTATTGAGAGAAAATGTTGCTTGTGTGATTAGTGGGCCAAGTGGAGGAATATTTAATCAGGCGATCGTTTGACAGTAGAGATTATATAATGTGATGAACGAAAAGGGACTGGGAGATAGAATGGATAAAGATGACTCAAGAAATACAAGATGGCAAAAATAGGCCCATTAATGGCCCATTTGCAAAATGAGATGCTATAAAAGGGGATATATTTTACTTTAACATATTGTGAGAAAAAATATACGAGTACCTAAAAACTGTGTACGGTACTTGGGTAAACACTACTTTCCACCACTGTCTTATAAACAAGGCTAACCTGGCAGATCTGAATGGCGTAGCTGAGCAGCGTTTTGAAGTCAGCCTTGTTTCTGTTCCGAGGGAGATACTCCTTCAGACTGCCGGCTGGGAGGAACTCCATGATCAGCTTGATGGACCGACCACCTGCATATGACCAAACAGAGAGGCAGTCAGACGCCAGGTATGATACAATAAAACTCAACACAGAGCAGTGGTTTTTAACCAGTGGTCCGGGGACCACCAGTGGTCCTTGAGAGTTCCAGGTGGTCACCAGGCTAAATCATGCAAAGTTGGTTAACCAGATGTAGCTCTTTGAAATATTGTTATATTCATTATTTGAATTAGCCTGAGTATACACACTTAGAGAATGTTTTGTTTCCTAAATCCCGCCTAGTATTGTGGGCAAAAGAAATCTTTCCTTTGTGTCCGTGGAGTGAAAATATCACCAAATGGTGGTCTGTGGCTCAAAAGCTGAATAAATAGTGGCTCCTTACATGGAGAATCATTTCTGTCCTAGAAATTCTTAGATGTAAACATTTAATAACTACCCCCATACAAACCTGAACAGATAAAAGCAGATTTTTTTTTTTCGCCTACAGGGGTCAGTGTTGCTTCATAGGTTCATCGTCACCTGCATTTACTTTAATGCAAACAGCTGTGCTAGTTTTCCATTCATAGTGCAACAGCAAGTAAACAGGCTGTAGTGTTTACTTCTTGTTTAGGAATAAGGTTGTTGTGTGCGCTTTCGTATCAATCGGAATTTTGCCGTTCATATACACAACTGCTAGACCCAAGCGGGGTTGGCGACTGGGGGTGGTAAAAATCTCCAAGTGTGCGTCCACGCGGGTCTGGCTCTATGTGTGTCAATGGACACTTACGGCTTGTAATGGGATATTTTTCCGGCGGTGGCAAGATTTTCCTGTGAGCTTGCCGTGGCCAGAAATATAAGTCGAAAAAGGTATGTATTTTTGTTTCCATCTGTTGAACCTTGTGTGTGTGTGTGTGGGGCTCCATCATCTCACCTTCCTCCTCACATATGCCCTTGTACTTGACAATGTTATCATGGTAGAGCTCTCTGAGGATGCCGATCTCCCTCCTCAGGCTGTCGCTCTGCTGATCCTCTCCCAGGCTCTCAGGCTTCAGGGACTTGACGGCTACATACTCCCCTGTTCTATCTCCTCGGGGATCATAGCGACACAGCTCCACCTTGCCAAAGTGTCCCTACAGAGGTACACACCCACACACACGCATTACTAGACCTGTGAGAAAAAACGCAGTGCAAAAAAGGTCCTGAACAACTATAAAGAATGAAGAGGACTTAGAAGGATACTTATGCATTTCCCAAAGTCATTCCTATCACTGACTGGTTAAATATATTTTGAATCTAAAAGCAACCATTTCCAAAAGTCTTGAAACTGTCCTTTTCCTCTATGCTACAGAGACATGAAAGAAACTGTAGACAGCAAAGGTCTTGCACTCTTTTGACTTAATATTCAGTGCACTTTTGCATTTCAACATCCACGTTTGCAGAGATGGTGTCTCAAGTTAAAAGACTCGAATCACACTCGAGCTACCAAAAACGTGACTGGACGTGACTCGGACCCTAGGTTAATGACTCTCAATGACTTGTGAAGTCTTGACGTATTTTTTGACCCATATTAATGAATGAAATGCCCGAAAGAAGAATCCCATCGCTTGCCTTTGCTTTCTCCCCCGCAGCGCAATTGTGCATCAAACTTAACTGTGCAGTCAGCCAAGCTGATCATCCACAGTGGAGATGCAGCTCAAACTGATGCCTTTCATCATCCTAACTGCATACCGGTAAGCCTTACAGCTTAGTTTAACTTTGCATTTGTAATAATAATACATCCTCAAACATGTTATGTTTGAGGATGTGATTGTCTGTGAGGGAACATTTTCAAACTAGGGTTTGATGTGCGCTGCGGTGTGCAGCTGCTGCTGGTCTTTAAACAATACGTAATTAATACTGTAAAACGGTCACTTCACTGTATTAACACCCACTTCTATATGTGGTGCAGCATGGCCACAACCAGAATACAGTCTTTTTTGGTAGTTGTAGCTAATGTTCCATTGCGCACCATGGTTAAGTGCCCAAAAGAACAAATCTACAAGCTGTCAACATGCAATGCAATGGCGTGTCAACAGCTTGTATGTCTGTTCTTTTGGAGAGTATCCGGCACAACGCACGTTACGCATTGAATAAACCACGGGGGGGTTGAAAGCTTGATCGATGTCAACCGTAATCTGAGACTTTAGACATTTAATAGCCAGTTGTCACCTGTGTGTTGTCACAACGATGTAGTTGTACCTCTGTTTTGGAATATTGGACGAATAAAAGCTCAGGTGGCGTTTTCATTAATTGGCAACATTCAGACCCCTGTCCTGTGCTGGAAATGATAAACCATGAGAGTGTGTAACTTTAACAGTGATGTATTGTACATTACTGTGCTTTTCTTTTTCAAACTGGCTGTGGTGATGATTTTGGTGCGATGCGCAGTTGTTATTGAGGGACAGAGATTAAATACTAAAGCCCCCATTAGCATGGTGATGGAATTACCAAGGGACCTCAGGTAAAACATCAGATTACCCGAGGAGACAGTTTTTAAATCCCGTGCGGATCAGCCATGTGAAAGATTTCCCCAGATAATCACCGGGAAAATTACCTGACATAATTCTTCCAACACTGGAGTCCCTCAGGTTATTAAAGTCCTGTGCGAATTGACGTGTCAATATTATGTCATAATTTAGCTTTCCCCCCCACTCTTGACTATAAATAAAGTCGCACAGCTGTTTATTTTCTCTCCCTCCCTCTCTCTCTCTGCCCTTGTCTCTCTCCCGTTGATATCACCCTGACAACCTCCTTCAGGCTATGGGCTGTTGTAGGCAGCGGTTTAATTACTTGCATGACATGCTGGCTAGCCGAGTTGGTGGTCTGTCAACTTTGGTTATTTGTTTACCAAGATTACTTTCCTTCATAAATACCCCTTCTGTGTTTGGTGATGATCACGATTCTGTCCCATCATGGCCCATTATTGTTAGCGCAAAATCCATAATCCATCCACCCAATCTCCACGGTTTCCACAGGCATAAAACAACTAATCAGTCAGTGCAGGGCTATAGCGTATAGACAGAGTTACACAAACTCAGTTTACTTCATAGGGCCAGTGTACATAGACTACTAGACTTGAGAATGGGCCACCCTCATTGAAAACAATGTATTTCCAACTCCAATTTATCCCTACTCAGGCTGCATTGAACAGCACTCAATGGCACAACTCTTCTACTGGGGGCGGGGCAATATTGGCAACTTGGCAAATGGTTACTGTATTGTTAGTGTTACTGTATTTTTCTTCAGAATGAACAATGAGAACACATCGACATCGGTAATATTCGTTTTCGGCCATAATGGTAATGAACAAAACTTCTCATCAGTCTACCTAGATATACAGGTTGTTGACTGTTATGGCCTTCTCTTCATTGAAAGATTAGAGAAAACATTAATTGGCTAGCAGTCATACGGTACCTCTCCTAGATCTCTGATCTTCCTGAGGAATCTCTTTTCAAACACGGTGGGGTCCACCTCCGTGTCTCTCTTTATGGGTTGGATTTCTGGATCTGCACAAAAAGGAAGGAAACACAAAGGTTTAATTATGTGTAATATGGTAATTCCAAATGGATGATTTGGTTTCATTTTACACTCGAGAATTCTTATTTGGAAAAAACGCCTGTCTGCTATCTCTCCTAATGGTACCACATCAATGCGGCATATGCAAATGTTGACAAAAAAATGTACCCAATGATAACAAAATGTCAAATGTTTTTGATGTCATCAAATGGTTATCCGTGACTCAAATTGTAACTAAATAGTAGGCCCTGGTATGGAAATGGTTGAAAACCACCACTGCATTAGACCAAGCTGTAGTGACTGTCATGCTATAGCCAGTAGTAGCCAGCAGGTGTCAGCAGTGAGTGTGTTACGCTGCCAGAGGGAACATAACAGAGTCAGGGGCTCCTCTAAGGGTAGTTCACTGAACACAAACCCAGTGAACTTCCTCATACACCCAGTCAACAACTCTTGTCTGTTCAGCTTATTTACACCAACTAGAATGCAACGTGAGAATGGAAAGTAACAGCATAACAAAACGTGTTGTACGTGAAAGCTGCCTTGACTTTGCCACCCCCCCCCCCCCCCCCATCTACTCCTTGTTGCATTGTATTATCCCTTTGTCTTTGTGTACATTTACAACACATATTAATGTTTACTTATATAAAATGGCATAGGATTCATATAATAATCACTGCAATGTGATTTCAGGCCCAAAGAACATTGTCAGCAGGAGAAATCAAGAACTTTATTGTGTGTGTGTGTGTGTGTGTGTGTGTGTGTGTGTGTGTGTGTGTGTGTGTGTGTGTGTGTGTGTGTGTGTGTGTGTGTGTGTGTGTGTGTGTGTGTGTGTGTGTGTGTGTGTGTGTGTGTGTGTGTGTGTGTGTGTGTGTGTGTGTGTGTGCGCACACACACAAACATGCACACAAGCACACATGCGTTAGCAAATGACAGTCCTGTGCACACTGTACAGCTTTGGTGCAGGCTTGCTGAGAGCAAACATGGTGAATCTGTATGCAAAACACCAAGTCAGCTAGCAAAATGTTGCTTCTGCATTTCTGGGATAAGAGGAACTAAGGAAGTACTTTTTTCTTTGTAAACACTAACTTCAACCAGAATGTAGAATGAAAAATATACTTGATGCTAAATTATGTTCATACTAAATTGGCACATACTGTACTGCTGTGCCTTCTCAGCTCTACTGTATGGCATTCGCCTGCAGGATATAAATCAGATATCTGTGGTACAATAATGTAATTCTTCATTCAGGTAGTGCTAGTGTTATAGACTTGGGACCTATTTAAAAAAACAAACAAACAAAAAGCTTCAAGTTTGACTTCATCAGTAGAGCCCACATTTAGTCTTTTATCACATGTTCTCTTTCCCCTTTTTCTGATTCTTTTCAATGTAGTCTTTCCAGAATATACAGTATATACTCTACACTTTCTTTTGATTTCATTTCACGTTTTTGCTCTCTTCCCTTGATAAGTTTTACTGTCATTTAGTACTCTTAGTGTTACATGACTGATCTAGTGTCCATGTTAGTCATAGATTGTCTTAAAACAGATTTTAAATGTTTTGACATGCCTCATGATTGACAATCTCAAGGGGTCCCCAGCAAAGCGCATAAATCTACAAATCGATTTCACCACTTTTATCATACACAGTAGGCCTAGCCTACATTGGCTATTTGAAAATATCCTATCTACAAGCAAAAATATACCAGTATTTCCGACAGTCAAATATACCGTATATTAATTTAGGGGTCCTTGAATGGGAAGCCCCACTGCCAACCCACAGATCATTGGGCGACCTGCTCTACCTTCTGAGCCACAGCTTGCTACCAACTGTTTGGTAGCAAGGAGTTGCATGGCGACCCATTGGTGTGGTTTGGGCTTCAGTCTTAAACTTCACATTCTTTCACACAATTCTTTGTCTTGTGGCAATGGTTTCACTTAAGATAGTAAGAAAAGAAATTGTGCAGTACCGCATTGCACACATACTCCACATACTCCACACACACGCACGCATGCACAGTACGTACTCTGCGCCTCCAGCATGTCTATGTCTCTGACGATGGCCAGAGAGAATGGCCTCCTCATGGGGTCATAGTCCATGCAGTCAGTCATCAGCTTAGCCAGCTCTTTGCAGTCAGGTGTGGCCAGCTGACACTCTCTAGAGTAGAACACCTCTTTCTGCGCGCGCACACGCACACGCACACACGCACACACGCACACACACACACACACACACACACAAATAAATGGTTGCAGAGGGCAATATGGGCCCTATTTTGATTGTCTTAAGCATCAGGTCATAGGTCAAAACTTGGAGCTGGGGCAAAGATGTTTGTTAAAAATAGGGTTGAGCTGTTTAAAACGATACAGAGGCTGCTGAACGTTGATGAAATAGACAGTGATAGAAGGGTGTGAAATTGAGAAGAGACACGAGAGTGAAGAGTGCACCTCAGTGAGTTTCTTGTCCTTGAGGGGTTCCTCTCCGTTGTAGCAGATCTCCCACATGGTGGTCCCGAAGCCCCACTTGTCAGCTGCGATGCTCAGATTATTCACATTCTTCACGCACTCCGGAGCGATCCAGGGTATCCGGCCCACACGCTCTGCAGAGCCAGGAAAACTCACCGTCAGAAATATCATAGTATATTTGTTCATGTACGCATCTGAACCATGGTGCATTGCGAGTGTTTTTTAGTCTGTTATTGTCAGCATCCGACAACATTCTTGTTTGACATGTATACAGTAAGCATAGTTGATGAGACACAAGCTCAGACTGATAAAAATATGTCAGTTACTTATAAATATAATATAAATTCAAAAAAGGATGAGATGATATGGTCAAATTAGGGCTGCAACGATTAATTGATTAATCATAATCAAATCAATTATTCAATTAGTTGTCAACTAATTTACTCATAAATTAATCGAATGGGCAATGAATCACTGGGGTTTTTGCAATTTATCATGGGTGTTTTATCACTTAACCATAGTTTTTCCAGGGCTAACTGTAACTAAACTAAAGAGGAGTGAGCCATCTCTCTTTCCTTACAAATATGTGATAGTTGGACAAAACATGTCACGATTATAGTATCAAGAGCAAATATATGGACTGAATATTGACTGAATTATGATTTTTTCTTAGAATATGTCTAAAACAACCTAACATACTGTATATTATTAAGGTGTAATAATAATAATAATAATAATGGATTGCATTTTTATAGCGCTTTTCTATGCACAGCGTGATACTCAAAGCGCTTACAATGGTCCATTCATTCATACATTGGGAAGTAGAGCGGCGAACAGTCAACGCCAGCGTCCCCACTTCCCACATTCATACACCAGTGGTGGTAACCACTGGAGGCAAGGTGGGGTTCAGTGTCTTGCCCAAGGACACTTCGACATGTAGACAGGAGGAGCCGGGAATCGAACCGCTGACCACTGGATCATTGGCCGACCTGCTCTACCTCCTGAGCCACAGCCGCCGTGGCTCAGGAGGTAGAGTGTCATAATCCAGTTAATCGATTAATCCGATGAATCGGTTATGAAAATGCAGTTAGTTGCAGCCCAGGTCAAATGAACTGAATGTTAAAAATAACAATATGGATATTGATATTCATTTATTTTGATTGCGTTATTATTAATTTCAAATAAATAAATCATATAATAAATATGCTTTAAAAAATCATAGAACAAATAAATCATCATTATAAAATAGAAATCTGCAGCTACATGGAGTGCAGATAACCTAAACAGCCAGCACAAAATTGATGCGTCACAGAGAAACATCGCCCAATGCAATCACCTTATTTGTTGATATGCCGCAGGAAGTCAATGAGGGGAATATTGCCTAATACCGATGTACAATATTACAATATTCTTGATTTTTAGGATAAAAACAAAATAAATGATAGAAATAACAGCAATCTGGAGAAGAGCAATGTTTTTGTGTATTTGTGAGTGCCGCTGTAAACTGATGTGATCAGTGGTTAACAAAGACCACTTCCTCTCCTCCAGTGCTTTATGGTGATGTGGTTATGGGAAATACTGTTTATCTATTCTGCCACGTGACTTGGAGCTGTTTACAGTAGGGTCTACTTTAGAGTAGATTCACTCCAATATACACATCTACCAGCTGAACATAGTTATACATAAGAGAAACTAATAACTGATGCTTTTTAATAAGGAATAACACACACACACCTGTGCGCAATGTTACTTAACTTTGTACAATTATGTTACACATCTATCGTATTGAGACAATCTGAATCGAAATATATAAAAGAAAAATCACAAACGTGTGAAGGCGAGGGGCACTCTCCTCATCTACAACATCTATATGGCTCCAGAACAAACATTAGACCTGTATATAGGAGGGGCCAACGCCCCTCAAAAACGAGGTTTATGCAATAAAACATTGAAATGAAATAACAGCAGCAGAAGCTTGATGCCTCTGGCCGTGAAGCCAAGCTCTTCCCACAAAAGCCCCGACTACCAGGAATAGAATCCAGCACTGTGCCTGGAACACAGGCAGACCTGTTGACTGACAGATTGTCTGACTGGCAATGAAACCCCCAAACAAGAACTGACAGGGATATACATTGCTCTACTGTCTCCAGTCCACCATGCTGTAACACACACACACACACACACACACACACACACACACACACACACACACACACACACACACACACACACACACACACACACACATATATATATATAGCTCGGAAAAAAATGTCTGACCTGGGGTACGCTTAATTGAAGGAGAGATGGAGTAGAGAGAGAGAGAGAGAGGGATGGAGAGAATCAAGATGTAAGAGTGTAAACTTATAAGCAAGTGAAAAATGGATTAGAGTTAGAGAAAGGCTGTATGTCTAAGAGAGATGGGGAGAGAGATGAAGGCGATGCTGGGAAGAGAGGAGAGATGGAGCACTCCCCAGGGGGTAGGGGTGTGTGTGTGTGTGGGGAGGGGGTTCTTGCTGGGCAGCAGTGCATTTAACAGTCTGCCCTTCACTACAGCCACTGTACGTTTTATTATATAACTTTGTACGAGAATTACTGGCCCTGACCGGAATACTGATCGACTGGTCTGGGTGACGGGTGGGGAGGGGGGAGTGGTCTGAGCGGGATGGACAGATTGCTGGGCAATAACACAGACATTTCCAGTTTGCGCTTCTGGTTTGTTCATCCATCCTTATACATCATTGGTGTCAAGCAGAAACCTTTTATCCCTATATTTCGCCTGTGTTTTTCTAGTAAAAAATAAATTCCATGCTTCTATGATACAATAAAAAGTGTCAATAACAATAGTGACCTACGAAACATCGCACCTTTAGAAAGTAAAAAAAAAAGGATCATTATTTATGAGCTTTGTCAATATTTAAGAAATGCTAGGTAACAATGACAGCTTGTGGCAAAATAATAATAACTACACATTGGATACATTGGAACATTTTCAATTGCCAGAACCTGTTTTCGGACATACAGGGTTTCCCAGTCCGACAGCGACAATAACCACTTTGCATTATTATCACGCAACACCGGCCTCTAATGGACAAACAGAAACACGAGGCGGACGCTTGAGGGGAATCGTGCAATCTGAGAAGTGACCTTCATCCCAGTTGTCTTCCCTGAACCCCCCTAGCCATAACCCCCTCCCCCTCCCCTCCCCACGCATCTATTACCAAATCACAGAAGGAAACGATGTAACCAACTCCAGTGACAGGATGATTCCAATTGATGGAAATCTGTGTCGAGTTGAACTATGTAGATCTAGACAGCATGGCCCAGAGGGCGGTTTGTTTTATGTTTCTGTGTTGAGTGTTATTTTTCTGACCTTCTCTGCTGAGTACAGTGATGGGTATGCCTGGGTCACTGAGCTTGATGAAGGGCCCTCCTTCCTCAGCAACCAGTCCATCTCTGGCCAACAAGATGTTCTTGGCACACACAAAGCCATGGACAAGCTTCTTGTCCTCCTGCACGAGCATGCATGCACACACACACACACACACACACACACACACACACACACACACACACACACACACACACACACACACACACACACACACACACAGACAGTAGAGACAGTATGTGAGTTTTCGTTAACACACATTTTGCATGGGAGTTAATTGGGCTGCAATTAACGATTATTTTCATAATCGATTCATTGGCCAATTATTTAACTGACCTTTCAATTAATCGGATTATGACTCTTATTATCACCTTAAAGGGGGATTCCACCCATTTTCAAAATGTTCCTGACAGAGTACAAATGTGAACCAAATGGACCGTGAAACACAACTTGATGATGTCATCAAGCTGTGTTACACCATGTTAATGATTTTTTTTCCACACCTCTCTAAGTTATAATAATTAATGACAGTAAAATGTTGAAAATGGGTGGAATTTGTTACACTTAACACTGGTAAAACTATGGTTGCGTGGGGAAACGGGTAAAAACTACAGTGATTAGTTGACGAACCGATTAATCAATTACTAAACTAGTTGACAACTAATTCAATCTCGATTCGATTACGATTAATCGTTGCAGCCCTAGAGTTACATAGTATGGCTCAGAGTGCCTTAATTTTTTCCCCAAAAAACATGTACTTAAAATTGATGTTTCTCATGAATGGCACTGTAGGAGGCACTAATTAATTGTGCATGTGTACAGTGTACCGTGTTTCTTCGTCTTTGTAGACACCCTGCATAAAATGTGGCGTATGTATGTGTGCGTATGCATTATTTGCGTGTCAGCCCAACTCGGTCTTCCGACAGCGATGGTCACCAAAAAGGACAGTCTGTCTCTCTCATTTAAACATCTGTGAAAGTCTGTCATTTTTCCGGTTCATACAACAAACTGTGACTGAGGTTCCAGACAGTCTTCCCACGACACTCACCAAGTAGCTGAGCGCTGAGGCCAGCTGCGTGGCCACCTGGAACTTCCACAGCGTGCTGAGCTGGCTCTGCTGGTTACGCATAAACACGTCCAGTGTTCCAAACTGGACCATCTCCTCAACCATGATATCTGGTCCACACAACCAACACAAATGGGACACATTAATGCACGCACGCATAACCAAAACAAAACAACAAAACGAAACAAAAAAGCCTGCAAATATAGAGACAGCTGTGCCTGCTGGTTGTACTTACTCTCCTGGAGATGAACGCACACCCCGTAGAGGAGCACTATGTGTTTGTGGGACACCTGACGCATCATACTGGCCGTCTCAAAGAATGCCTGGGAACAGGGGCAGGGATTATTATAATCACGTCATTAAATTGTGAAATGGTTTCAAAAGCCCTGTTGACCGCACGAACCCTAGTGTTCATATACTGCTGATGTTGTAATAGGCGAACATTGACAAGTTTCCCCGCCAAGCCTTCCGTTCAGCCAGTTTTGCCATGTCTGCTTTATATAAGCAACATTTTTTTCTGTAAAGTCACGTCCAAATGGTTGTTGGTTGATGTTTTTTGGGCTTGTTTCTAAAGTGTACAGCTCCCTATTGTTATTTAAATGAGTGGTTACCATATTTCTTAACATCTAGGAACCCCAGATTAGCATTAATTGTCCACACTCATCCATCTGAAAATATTATGTGCCTTCTTTATACAAATTTATTCGGGATGTGATTTTAAATTACAGACGCACAACGTTACAATCTGTCATATACCTGGTCACTGTTTCTCTTGCAAATCTGGCAACAAATCTAGAGATAATGTAAGCTCATGTACACACAAGATGTTCCACTAGTTGAGAAACTACAGTAGTCCTGGTGATCTACTGTATGATGACTGTCCATGTAATCATTTATTGACAAGTTCGTATTAGAATCTCAATAGGACGAAGTGAAATCATTGTCTGGTTGGGTCATTGGAAACGATGTATTATTAGTCATCAATGGACCATTGGTTGCTAAACAGTGGGACACATAATGCATAGCAAGTGTTACAAATGCCCACACCCCATATCCCCTCCCAACACAACAGTGGTTCCCAGGTTCGTTGTACTTCGTTCTAAGTCACCTGTGGTGGTCCTTCATTCACAATCAGTTGAAAACCCCTCCTGTATAACAATGTAATATAGGCTCTAGCCTGACAGAGTCCCGTTTATGACAACGTGTGTGTATTTTGGGGTGTGTCTCACCAGAGAGATGTCTCTGTGACTGGGGCCCAGGACCTTGAGGACGACATTGACCTTCTGGACAGAGGTGTAAGCAGGATCCTCGTCATCCTCACTCTTGACCTTCAGCGTTCCCGCAAAGACGTTGGTTTTGGTCCCTTCACCGAGATGCTCTCCCTTCAACACACACCCGGAAACAAATCACTAATCACTGCAATACGATGTACTTATTGTATTTAGTCATTTTAAGAAGAAAATAATACATTTCCCCTTTGAAAAAAACTGCAGTATCCACATGTTTCACAAATATTTAATGTATTTGCTAAATAGTTACTGTATAGGTTTTAGATCGGTGAATCGAATCTTATCGCCAAACTGAACCAATATCGTCCATGTATTGTATCATCAACAATGTAACAGTGGATTCTAGAGAGCTGTGGAGAAGTATGTAGGCACAGCACAATATAGCACACTTTTAGCATACCTTAGGCACAATAAACTGTGCTTTATTTATTTAATAATCAAATGATGCAGATGCAGTATTTCATAATCAGCACACTGCCCTGCTTTGCTTTTGTTTCCAAAAGCTTACATCCGGCCTGTGTATCTGTGGCTAGGCTGTGGTAGTCTGTAAATGTGGACTGATGATTTGTTAGACATACGCTAGCCCCTTCCACGATCCCCAGTCCACAAATGAATAATTCGCACCCCGCTTTGGGAGTCCCTCGCCATGTTAATACCAGCTCCTGATCATTGAGATTACTTGCCATCAATGACTGAGATAATGTGCCGGCACTGGAATCCGCTTTGGTGTTGAAAACAACACACAAAGCTGAAGTAGGTTGCTGGCACCGTTAAGGCTGTATTTGCTCTTTGTGTTGAGTACATGGTGACCATCCCAGCCACACTGGGCAGTCACAGTACCCTACGTCACCAGGTACTCAACAAAAAAAACATTAACGACATCAGAACTCCAAGTTACACACACCTTGTTCTGCATTGTGCATCGTTTTCAACCTCAAAGCGGATTCCAGAGCTGGCGCGTTTCACGGTCATGATAACCTACACCAACAGGAGCTGGTATCAACATGTCAAGGGACTTCCCAACGTGGTGTGCGAATGATTGATTTGCGGACCATCATTGGGGTTGCGAAAGGGGCTAACGCGTACCTGTTCAATATCCTCCTTGAGAATGCGGTGGAAGCTGAGCTGGCTGGTCTGCACAGCACTCCGGGGCACCGAAACACGGCCCTTAGTCGTCACCAGCAGGTTAGACACCTCTGGAACACAGATAGACAACAACATTTTAGGTCATTTAGTGTCATTTAGTGATTGCCTGTGAGAGCATACTGCACTGAAGAGCAGTTCTGCTTGCAGGTTGCCTGCATCGTCTCGTCCACACACTATGCCACACATGGGATGCTATGCTACTGGCTGCCTCGTAATTTTAATGCCATCGTTGGACTCCTTACTAAACTGATGCGTTTGAAATGAAACAGACACAGCTCTAGTAGACACCTGCAGAAAATAATTTGGGCTTGTTTAGGTAATAATTGTTTATATGATGCCCTATTGTGCACATTTTAACACCAAAGGACTTGGCATGTCAACACATGAGTTACACAAAACCCCATTGTGGTTTAGCATGAGCCACAGCAGATCGTGGTTATTTATGTAGGTCAAACGGACATGCCGTTTTTGACTTGTTTACATTGGCTCTGCAGGTACATGAATCTTGCGTGGGAGGATGTAGTGGCATGATGTATTTGTGTGTCTGTTGGTGTATAGGAAGTAATGTTGCAAGTAACGAAGACAGCATATTGTGGTTTCAGAATAAGACTCCACTACAGATATGAAGCAGGAACATGACATATTGCGTTATATAGCACGTTTATAAAGCAGTATGTAACATTTCATCGTGATTAACACGCTCATCTGTCTGCACAACATCCATACATTTCATTCTTTCCTCCGCCATGGCTCCAGCTATGATCTCAAATTCCATCTCTAAGATTTTTGTCAACTTAAAGGTTTGACTTTCTAGGGTTAACATAAAATGATCATTTTCACTGGCCTGGAAATAAAATATTGAGGAGAAACCCCCGAAAATATATGGTTGGCTTATCACATCACAGATGTGTCGACACTCACTCAACCAGACACACATACATACACACCCACCCAAACACACTCACTCTCATACACAGCTCACTGCTCCCTGTGTGAAGTAAACAGCCGTGGGGTACTTTGGTTGCGGAAACCCACATCTACGACTCTCTCTTCCTCCCTTCTGCAGCGTGTCTCTCCCTCTCACGTACAAAGCCAAAAGACAAATTTGCTACGACGAAGGAGAAGATGCACACCCGCTGCACCATGCACCACCTTGAGGGACGCTGTAGGTGCTCCAGTGTTTCACAGTGGGTGGTCTATTTGTGTTAGCTCCCAATTAGACCAGCTCCCAAATAGAGCAGCTCTGACAGTTGCCCCCCCCAACACACACACACACACACACACACACACACACACACACACACACACACACACACACACACACACACACACACACACACAAAGCTGTGGAATGTTGGAGCACATTGAGTAACCAAACTACAAGGAATCGTGTGTGTGTGTGTGTGTGTGTGTGTGTGTGTGTGTGTGTGTGTGTGTGTGTGTGTGTGTGTGTGTGTGTGTGTGTGTGTGTGTGTGTGTGTGTGTGTGTGTGTGTGTGTGTGTGTGTGCGCGCGAGAGACTGTCGCTAGAGATGGCATGGTTACTGGCTGTAACTGGTGTATACACTGTTTGTAAAGAGATTTGTTTAAAAACAGAATCTAACTTCACCTCACCTAAAAATATAAGCTATATATCTATTTTGATTTTTGGCAAAAAGTTTGCTTTCATTACCTTTAACTAAACCTCTACTAAACAGCTTAGATTTTGGGAAAGTTGAGAAATAGGTTTTGTCATTTCGTGCACAAGATAATGGTAAATATCCGTGTAGTGGTTGACATTAATTGGTTAACCTACCGAGGAGAAGCATGTGGAACAGATTTCCTTAATTAACATTAGATATCAATTAAGGTCCTCTATGATCCCACTACTGCATACGAGACAATTTGATTCTTAAATTCCAGTTCCTTATGGCCCGAGAAGCCTGAAAACTGTGGAAAAGGTTTTTTTGCAAGCGTTTATGCGCACATTTCTTATTTACCTCTGGGTTGTGGAGGACAGCGACGTAGCAGCTTGAAACAGACGTTGTCTGTTCGGAGGCTCTGCCCCGTCAGTTGCTCCAGTAGCTGTGGGAGCGAGTCTAGCACCGTCTTGGTGCCGTGCAGCTTGTAGCCGTCAGGACCCACCTCGATCTGGAAGTTCTTGTACACGGCGGCATTATCCTAAAGCGTTAGCGGAAAAAGGAAAAGGAGGAATGAGGGATGAGACAAGAGCAGACAGTGAGGGGACAGCCGGACAGAAGTACCATATACGTATTCTGTGTAATTTACCTCACATGAAAAAAAATGAACCACACAAGCATCCTGAATGATCCTGGGCATGCCGTAATAGGTGGGATTTGAGATTGTAGATATTGTAGCTGTGTGTGTGTGTGTGTGTGTGTGTGTGTGTGTGTGTGTGTGTGTGTGTGTGTGTGTGTGTGTGTGTGTGTGTGTGTGTGTGTGTGTGTGTGTGTGTGTGTGTGTGTGTGTGTGTGTGCATGCGTGCATGCGTGCGTATGTGCACATTTGGGGGTCAGCAAAAAAAAAAAAAAAAAGAATAGCGCTCTGCAATGACATCAGAGCTCCTGTTTTCCAAGTGAATTTCCCATTCATTTTACTCATAGACTTTTCAAAGAGTATTTACAGTATGTCAGTTGTGACAAATCATGACAACACATTTTTTGGCAAATGGTGAATGGGGAAGTGCAGGAGTAGTAGTGTAGTAGGATGGATGAGAGGAAGCTGTCAACACCAACAGCTACTGTACTTTGGAACACTTCCATATCTAGCACTTTGTTGAACAAATAATTACCAGCAAACATTGGGACTCAGATAAAACAAATAAGATTGTGCAGTGAGCATACTGTAAGCATACAGAAAATAAACTGCTACAAACAGGCTTTAAATGAAACAAAGTTAATAAGTCACCTCTTTGATTAACCCAAATAAAGTACAAACAAAGGACATATTTGGTGAGCTGTGTGTATGTGTGCCATTCGTAAACCGATCTCATGTTGACTCAGTATCGTGCCAATTACTGTCCAGACCGGTTTAAATCTAAGCCTGCTGTAATCTCATAGTGTGTGTGTGTGTGTGTGTGTGTGTGTGTGTGTGTGTGTGTGTGTGTGTGTGTGTGTGTGTGTGTGTGTTCATGTGCGCGCGCACGCGTGCGCATGCTCACGTGCTGCTAGGTTATTGTAGAATGTAACTTTTATCTTACAAGACTAGGCTTTGTCTCATCATCTTAATAATAATAATAATAATGTGCACATGCATGGCCGTGGGTACGAAATGAAACAGTTAAGAATCATTACTATAGCTGCAACAGTCATTTGTTGCTTGTTTTAATAGACCCTTGCTTGTTGTCAGTTCCATCAACCCACATGGCAACCCCTAGCCGTCTTAGTCTCCAACGAATTATCTATGGAGATATAATGTTATTGTTATTATTGATGTTATTGATGTATTTATATAACAGGATTCAAGATCCTTAAAGCTGGGATGTTGCCTGAGTCCAATGCATCCACGTCTATGTAGAAGAGCCACACCTCTGCTCCCGAACAATGAGATCTCTGCCAATCGGTCGGCCCACTTAGAGAAATTTGTGGGGAAAAAAAAAGATTTGTATTGGCATAGTCGCATAGCTGACAGCTCAAAGCTAGAGGGGACTAGGGCTGACACTCACAGATTTGTATATTTTAAACAAATTACAACCTGTAATTAAAAATGTATTGCAAAATGTTTAAATGTGTAGGGAAAAAAAATCAACTTGTGTTATTGTGTATGACCACATTTTCAGTATTAGTTAAGTTAGGAGTTGTAAAACAGGATTTGCGTTTATGAAACATGCGTGATTTCAGTTTTTGTGGTGCACCACAAATTAAGAAAAAGTTAAGGAAAAAACGTGTGACATCATGTTGTGTGGTGAACAAAAAAAACGATGCAAGTTAAGAAATAATTCAAATAATTTTGGCACTATTTTCACTTCATAAGTGCTATATTGCTTCATAGGCTTTACTTCATTGCAGCCTTGTACTGCAGTTTGGCTAAATTGACAAAACAGGTGCTTAGAAATTCCACTATCACTTTCTGTGATTGTGTTTCACCAAAATAGCAAATTTAGGGGAAAGTGTGACAACACGCCCATGGCCACACCTCCAGGTGCAAATATAGTAATGGTGTTGGTATAATAAATAGCGTGATGCTGGATGAAACAGCAAGCTCCATTTTCTGAACTGCTGGTTGTGTCACAGGTTCAGGTGTGTGACACGAAAATCGAACCAACTAATGTCTTTTTATCCATTTCCTGAAAATGCACTGTTTTGGTCACGCAAGGTTTCCACTTGATAATATCAGTTGCAGGGATTAAAGCAAAAAAAAAAAAATCCTGAGCCTGAAATTTGGGTTGCTTTGCATGCCATCATGTTTGATGGAGCAGTCTGGGCATTTAGGGTGGCGTTGCCCCCCCCCATGCCCATGCCTAGATCCGGTCCTGCACAAACTGCGACTGAAAAATTATCGTTGATATTTGGGTTGTTTTGCATGCCATCATGTTTGGTGGAGCTGTCTGGGCATTTAGGGTGGCGTTGCCCCCCCATGCCTAGATCCGGTCCTGCACAAACTGCGATTGAGATACATGTAAAATGACTGATTTCTCTAATACAGTAAATAATCAATCATTTCAGTATCAAGCTTTTAAATCAGTTCAACCAGACAGAGGTGACTACGCACTGGACAAATGTGCAAGACCTGTCAACTTTACAACGACTGTCCGTTCGACGGAGTTTTGCGATACTTTCTAAGAACACTGATTAGTATTGCCATTACCTGGGGTGAGTAACCCTTCCGAGTCCCGACAGTAATATAAGCTGGATGTGTTCACAGCACAGCCAAGCAATTTAGCAAACAACTTTAACCTGCAGCGGCTGGCGCGGCGCGCCCCCACCCACACCCAACAAAACGCACGACGCATTTTGTTGGGTGAGAGAGAGAGAGAGAGAGAGAGAGACTTTTTAGACGGACGCTTACCACCACCGCGATTCTGTGTGTAAGTGACCAAATGGGTGAGGTTGTAACTTTATAAACTTTATGCGAAAATATGTGGGGATTGTGAAATCAAGCGAGGCACGCATATTTTGCATATTTATGCAATTATTCCGGGAATTACGCGGTGCCTTTTTTCTTTCCTTCTCTTTCGACCATTTTTAAGGGTCCAGACAGAGATGTGCGGCGGTCCGGTCGTGGACCGCCAGTTATAATAACTTTGTGAGCACAGCGTGCAGAAGAGCAAGCACCTGCCTCGATCCCTTAGCTTCCTGCACCAACTGCAAAATACCTTCCCATCCCGCCCAGTCTCTTCTAGCCATGCCCAGTGCCATTTATTTTTGATGCCTTTATCTGTGGCGAGGGTATTTTCACCTGGTTTCATGAACTGCAGCGTCCCGACTCCTCACACCATGAAATGTCGCGGTTCGCTGATCATCACTCTCTATCTCCACGTGTCTCTGTCAGTGTTGCCAACTTGGCGAACTTGTCACTATGTTTAGCTTTTTTTCCAACCCCCCTAGCGTTAAAAACTCCTGGTAGAAAATCTAGTGCTTTTTGCTGGTGAGTTGGGTTGAAAACCACTGCTCAGGCTCCTCCTTCTAGTGCATTTTCGAAGTGCCACTGCATTTTGGATTTTGGCAGTTGGCAACATTGGTCTCGTTTTTTTTTTTTTTTCCCCGCAAGCCGGACTTCCGGCACTGTGCCGGAGAACTTTAATCCCTGCAGTTGTTTGTGTTTTGTGTGCACACGTGCACAAGTGCGCACGGCATTAGGAGATGCGGAGCTTACCTCAGTGCAGACCACAGTGATGATAATGTACTGGTACTCGGTGCTGCTCCAGCGCAGTACATATGTACCCTCCTCGTTGCCCTCCTGACGCAGCTTGTGGATGGCATACTCTGTGCTGCGGAAGGACAAACGCACCAAGATTAAAACACCTAAACAACATTCAGATGACTGTAACTGGCTAATGATCTCCAGATATAATTTGTTTGTTCCAGAGCCGATTCCAAACCCTCAACTTGCGAACAGGCCCCACAGCCCCACAGCTGTCCTATATGGATGACCTGGCTGTCCTATATGGTTGACCTGCCCTGGGCAGTCAACCATATAGGATTCGCAACGGTGCAAAGTTGCACGTTCAAAATAAGGGTACACGTTCCCAATAGCAGTATCATTTGGGACATCTAATTGTAACACTAGGCTCCTTGCACTGCCGGGGTGGAACATCACACCCAGCACTATTAGAGCTTTGTACATGATACTTTCCTCAATCAATCCATTATGACGGTGAGATGCCCAGACCCAAAGTTCCCAAACATCATATTGATAATCCTTCAATTAATACAATTATTGAGGAGTCTTCAGTACCTATAACAGGATCAAGGAGGAGGAACTGATGGAGAGGGTGCAGAGAGTCCAGGCTACACATGATGATAGGCAGTACGGCGAAGCTTGGAAGGTCATCAATGACATGACAGGTCGGAAGAGGATCAAGGAGGGACAGGTTGAGGGGGACAGCTTTTGTGAGGAGAGAACCACACTAGCCCAGATCCTGGCCCTGAGGAGGCTAATCGAGGAAGTGAAGAAAAACAACCTGGCGGCTGTGCTGTGCTTTATTGATTTCAAAAAGGCATTTGACTCAATACACAGATGCACAATGATGAAGATCTTGAAGGCCTACGGTGTCCCTCCCAACCTGCTCCAGGCAATTGAAACCATGTATGCAGGAACACGGGCCAAGGTGGTGACCCCCGATGGGGACACTGAGGAGTTTGGCGCTCCTGGCTGGGGTAATGCACTCTAGCCTACCTCTACCTTCCTCTTTGTCGTAGTCCTTGACTACACACTCATAAGGGCCATTAATGGATGGGAGCAGGATCTTGGTTTCACTCTCACACCAAGGAGGTCAAGAAGACACCCTGCAGTAGTCCTGACAGACCTAGACTATTAAGATGACAGCCTGCTCTCCAACAACATGGAGCAAGCGCAGGAGCAGAGTGGAATCAGTGTGCCATGGTGGGCCTACGGTTGAATGCCAAGAAAACCGAGGTGATCACCTATAACATCTAAACGGAACATCCACCTATCACAACAGCAGAAGACGGGGATCTGAAGGAAGTTAATGACTTCAAGTACCTTGGCTCATGGGTCAACTCAACAGAGCAAAATCTAAAAGTGAGGAAGGCACTTGCATGGAGGGCCCTGAACGATCAAACTCAGTTTCTTCTATGAAACGGTAGAATCTGCTCTCCTATAGGCAGTGAATGCTGGACTCTGAAGCCATTAAGCCAACCCAGCAGAAGTCTCTAGACGGCTGCTACACCAGAATGCTACGTGTAGTGCTCAACATCAGCAAAAGTGCACATGTTAGAAATTAGAATCTGTATGCTGGGATATCCAGGGTGAGCGACAAGATAGCAGCCATGAGAATGCGACTTGCAGGACACTGCCAAAGACATCAAGAGCTGCCAGCCAGCAGACTGGTGTTGTAGGAACCAACACATGGGCACCGGTCGTGAGGACGTCCCATACTAACATACAGTATGTGGATGTGCTCAAGAAAATGCAAGAGCACAGAACACCAGCAAGTTGGCCGGATGTATGGAGAACTGGGATGACTGGAAACGACGATGGAAGGCCCGTCTGAGGACGACCTAGAGAGCAAATCAAACTTTGTTTGTATATCACATTGCATTGTACATGCAAACAATGTGCAATCTCAGGAACTAAAAAGCAAATAAAAATATCACAAGTAATGAATGTTGATCAAGTTATCTGTAAACTTCAGAAGAAAACACATTCATACAATACTTAGAACCCTAAGTCCTGTATGGTGAGTGTGCCAGCTCACTTTTCCCATCAAATGCTGGACCCAGCCATAATACACTAGGTATTCATTATGTAATCCTTCCCAATCCTGACTTTTGAGTGTCCAGGTGAACACGAGACATGAACCGGATGTGGAAAAACGCTGTGTTTTCAATTCAATTCAATCTTTATTTCAGACTCAGGGGAATCCATATCACATGTGTGTTGTGATGGACGGCCGTCTCTTCTTTCACACCAAAATTAAATTTGTGGCTTCGATTGTTGATTTTTGTAGTTGTTTTGGGGGGTTAAGGGGCTGTTGAATAAAGCTTGTTTTGACCAAAAATGCAACCCGGGAAAAGTTGCCCCAACCCATAGTCCAATGTTGCCCAAAGGTTGCCTTGTGGGCACCAGGCATAAAACGTGTGTGATGCCTTGTAGATCGGCTATAAGCTGGATAATAATAACTCGTAGGTGTCTTACTAAAAAAACAATAATCATATGCGTGGGGAAAACGGCACCGGAGACAGCATTTTGTTCACCTGACGACTATCCCTATGGGATTAATTCTTGTTTGGATCTGATAAGGTGACAGGCAAGCAAAATTCTGTTTGATTTCCGCTTGTATCCACTGCTTGGCAACCTAGAACCATTCAAAAACCACAGTGAAAAGGCCACTTGATGGAGATCTGCGACAAAGTTAGACTGGAGATCTCACACTAAATGTTGAAAAAAAGAAATATTTTGTATGCATCCTTGTTTCCTCTAAACAAACATGAAAAAGACCAGAAATAGAATAGAATAGGTCATGGTCAGACCCAGCTTGTTCATTGATCTGCGCGTGTAACAATATACGGTATTTAGACTAAATGGGCCAATGTACTGCCTACGATTTAATACTCATCATAAGAAATGAAAATCAAAGCCATTTAGCAAGGATCAAACAGACACATGTGCACACAAGCAAACACATGCACAAAGTACTTCAGGACAGGTACAAAGGCCATCCACACCGCCTGGTACTAACCAGATGGGCCCGTGGCAGCCGTTGTTGACGTTGTAGACGACTGCAGGAGGGGCCACCTCCTTGCACAGGTAGTGGTGGGCATCCACGGTCAGCCTGAAGTATCCGTCCACCAGCGCGGCAAAAGACAGAGCCTCAGCTCTGCAAACTAGCAGCAGCTCCTACACATGGAAACCAGAGAGACAGGTTGATTATGTGATGTGAGAGGCGCTGGCTGGAAGCAAAGAGACCCTGCCTGATAACATACCTGAATGAAACGTGAAATTTGAGATGTGTGAGTGAAAATTTTATGATGACAACAAAACAAACAAAAATACAGATGTTAAAATTGTGTGAAAAAAAAAAAAAAAAAAAAAAAAACAAGAAGCAGCCTGGAGGTTTCTGTGTTGGTTAGCACTGCATGACGGACAGCAGTTACAGAATATCACTTTCATTGACCATGACAGAATATCACTTTCACTGATTAATCACAATAATTCAATAACAGCTGTGTGGTGATGATGGCAGAGTTCATAATCCAACTTTAGAGAGAGTGATTTGATTTGTTTTATTTTGGAATGAAAAGTAGACCTTTTAAAACACATGTTTATGTTCGAAGGAGCAGTTTTGTGTCTCCTTTTATTGATTTAACCTGATTTAGGAAACACTTCTTTATGAGAAGGAAAAAGTGCATTACACATTATACACAGTTGGCAAACAATCACATGAGTATATTATGTTTTGTACTGATAGTTTAGCTACATGAGACTAGTAAAAATTATGTTTCAATAGAGCCTACCTCTCTGATCAACACGACAGCTGCCGTGTTTAGGTAAGACCACTTCTTGTGGTGTCTTACAAATCTCTTTGTTTTGTACCAATCAAATCAAGTGAGGTCTACTACTACTACTACTACTACTACTTCTACTACTACTACTACTACTACTACTAATAATAATAATAATAATACGGATATGTGCTGCAGTGTTGAGACTATCACCCTTACAAGTAACACATTTAAATAAGAGAGTACGTCTTGCAGTAACTTGTACTAATTAAGTGTAGTAAGTAATCCTTTATATTTTCCCATTCAGTAACTCCATTACAATTACTGTGTTTTCAACTGACGTGTCATTAAACTGACTTGGTGAGTCTGTCATAAACTGGCATGGTGCATGGGCATCACAGCATACCTAGATCTTAATCGAAGATTTTGGAAAAGATCAATAAAAAGTGTGTAACTTCTCTTCTATTTTTAGGGCAGTAATAATTCAGTCAAGTTAATTCATCAAAAATGTAATTTTTAATCTTCTTTATACTGCTCGGGTTTATGAAGAGAAGCCATTGTTTTTATTTTTTTAATAACAAGATCGTAATTAATGCTTCTGTGAAAAACCAATAAACAAATTTATAAAAAAAAAAAAAGTTAATTCATCAAAAACTGTCAGCGCGCCCTGCACACACAGGGATTCTCCCACAAGGGGCTAACTCTGAAATATGTTATTCATTCAATGCAGAACACAACTACTCTCTTACTGCAACACATGTCCCATCATAGTATGAGTCAACGGATGTTTCCCAACCTGAGGTAGAGCTCATTGTTTTTCTTGTGCTAAACAAATATCCCACCATTTAGACCACACCTACTCTCTGTAGCACTTCCCCACATTCCAAGAATTTGAAAAACAGATTCAGCCGAACTTTCCATGGTTTTGGCACACTGGTTAGTTGGAAACTCATGGAAACTCGGGAACATGTACGGCCACACACACGCAAGCACACACACACACGCAAGCACGCACGCACGCACGCACACTCACTCACTCACTCACTCACTCACTCACTCACTCACTCACTCACTCACTCACTCACTCACTCACTCACTCACTCACTCACTCACTCACTCACTCACCATCTTCATGTTGCCCTGTCTATAGATGGTGACTGAGGCTTCTCTAATGACAGCATGTGTGATCTCATGGAAGTCACAGAAGTTCACCCAGCCTTCAGCACTCTGTTGGGAAAATAGAAGCCATGTCAAAAATGTCAAGAGGAAGCAGAGTGAAGTGGCAAACAAAGTAAAATGATTAGTAACGGTGTTACCACTGAAACCTGAGTTATGCAATCAAGCACCAAAAATATCATTTACAGGCCAGAAATGCAGTGCCAACTTGCAAAATGTCTGTTTTCAAATATAGTTAAATCACCATTTACAAGTACAGCAAAATGAACAAATCTTAAAGTATGTTAGCAGAGCATAAACATGCTGACATGTACTAAGTGCCACATAAATACAGATTGACCATCTACCTTATCTCAAAAATCATGGCATGACCTTTCTGTCCACTTCCCACTCCCACCGCCAACTTCCCCATTACTTAAAGCAGATATCAAGTTAAACATTTTAATATCAAGTGCCCTCAAATGAATGGAAAATATTGAAATTACCAGTATGTCATGCATCACTAGCATGATGAAGTCAGGACAGATTCAGAAATAAGAGCAAGATTTGTAGGCTTCTAATACAGCTCCGGGACGGACGAGCAAGGTGTTGCCTAGCAACGGCTGCTGCCAAAAAAATGTATTTCAGCGACCGTGTTTTGTATCTTACAAAACACGGTCATCTTTAGGCCATTAATAATGGCCTAAAGACATGTCCACACATCCTAATAAGTGTTAACTAATTCTGTCGCTGACCCCTAATAACACTCTCAAATACTCTGGGGCTTCCCACGGCCCACTTGAGAAGCACTTCTCTACTCACAGTGGCGTTCCTCCTCCTCCAAGAAATCCCAGTGATCCCGTTGACCATGACCTGCATGTCGTTAGTGGTCTCCAGGGTCTGTTCCTGGTTCTGGTTCTGCATGTTGTTGTAGTATCCTAGAAAAGTGTATAAAATATGGTCATCGTACTGATGTAGCATTTCCTTATAGAATATCACTTTCACTGATTAAACTCACAGACAGAAATTGAAATAAGAACTTTCTTTAACCCTTTCACGCCGGAATCCATTTTTGGATATATAAATATTTCACGTTTTTCAGAAACCTTAGGTCACGCCTAAATGGGTTAACTCATATTTCTTTAACATTTTCTTCTTTCTAATTATTAGATGCTATATGATTTGTCGGGAGCCAAGTAGACGTTGTCTGAGCTTTAATGGTTTAATCAGTACTTTTTGAACCGCCTATGAGAAAAATGAAATTCCGGCCTGCTTGTCGTTCTGGAAGGGACTGGGACTGTGACGCTCCATAGACTTATTATTTCTAATCTTTTGAGTGTGGCATTGTAAATGAAAAAATACACTTTTGTTTGCCATGATGTAACTCCAAATATACTGGCAAGATATCTTCAATAGTTTCTCCATTGATTAGGAAAAAAAATCCCAAATAGTCTCCTTCTGTTTGCTAAAAGTTGTAACTTTGATTCACTATGCAATAAGACAAGTAGGAGCGACTACTGAAGATATCTGACCTAAATATGAAAAAATATATATATTTCAACACTTTCAGCCATTAAGACATTACACACACTTCACTGACAGTACTAATTATTTTTTTCTACATTTTTATTCCCACAATTTTGTAACCCCAGTGCCAATTATCTAATGTGATTCTGGGCTCTACACACAATCCACCAAACCGGGGAGGCAGCGGACTGGCCTTATGCTTCGACAGTATTACTTCTAACAAACTGTTTGCCTGCCTCTCTTGCCGTCTTACCCTGGTACCCTCCGTTGGAGAGTTGGCCTTCTTGGGTGATGGTGAGCTCGATGGGCTCCACCATCTCGCTGCCCAGATCGCTGGTGAGCCCCTCTAGCGTGGCCAGGTACTTGATCTTCAAGTCGTACTGCGTGATGTTGCTTTCGTGCACCGTGCGGTGCTGGAACTCGTTGAGGAAGTTCTTGAAGACGTTCTTGATGCGCATGCGTGTCAGAACATTGCGCTGCTTGATGTTTCGGTTCAATGACTCTGGGATGTAACGCTTGTAGCTGGGGTGAATGGAAGCAGAGACATAATTGAAAGAAATTATAGCTGCGGAAGAGGATATTCGCACCAATAGAGGGAGCAGTGTGTGTGTGTGTAAATGTAAGTAAGGGTATACGGACAAAGAGAATGGGCTAGAGGAAAGAACCAAATAGAGAATGAGGTATTCTTATTTCCATGGTGCAAATTACAAGGTTCAAGAGCTTAAAGGTTTGTGACATTAAATTTCAGGTTTTTAGGTTTTATGTTCTCGCAGGTTTTATGTTCTTACATCCAGAAAACCTGAACTTTGAACATTCAGTGGATTTACTGTAGTCTGGAGTTTTCCATGGGGTTTGGAAGGCTTTTGAGTTGCAATGAAAAAAGGCAAAACAGTGACAACAGTTGCATGTGCTAGCACGTCCCATTGACATAATAGTACATGGGATTTGCAGAATGTGACATCACTTTCAGCAAGTAAATCAGAGCACTTGTTTGAGCCAGAAAACCCCAGAATACAGAAAATCTACTGAATGTAAAAAGTTTGGGTTATTTTCGATGCAATTGAGCTCAGAAAACAACGAAAAGAAAGATTACAAGCCAATCCCTTATGTTGCAGCTACTGTTAACGTTTCATTCTTAGAATAAACGTTCTCTTGCAAAATTAACGAGATTGAGAATATCTTTGTGTGTGTGTGTGTGTGTGGGGGGGGGGGGGGTGTGTGTGTGTGTGTGTGTGTGTGTGTGTGTGTGTGTGTGTGTGTGTGTGTGTGTGTGTGTGTGTGTGTGTGTACATATTAGTGTTTGACTGTTTCACTCTTTCGTGAGGATGTATATTATCTGTTGTCAGCATGCAACAAAGTCAACATCAGCCTGGACCATGTATATGTGCTACTGTACCTGGTGTCACTGGGAACGGTGGGCAGCTCAACGTCCCTTGTATAGCGTGTGTAGTGAGTGATGGCTAACACAGCCATGCCCAGACACTCGTTTTCTATCTCATGTTGGTCTGCCTCGTTCTGGGCCATCCTCAGTGGGGCCAAACCCTTATGGAAGTCATGTTGGCCCTTGAGAGAGAGAGACACACATAACTGTATATTTATACACATTCTCCATACTTGGATAAAGTCAAAATTGGCTGTTGTCCCAACCTAGGTTAGGGTCAAACTGTTTAAATGATGTGTTACAACCTCGCATGTATTGTACTCATGAGACAGGCAAAGCAGTTGAAGGGTTGATCTTGGACTTAACTGAACCATGTGCGTGTGCATGGCGGTTTCGTCTTCGTACCACAAGATAATATGAGGACAAACGCTTGTTCATTGACTATATTTGCTTGTGCCCACTGCTCTGAACGTGCTTGAAGAGTCATACCAACAACAATGACACTATTTTTCCATTTTGTTAAATATGAATGCTGCTGCTGTTTTAGCAGATCCTTCCATGGGGGCCTCGAAGCTTTATCTTCATCTGCCAGATAAGATCTGCTTGTTAATTTTTGAAGGCTGATTTTTTTAATCCTTCCGTGATGTGTAATTTACTGTTATAAATTGTGACGTGTGGAATGTGTAGGTGAATCTTTTCCTTTCATCTTCTTGTCCTAACGGCTCCTTAAAAAAATGAGTGGGCGTGGAGGGGTTGAAATCTTTTCCGCTGGTCAGTCCGCAGAGAAACTATACAACTTACGAACGATTGGTTTGTATGTTGATGATGGTCATTATACTGCACAAAAAGGCTACTATTCACTACATGCCTGCTGAAATGCCCTTATGTTTTACAAATGGAGGTTTTCATTTTTGCACAATTTGCCAGTCCAAAACATTAGCTGTTTTTCAGTGCCTCCGTAAAGACGTGTGGAGTAGATTAGCCCACAGACACTGCATGTCACTGCATCTCACCATTAGCCCCTGTCGTTCCGGTACTGTGTGTGGGTTTAAGTGAGCGGAACAACGTGAGAATTGCATACTATGGACTGACCAGTGAGAGAGATGGGCGGACGGGTATCGAGGGTTGGCTTGGCACTTTTTGGCACATTTTGTTAGCCGCCTCTGCGGTTAGGTAGTGGTGGCACTGCTCTACCCCTCTAGGATCGACAACTTTGACCCGCCACTCTACAGACCAGTGGGAAACACCTATCAGTTGTCTCCAGTAAATTCCTCACTTTCTGCAGATGTGCTAGCTATTATTTATTCAACAATCCAGCTAGACTATTTGTGATACTGCAATAGCACAGATGACAAGGTGGTCCTTGACTTCTATCAGAACAGTGACTCCTGTTGTTGTCAGAGGTGGACGCACCAATGGGTGTTATAGGTGTACCTCAGAAACTGTTGGATCGATTTCTAGTGGTAAGTGATAATTAGTTTTCTAACTAATAACTTTAATTTACTTTACAGGACGAAATGCGTACACACAAACAAACGACAACTTTATTACGAACACGCACCTGTGCGAACAGGTAGTCAAGAGCAGCAATATCCAGTAAGGGTGTTCCTTCTGGTGTCTTCTGTGGACTGAGTGGTCTGAGCTTACTAATGCAGTGTCTCCACACTGGAGACTCGCCGGCTGTGGTGCCATGCCAGTTGGCAAAGTAGAACCTGATAGGAAAGAGAAAGAAGACTTGTCAAACTTGTTTTGTCATGCCAATTAAGATCCAATGGAATGAGTGTCAGAAAAGTACTGCAAACAAGCACATATGTTATGCAGAGATCGTGAGCGGAGCGGAGCGCGAGCGGAGCGGGGAGCGGAGCGCGTGGATTTTTAAGTGAGCGCTGAGCGCGTTTTCAAATGGGTCGGAGCGCGCTCTGGAGCGAGAATTATCCTCCGCTCCAGGCCGCTCCAAGCCGTTCAGTCCAGACAACGGCACACGTGTTCAGTAGCACAGCATAAACGTGTGGTTGTGGTTCAGATGGCGACTATAGGCCTACAGTGCCAGCAACACGATCAAGACATTTAAAATCCTCTCCGAGGTGCGGGAGGAAGGAGGAGATGATGATCATGATGGAAATTGGAAAAAAGAAAAAGTAAGCTGACTGTCTTGCTGTCTATCTTGCATTAGATGCGTCACCTCGCTATTTATTTTGACTGCACATCATAACGGCAACGTATTTGAGCGCAGCGACCCCCCCAATTATGTCCAAATCCCCCACAGTGTAACATCATCAATAACCTATTATCCCGTATAGCATTTTGGAAACGAAATAGCGCGGCATAAGATTAATTAGTTATTCGCCGCACCTGTCTGGGTTAATATAGACAGCAGTGTAACTGCACATATAACTCCTGTCTTAAATGTTTATGCTGTGAGGGGGGTAATAACCACGATGTGTTTCGACAAAGAAAAAGCAGCAGCCTTTTTTTCCAGCCGTCAAATTTTGCTCCTGAGCGGGCGGGGCTGAGCGGAGCGAGGAGCGCGGAGCTGCCCAAATGAATATGAGCGCGGAGCGGAGCGGGAGCGGTCTGGGAGGGGGTCCACGTGAGCAGATTGCGAGCGGGACCAAATACGTCGAGAGCGATGAGCGGAATTCTCGGCCGCTCCGCTCCGCTCACAAACTCTGATGTTATGCACTTGTTATATACTCGCACAACTTTCCTCTCTCAAATGTTGTCAAAGTAAAGAAAGTGAACAAAAAGAGGAAGTCAGGCATGCGAGAATGAACTTCTCAGTTGTCAGTAAACATGTTATACTGGTATCCAACAGTAAACAGCTGATCTAGTTGTAGTAGAATTATTTGGACATTCCTGTAACAATGTATTGCAGTATGAAGATGAATGGTTGTATACCGTATATTATGTAGTAACTAAACAACATCATCAACAACAATAATAATATACAAACATCTGTACGTTCATTTTAATCTTAGGGGGGATGTGTATATTTGCACCTCATGTGATTGTTGAATTATTAGGGCTGCAATTCTTAACCTATTATTTGGTATCAAATTGATTATTAAGATAGTTGTGAACCAATTTAGTAATTGATTAATTGGATCAGCAACTAATCACTGTAGTCACCATGGGTGTTTTCCCACTTAACCATAGTTTTAACTAAACTCCAGTGAGTCATCTCTCTTCCCAGTCAATCTGATGATGGTCCCACATTTACAGTAGGAACTGAACACATAACATTGATTATCGTATGAACAACAAAACATATGGCTTAAATATTTATTTTTAAATTAACTATTTCAGTTCAGAAGAGTGCTGATCCTTGTAGACTGAAACATGTATAGCTTATTCTTTAATAAAATGTATGCAGTTGTCATAAGCCTAAAGAAGCAGTGACATTCCACTCATCTCACCTCATGCGATAGTGCAGCTTGAGGCTGGTCTCATCTGTGATCTTGAACTCCTGGTTGGGTGGGTACCATAGACGAGTGGTCTCATCATACAGAGCAAACAGATTATGGCACAGCGGAGAGATTTCTGGGAAAACAGAGAAAAGGCAGAGTAAAGGAAGAGAAAATCAAATTATCAATATCGACGTCAAGAAAATATTTTTTGTGTCCACTAGGCGATAGAAACTGTTAAGACAGCTGGATGTATTGTGCACATAACTCGATGCCATTTCTAATTTCTGCCCCAAATGTTGTATAACTAAACTGCCTGTTATAGCGTCGCGGCCCACCATGAGAAAGATTTTCGCGCAGATTCCTACAGATTTCTTCCACACACATCACAAAAATCGGTACCCACTGTTTCTAGTCCAGTGATCATAACGGACCTGTCCATTTTTCCGTATTCCTTCCATATTGAAAGATAGGCTTCCACAGGTGCAGGATTGGTACGATTTAAAAACAAATGCTCAAATCATGAAGGTAGTTTGCAAATGATTAAGTGATATTTTACACACACTTTCCTATTATGCCAAGGAATAAATTCCACCATTTTCACACGGGTCTCACCTGTTGTTAGCGGATTTGCAATACGCATTTTTGAACCCTTGGCCTACATTATATTAGTGATACACAATAACTCTCCCCGTCACTCTCTTCCTGTGTCGCTTTCTCTTTCCCTTTTTCTCACATACACACCCTTTTCCTCTTTCAGTTCATGTCTGGCCTAGTATATTTCATGAGCAATTTAAGGGATTTCCCCCTGGTCAGAAAGTGTGTGTGTGTGTGTGTGTGTGTGTGTGTGTGTGTGTGTGTGTGTGTGTGTGTGTGTGTGTGTGTGTGTGTGTGTGTGTGTGTGTGTGTGTGTGTGTGTGTGTGTGTGTGTGTGTGTGTGTGTGTGTGTGTGTGCTTGCTTTCATGCTGACTTTTAAAACTCAGGCCAAGGGCCAAAATTACAGTTACTTGTCATATATTATGCCGTGTGTGATCTTCCCGATCTTTCCAACTTCACAAGCTTGTTTCACTTTCACACACGCAGAGGCAGAACCAGAGCCAGAGCCAGTGACATTTACCGGTATTATCACTAAAAATAATCTATTTTCAAAATATCCAGATTCCAGGCCAATTAATTTGTGGCTGTGGCTGTATGGAAAACACACAATTATTACCACTTTATTTTAAAAGCTCAAGGAGAAGCAAACAGTCACAGGGATCACACGGTCCCAAACAAGCATGAATTACGGACAGACACGACAGACCACAGTGCAGATAGATGGCACCAGATAGATGGGGCAAACCCCAACATTTAACCCCAAAAACATCCTCTTTATACTGTACATGTGATATGACCTTGTTTAAAAAAACACCATGTACAGTAACCGAGGAATTTCATGTTACATGTTATCTTTTCCACAGCTGCCAGTGCTAGGGCCATTACCAGGCCTGCCAAGTGCCGACCAGATAGCTATGCATTAAAAGTAAATGTCAAAGTTCCAAGCAGCTAATTTGTTTATTGCATTTTTGTGAGCTGCATGCTGACTCTGATTATCCTCCTCTTGAGGAGCTTTGAACCCAGTACTAAAACAAAATGTAAGATCATGCAATGCTCAGTGCTTGTTACGTGTGCAGTGCTTGTTACAAAGACTACCACATCATTGCCATCACCATCTCGCTGTCCACAGATCATCATAGTCCGACCCCAGGTCTTTCCCAACAACATAAGTTGATGCATCAACAGATACAACCAGTGTCCCGCCGATGGAATCTGTCTATCGTATCGAGGGTCATATCGGGGGTCCCCCTTCTATTGGTGGTCCTATCGTATCAGTAAAATTGTCACAATAGATTTTTTTAAAAGTGCAGTGCACACTACTAGCTGCCACAGTGTTTTTTTTATGTTTATGTGGCAAAGTGATGCCAATGGTGCTGGAGAGTTGGAATTTGTTTGTCTGTGTCACTATTCACTCTACTCCATTTATTCCTTGACAGCTTGACTGAAAACTTAAAAAAGAAAGAAATGTCTTGAATAAAGACATTGGTTTAAGAAAGCAGTTTGTCTGTACTACTATCAATGTGACTGTACCACAGCATAATCATATCACAAATCTTAGCACAATTCACAAAGAAAAATGTCTATTTTCAATCCTGCTAAAACAAAAACTATATCGGTTGCAAATCGGTTATCAGCATATTGGTTCTTGTATCGTTCCTAAAATTCCATATCGGTCGGGCTCTAGATACAACTGATCCTCCTTTAATTTAGATGCTACCGTAAGAGTTACCGTAACAAATAATACCAGCAACTAATTCAGAACAAGAAAGGGACTGACCACATTCCTTGGCAGCTTCAATGCAGAGGTCCTCGGCAGTGTGGCAACCTTGAAACTTCTCCAGCTGTTTTTTGTCTGGGAGGTAGAAATGGATCTCCAGGCCCCTCAGTGCAGTAGAAGAGGGGGAGGAGGGCAGCTGTTCCCTCCTTCTGGACCTCCTCATCTTCCCACACAGTTGCCGGCTCAGCTCCGTTATCCACAAGGTTGGCATTCAGACGCTGGAAAGACAAGGACATAGGATTAGGGTGGTGGTCTTGTTTTTTCATTCATGTTGACTTTCAGTTTTCCATTTCAACAATGAAAGTATAGATACATTTAGAATAGCACAGGTAGGAGAAAATAAGATCATTTAAAGACCCCGTAAACCAAATTCAGCCTTTTTCTTTTAGACATAAAAATCATGTACCGGTACAAAGGTCATTTTTATACCCCTGGACAAAAAAACTAAAACTTTATTTTACAGCATTGTAGAATAAGACCACTTTATGTGTTTTGGTTAATCTCGTGGGTAGGTTTGGTCTCATTAGCATAATTCGGCTTGATGACGTAGTCACGCCGGATTATGCTAATGAGCCTACAGCACTACTGTATATAAATCATATTCCATATAGTCAGTTAGAAGCTGAAGCCCCGCCCCCTCTTCTTCACAGCGGAGCGGAGCTGGTGGTGGTGTTGGTTGATAAGAAAGCGTAGTTACTACAGTGTGTTTTGCCTGTAGGCTGACTAAAGCACTGACATTTGTTTGCTCTCGATGTGTGATTTTGTGGATGACAGCTGAAAACTACTGTGTTTACTGAGTGTAACTGTCGATGGAGAGCTTGGCGACGTTTTCACATTCACAGACAATCTAACTGCTGCTGCCTGTCAGCAGTATTGCCAACTGCCAAAATCCAAAATGCACTAGTGGCACTTCCAAAATGCACTAGAATGTGCTAGAGCAGTGGGTTGTCAACCATTTTCATACCTAAAAAGCACTTGGATTTTCCGCCAGGAGTTTTCCATTAATTTCGGCGCTAGGGGGGTCTGGAAAAAAAAGCTAAATATAGTGACAAATGCACGAAGTTGGCAACACTGCCTGCAAGCCCCGTTGCGTACTATCAGAGCTATCTAGTAGATGAGTTGCGACATCGAGGGGTCACAAACTGAGCACTCCAGCGCTGTTCATGCAGCCCGAATAGGGACAAAGTGGAGTTTGAAATGCATTGTTTTGCACACATGAATATGCTAATGAGCTTACAGCACTGGCCACGCCCCTACAGTCCTGGAGAATCAGGCCAGAATTTTTTCCATTGTATTTCACACATGTTTAAACATCATTTCTGAAACATAGCGACTTTTTCAATCATAAATATTTGGTCTGTGGGCCTATAATACATTAGTCTGTGGTGTGACAAAGTGGGAATACATTTTGTATCATATATTTTTTTGCTTTATGGGGACTTTAAAAAAATGAACAAACAATACAATTATTATTAATAATAAAATTATTATCATTAACCCTAGAACACTGAACATGGGTGATTTTCACCCGTACGATTATGTTTTTGCAGTGTTCATAATGATGGTGATGTCTGAGGTAGGTGGGTCTTTTGGTAGAGTCATGATGCGCAGTGACATCATAGATGTGGGTTTGTCTCTTTGCGAACACACCTAGTTTTTTCTCCAGGAAGGTTTTGCATGAATTTCCCCCGTGTCTAGTGATAATGTGATAGAGAGAAAATCACCCACACTGGACTTTTTTCATGAAGTTCCCATCCCAACACGATTCCACGATTCTCCTTAAAAACAATATGCATGTTTTTCACCGATTTTGCCCCCCCTGGCAGGTTCCCACCATGAAACCTTTTCTTAGTTTTTGGAGAAAGGTCATGATGAAATATTACAGAAGAGTACCTGAAGTTGCCAAGTATTGTACCTCGATAAATTGTGATGAGAAATATTTTTATTAAATATTTTACATGAATGATGCCTGTTAAATCACCCCACTCTGTACTAGTTTACTGTTGTTGATCATCATGCTAATGATGATGATCAACTACAGTAATGACTGAGTGTTTATCTCTGTTGTTTCTGTCTGTGTGAGTCATCATGAGATTGAAAATATTGCTGAAATGGATTGTACAGATAATAGAGGCTTTGGGGATTTATAAAAACACTGTGTTATAACCTATGCAGTCTCTCTGTCTCTCTCTCTCTCTCTCTCTCTCTCTCTCTGATGACCTCAAGTGGACCACCAACATCTCAGCTCTCACCAAGGCCAGAAAGGCTTCTACTTGTGTAGAGACTGAAAAGTCTCCCTCTATCATGACATCATCTTCAATAGAGGAACTATTGATTCCTCTATCTTGATGTATTGCATCACTGTCTGGTATGGGCGCTGCAAATATTCTGTCCTAACAGAGGATAGTGAGGGCAGCGGCCCACACCTGGCTGTTGTTGCAGTTTACTATGAAACCTCTGGGCTTTTTGTCCCTCAACATCTGCATACATTAGGAAGCCATGCAAAGCCCACATTAATGTGCCTATAGGTCCCGTGACATCACTATGACATAAAGAATAATAGTAAATCAGGGATCATATCATGGTAAATGCACTAATGAAGTACAAAGTGAAGTACGAAGTAAGTATCTCATAGACACATGAAGAACAGGAAAAAATAAATTGTGTCATCCATCTTTAACTGTAAAATGCCATATTCCTGTTCACTTTAAACAGGAGTTCAGTGCTGCACTCCACTGCTGTTAAACTGAACCAGTGGGACATTAACCAAGAATTTGACTTCCTGACTAACAAACAAATGCAGCGCCCACCCGCTGATTAATATGTTTGTGTTACCCAAAATACAGTCCTGATCACCCTATGGTCACAAGACAGTAACTCATTCATTACACGTTTTAAGATCTATTTGCCTAAGCTCACACCACCAAACCATGAGTTTTCAATGTCTAATAAAGACCATTTTCTGTAATTGCCGAAGCATAGAACAAGTCAGCCTATAACAGAAATGTGACATAGCCGAGTTGGCGGATGTTTTTTATTCGCTTGCAAGTTTCGGGTCACCACTGCGGTTTTATTTGTTAGCTCTACATAAATACTTCCCCCCTGCCAATATGATGCTTTTTTTTAATTATTAGGCTACCATTACAGTATTTTGGATGGGTGAATCTCTCTAATCTCTCTAAAAGTAATGGCTTTGAGAGATTAAAAATAAATACACAAATAAATACACAATAAAATGTTGAATTATTTCTGAAATCAGCATCGAATGAAATGGATCAAGGAAGTGCTGCATAATGAAACTACTATTACTCATGGATGACAAATTTCCAGCTGACAAGAACAGAATGTCTCATGTACCTCTAAATGATTCTCAGATTGGAAGGTGTGTGCTGTCCTTTTGATTGACTTCGAGCATCCCCATTTTATAAAAACAGTTAATATAGCTGATCTACACCACACATGACTGGCTGACATATTGCATAATGCTCTGATCACAATTATTTAGCATCTCTGAATCGTTTCCATTTACATCTCGGTGACAGTCCCTGTCTAAATCAAAATTGATGTTTGTTGTTTTTAATATTATTATTACTATTATAAGCCGTTATAAACAAATCTCCATGCAGCAATTGTCATCCAACCTTTTAGGAGCCAGAAAAACAATTTACAACTATATCCCAAATGTATTCATTAAATCTTTAATTAATCTTTAGTTTTTAGTATTCAAGAAAGTGAATTCAGCTTTAATCATAATTGATGTTATGACCTCATTTCAGATAACCCAATAAAATACCCCAAACAACTGACAAAAATAATAATATATCAAATCATTGTAATATCATTATAGCTCAACCATCTGGGCACCTATAGGCTGCTAAGCCAGATATGGCGCGCCGCAGGTTCGACTCCCGAGCCTGACGGCCTTTGCCGCATGTCTTTCTCCCATCTCTCTCCCCCTTTACTGTCAAGCTACCGTCAACTATCAAAAACGATATAAAAAATGCCCCCAAAAATCTTTAAAAAACAACTATTCTCGTTATATTCAATAAAGATCCATCGTCGCCTGTCAAGAGGAAAAGTTGGATAACAGAATTGCAAAACATCAACCTAATGCTGGCCTGGGTAACGAGGCTATAGCAAAAAAGTGATTGTTTGGGGAAACATTAATCCATTGCAGTTATGTTTAGTTTCAAAAATAGTTAGCATGTAGTAGGTTAGTTGTCTAGTTTACAATGTTTTAAATACCGGTAGTTAACATGTAGTAGTTTACAGTGTAGTGTCAAATATACTGTAGTAGTTGTCTAGTTGACCACAACAATTAACTCTATGAATACACAATCAAATGGAGGAATATTCAAGATTTGAGATATAAATTCAAGATATTAAGTTATAAATGCCCATCCTTTACATGGTTATGCAGTATATTAAGTAATAATTAAATAAAGGGATATTCCACTTTCAAAAAAAACCTTTGGTCATTTTATGGTCTACTCACTCTCATGTCAACACCCCAGACAGTTTATAAATTAATCCATTCAGTATTTAGATATTTAATGTTCATTTTAGCACCTCCTTCCTATACAAACCCATTATAAGTTAAAACTCCATTTTAACCATGACAGATTATTCGAAAACCACCCATCTTTTTTCTGCGGACTGATAATTTCCTCTTAATATGTGAGAGGGCAGTGGAATTTCATTTACAGTTTTCATTTATTTTTAATATATTGTTTTATTCATTTGGGTAGCATGCCCAAATATGCTGCTACATTTTCCAAAACAATATTTTAAAAATAAATTAAAACTGTAAAAAAAAAAAAAAAAAAAAAAAAGTTTTAGGTCATATGGTATATGTATAGGAAGGAGGCGGATGCATTAAAATGAACATCGAATGTCTAAATACTGAATGGAGTAACTTCTAATCTGTCTGGTGTGTTCACATGAGACTGAGTAAACCATAAAATGACCAAATGTTTTTTTTAAGTGGAATATCCCTTTAATAAAATAAAAAAATAAAAAAGAAACATACATAAACAGGAAACAAAAACCAAAAATGTCAAGAGAGGGTTTTACAGTATAGTTTTCAACTTTATTAAATAGGAAAAAGAAGGACAAGAAAAGACAAGTCTGATGATGATGATGATCATGATGATGACTATGCCTGGACAAATTCCTTGTTTATTTTAGTGGGGTTTTTAGTGGTTGAATTACATTTCTACATAATTGCTCTGTCAAGATATGTAGATCATTGGTTTGAAAAACAGAGCTCCTTGGGAGGATTCCAGGTGGTCCCCAGCTAAATTATGAACAGTTATTCATCTTTACTAGATAATTTAACTCTTGGGGGCATAGAATGAAATCCAGTGGACCCTCCCGTGTCCGTTTGCTTTTCATTTTACGAATCTACACAATCAGAAAATGCAGAATAATTGTTATTTTTTTATCAATGTTTTTGTCTGTCAACTCTCCGATATTTAGGAATTATTAACATGAACAAAAAATTTGGATCTGATTCCATTACGGGTACATTTGGTTTGATTTTACGCTCTCAATAGTTAACTTACTGTATATTTAAAAATCTGAACTGCTTCATTTTCAAGAACCTACACAATTAGAAAACGTAGCCGAATTGTTATTTTGACTAACTTTTTGAGTTTATCTCTAAATTGTGGGCACAAAGTCCTTAGTTTGGGTTCCGAGAGACTAAGCTTATAAGATCAAATGGTGGTCTGTGGCTAAATGCAGAATAAATAGTGGGCCCTGGTATGAACAAGGCTGAAAACCACTGTGGTGGAATAAAGCAAAACTCAACAAAATTAAACGGTGGTCCGTTGTTCAAAGTGTTGAACAAACAGTGGGCCCTGGTGGTATCAAAATGGTTGAAAACCAATGGCATACAATACGCTATGCCAGCCAGCCAGCCAGACTAACGCTAGCATGATGAAATAGTCCCCCCGATGCAGCAATGAAGCGAATTATTATAGGCTAAAACTGTGGTTTGTGTGTGTTTGTGTACTGTATCAATTAAACAACCATGCTAGAACACAAGACGGTTATAATAATGAGTGTATAAGACTGTATAATAGTTGTAAAAAGGTTATTACACACTTACCTATAGCAAGCTAGCCAGACAGCTGGCGAGTTACTTCCGTTTCGTTTTGTACATTAGAAGACAGAAGAGCTTCTCGGGCTTCACGTAAAGTCTTATTTGTTGGCCGTACGTGTGAACGATGGTGCCCCGAAATGTTCCTGTACTATACTACCCACCAAAACGGATCAACAACGGCTATTTCCAACCTATTTTTCTCTTGTCGCTTGCGGACGACGGACGGACGGACGCAGTTGGTTGTAATCTTGGGTCTGAACCATAGGTCTGAACCCTTCCTGACAAGAAGCGACGTCCCAATTCCCGAAAACTGTGCCTCGGACTGCCCTGCAACAGACGCTCTGATTGGCGCTCACGTACGCCAGTAAAAGCGTGACGCCATCGTTTCGTGGGACGTGAGTTATGTTATGTCACTTACACGCGCGCACGCACGCTGACTTCATGAAAGTGAATTATTGTATGTCTCTAAATGTTTGATGAAATGAATATGGTGACTGCCATGGTAAACAAGTGTATTCTTAACTGGTTTGTAATGTATGGCAGTTATTAGCCTATACCTAAAGAATATTAGCAGATGAGGCTAACATTCTTGATGATGTCATCAGGATGTGCTTTTTTTCTATGGTTTCAACATGCAGGCTGGAATATCCATGTGTGTGCGTGGGGGGTATAGTATAGTATAGTATAGTATAGTATAGTATAGTATAGTATAGTATAGTATAGTATAGTATAGTATAGTATAGTATAGTATTGTATAGTATAGTATAGTATTGTACCTGTATAGTACCTGTATAGTATAGTGTAGTATAGTACCTGTATAGTACAGTGTATAGTATAGTATAGTATAGTATAGTATAGTATAGTATAGTATAATATAGTATAGTAGGCGTATAGTAGGAGTATAGTATAGTATAGTATAGTATAGTATAGTATAGTATAGTATAGTATAGTATAGTATAGGTTTGAGGAGTACCCACATACACGTGTGTATGTGGGGCCTACAAGTCCTACTAGTGATGTGAAATAGTGTTCATAAATATCCCACCGTCTGTTTGCCCACATATACTGCATAATGCATATAATTCATGTGAAGTAAATTATTTTAATTTCCTGAGTTAAACAAAGGAAGACACGTTGTAAAAAGAGGAAGGTAAAACATATATAAAGGGACTTCCTATGCCAAAAGCCTTCTATCCGAGGAGGTTATGACAAGCTGTAGGAAGTTGCTGTATATTATCTTGATATTAAATGGGTATAACTATGTAGGCTACGGTATAGAGCATACCTGGGCATTATGCGGCCCGGGGGCCAAATGCGGCCCTTTGGCTGACTCTGACCGGCCCCTGAAAAGGTACCATGGTTTTTAACCAGTGGTCCAGGGACCACCAATGGTCCTTGAGAGTTCCAGTTAAATATGGAAAGTTGGTTAACCAGATGTAACTCTTTGAGGGCGTAAAAATGAAAATAAATGGACCCTTGTGGTTCCATTTGGTTTCAATTTTACACTCTCAAGAGTTAAAATATTTATCAGCTGAATTAGCCCAAGTCTACACAACTAGAAAATATAGAACTTAATGGTCATTTTGATCTGGATGTTTGACTCTTTTGTTTGTGAAATCCAGCCTGGTATTGTGGACAAAAGTAAAAGAAATCTTTAGTTTTGGGGTCTGTGGGGCTAAAATGTCCTCTGTGGCTCAAATACTGAATAAATAGGGGGCCCCGGTGTCAAAATGGTTGGTCTTACTCAGACTCTTACTTTTATCTTGAAATTAAATTAATATTACGCAGTTCAGCGCTTTAGTCTTCTTGGCCCTCCACAATCTTTTATGTATCTCATTTGGCCCCTTGGGAAAAATAATTGCCCACCCTGATAGAGAGGTTGAAGGTTAGATGGTGTTGTGCCCATATAAATGTAGGTCAATGGACAGGAATACTGGACAACTTGCCCTCACGTGTTTACCAACTCACCCCCAATGTCTCACATGATGTCATGTCTCTCATGTCTTTATGAGAGAGAGAGAGAGAGAGAGAGAGAGAGAGAGAGAGAGAGAGAGAGAGAGAGAGAAGAGAGAGAGAGAGAGAGAGAGAGAGAGAGAGAGAGAAATTAATTAGAGTAAGTAAGTAATAATAATAGGGTTGTGTTTCTCTTGTTTACTCATGGGGATGGCCACTACTCCACCAGTGGTGAATAATAGGAGACCACATGGCCTTCATGAGTTTAAGAAATCGGATATATTGTTGAAATAATAAACATAATTCATTCATTCATGGCATACCTGGGCATTATGCGGCCCAGGGGCCAAATGCGGCCCTTTGGCTGACTCAGACCGGCCCTGGGACCACCAGTGGTCCTTGAGAGATTTCCTGTTAAATATGGAGAGTTGGTTAACCAGATGTAACTCTTTTAGAGGGTAAAAATGAAACCAAATGGACCCTTGCGGGTCTATTTGGTTTCATGTTTACACTCTCAAGAGTTAAAATATTCATCATCTGAATTACCTAAAATCTACACAATCCGATAATGTAAAAGAATGGTCATTTTTTATCTATGTTTGCCTGCTATGTTTCCCAAATCCAGCCTGGTATTGTGGACAAAACCAAAAGAAATCTTTAGTTTTGCGGTCTGTGGGCCTAAAATGTCATCAAATGGTGGTCCTCTGTGGCTCAAATACTGAATACATAGAGGGCCCTGGTGGCAAAAAGGTTGGTCTTACTCTTACTTTCTTCTTGAAATTAAATTAATACTACGGAGATTTTACTTCAGCTTTTAGTCTTGGCCCTTCACAATATTTTATGTATCTCATGTGGCCCCTTGGGAAAAATAATTGCCCACCCCTGATTCATGGGCTAGTTCATGTCTTGTTATGGAGGGGAGAATGACTTGTGTTGTGTTATGGGGTTGAGTGCGATGGGGGGTGCTGGCAGATTAGGGAAGTGAGTTGCTGTACCACCAAATCAGGGGTGGGCAATTATTTTTCCCAAGGGGCCACATGAGATACATAAAATATTGTGAAGGGCCAAGACTAAAAGCTGAACTAAAATCTCTGTAGAATTAATTTAATTTCAAGAAGAAAGTAAGAGTAAGACCAACCTTTTTGCCACCAGGGCCCTCTATGTATTCAGTATTTGAGCCACAGAGGACCACCATTTGATGACATTTTAGCCCCACAGACCGCAAAACTAAAGATTTCTTTTGGTTTTGTCCACAATACCAGGCTGGATTTGGGAAACAAAACAGGCAGGCAAACATAGGCGGATTGTGTAGATTTTAGGTAATTCAGATGAATATTTTAACTCTTGAGAGTGTAAACATGAAACCAAATAGACCCGCAAGGGTCCATTTGGTTTCATTTTTACGCTCTAAAAGAGTTACATCTGGTTAACCAACTCTCCATATTTAACAGGAAATCTCTCAAGGACCACTGGTGGTCCCCGGGCCGGTCAGAGTCAGCCAAAGGTGCAAAGGTGCGGGTGAAATTTGACATGTAGACAAGACAGGAGCCGGGATTCAAACCCCTGACCCACATATCATTGGACGATCTGCTCTACCTCCTCCATCACGATATAACTTAAACCCAGGATCCAACCCAGAATGTGTGGAAATTTAACACCACTTACTGAGTAAATTATTTTACAAAGTAACGTAACATATGTAAACCTACTTTGGCAATGTGAATTTTATTTTTTTCTTATTACATTGATTTTTGAAGGACTGGGACATTCTCATAAACAGTGCCTGCGTATTTAAAAACAATCTGCCGCCTCCAGCCCTCGACTTGTACCATTTTTTCTATTTTGGCCCACTGTGTATTTGAGTGTGACATCCTTGCACTATAGCAACCTAACAATTATTGAGGTTTCTGCATGTTTGGAATACAAAATTACAAGGCTTTCAATGGATTCCAAGCAACCCCAAACAAGCATCTCCATCAATGTGGCAGCTCCCTCTATTGACAACAGTAGGACTTATCAAGTGATGAAGGGGAAATTTTATTGTCTATATATCAGTAGTATGAATGGGAAAAAAAAAAAAAAAGGTACACATGGATACCATATCACTGGATGTTTTACATAGACACGGTGAATCTATGCAATAAATATCTATATAAGCCAATGACTGCATGTGTTCTAGCAACAATGTAAACAACAGAAGTGTTTTTCTTTATTTTATCTCTTTTTTGATGCACATGATGTTCCATTGTTCCAGGCCAGAGCTAAATATTTAAAATGCCATTTAATGCAGTATGCGGTCAAACAGTTCTTAGCTCAATTTGTCCTCTTGTAACAATACCTTGGCATTTGATATGTAATTAATTGATGATCCATTGTTCTCGTGTCAAGGTGGCAGCCATCCTTCAGTTATCACAGTACTGTACCTTCTATGGGGACAGCATCAGCACTGTGATAACTGAACCAGGGGAGCCAGTCAAATCTAGCAGCCCATTTCTCCTCTCTCTTGTCGACAGGTGGCATCCATCCGAGCGTCCGTCTAGTTATCCGTCTGATTTTCTCTCTGTCCATCCCTCTTCACCTTAATGGCCCACAGCCCGTGTGCTGCAGAATGTTTTTTATTTTCACGGGTATGTTTACGTACTGTAAGTAAATGCAGTGCGGCAAATAATAATCTAATCTCCACGCTACAATCATATATGGTTAACAATATTGACTTGAAAGTTAATATTTAATGTGTTACTTTTTGGAAGTAACTGGCCTGACATTGGTTACCAACAAGGTGGACTTTGCCTTGGGACAGGGGATTCAAAACTCATACAACGTTGTGAACCAATCAAATTCTACTTTGAGCCCTAGATGGGAAAGGTACATGTGTACATCCGAAAAAGTTCAAATTTTCAAAGGAAAGCCTGAAGAAAGAAAAACTGAATATGAATAAACAGAGGTACAGACCTTGCCCTAATTGATTAATGCTAAGGAATAACTGTAAATTGTGATGATGTGATGACACTGAAGCACCAACTCAAAAGTCTGTTACACACACACACACACACACACACACACACACACACACACACACACACACACACACACACACACACACACACACACACACACACACAGAGAGAGAGAGAGAGAGAGAGAGAGAGAGAGATAGAGAGAGAGAGAGAGAGAGACACAAAAAAGATACATTTTATACAGAACAGGCAGCATTTTTATGATGACAATACAAAGCAGGCCTATGGTGCAAAGATGTGTTTTTCCGCCCTTGTAGAAGCTCCACATAGGTATAATTCATACCAACCACAGCACTGAGTGATGTCAGACTTGTTATGGTTCTTTCAGGACTCCGCCTCCTCGAGGTTGAGAGGAGCCTCTCCGGCAGTCCAGTCGCGTCGCGCTGTGAAGCAGACTCCTCCTTGACGCGTGATTATCAATACCACCGCAGTTCCGGGATAGACCCGCCTTGCCATGTGTCTGATTGACTCCCAGGCAGGCAATCAGACACATGGCAAGGCGGGTCCAGAGCCAAGACTAGATGGCTCTGGGCGGGTCTATCCTAGAACAGGGGTGGGATTCATAATCACGCCTCCCTGACTCAGTCCGCCCTCTGCACTTGATGTAAACAACTCGATTAGCTGCTCCTCTGTTCCTGTCTCACTCACACACGGGCGCGCGCTCTCTCTCACACACACACACACACACACACACACACACACACACACACACACACACACACACACACACACACACACACACACACACACACACACACACACACACACAGCCAAAACACTGCCAAATATGTGCTGTATATAAAATATATCTTATACAATAATATAAAACGTAAGACGAACTATTATTTAGCCTAATTGTCTCATAATGTTACTTATGATATAATCCTAATAGGTCAATGCAAGCGCCACAAACTCCTTCATATACATTACAAATGTAATAACAGTAAAGGAAGGAATTAAGAATAATAATGAGGCTATGCATGCATCAATGGGCATGCTCTCTCTCCCACAGCAAGTGACTGACAGCAAGCAAAACAGCGTGATTTCAATTCTGCATGGTGCCAAAGCTTGTTGCTGTTTTCTATAAATAAACAAAAAGTTTATACAAACCAGTACCAGACTGCTGTTCATGGCTATGCATAACACATACCTGCTTTTATTGAATAATGCGTGCGTTAAGGCGATCGAAATATATATGTGCAATGTTTATCGTTGTATTGAATCTTATTATTGAGCAGCCAAACGTTGACGCCCCAGCGTTACGCACACCCCTTCTAGGTAAAAACAAACAGCATGTTGTGCAACGATTCAAAAATAACATCACTTATTCTCATTTCCTATCATTTTCTGTTCAATGCCAGAACATTTTTTAGCTCGACTCACCTTTAAATCTTCAGTTTAATTCCCGTGTTTACATGAATATGTTTAATGACGCAGCAAGACCACACAGACCCAACGTGATTGTCGCCATTTTTTGTTGTTATTGAAATCTCCAAAAGCCATGTGACAAAATTATAATGATGTGGGAGGCTTCCGGGTTTTCGCGCAAAACGAGTTCTGTAAAAAACAAAACAAATGTGTTAATCGTCCAAGTTATTCGTCTGATCATGGTGGAATCGTCAGGTTTCAGCTGACTGCCATGCAGGAGAGACAGGTCCGGGCTGTAGTCAGTGTGTGCGCAGCATTTGACAGCTTTGGGACACTGCCGCCGCCGTATGGCTCGCAACAAGTATATTCAAGCCACACGGTGCGCAAATGTTGCGTGGAAAGACAGCGCGACTCGTGTTTTTTTGCGCCAGTGAGTAACCATGTCAGTCGGACGGTCAGCGTGTGTGGATACAGAATTGGCGCGGACTTAGCTGCGCTCATCAAAATATGTGCTTCTCGATCGCTTTGATCACAGATAGCCCAGCTGTCAACAAGTGTTGGAATGTCGAATCTCTCTCTCTCTCTCTCTCTCTCTCTCTCTCTCTCTCTCTCTCTCTCTCTCTCTCTCTCTCTCTCTCTCTCTCTCTCTGTCATTCATTAACCAATTAATGGGCTATTACTCAGATGTTGCCCAAAACAGCATATCTTTGAACAAAATGCTATAAATATAGAGTAGCATAGACTAGTTTACACTTTCAGGCATGTAGTTTTATCCATTTTGCTAGGCTAGCCTACTCAGTATCATTTTATGATAATAATAAGCTATTATACATATCATCTAAAATATGCATAGCCTATACAGTAGTGTCTATAGTCCTTCCTCTCATTTAGCTAGGCCTACGCAATTCCTCCCATTTTCTAACATTAATTAGCCTGCCTATGCTAGCTAGGCCTATGTCCATTGACTTTAGTTCACCTCATTCATTTACAAACAGGACATGATAATCGGATATAGGCTATATAGCCTACTTCATCAAACCAAAACTATTACTATACTAGGCCTATATTATAAACTATTATTTTATTTGTTTAAAGGTACGCTATTTGAATTAAGTGAATTCACTGAATAGGCTATACAACAAAGGCAAGTCAAGAATAGCCTACTTATGTACAAGTTTTTTTTCCCAGTTTCTTATTTTTCATAAATTAACCTAACGACATATTTGAAAGATTTTTGTTCAATTCATCATGATGGTCTATTGTGTGTAGATCGATGAGGGGGAAACACATTTAATCCTCTTTGAACTGAGCTGTAAAGAAAATGTGGTAAGGTTGTGAATACTTTTCGGTTTTAGTGGCAGGTGAGAAAGACTTCATCCAATCAAAATGAGAGGGACCATCCTCCAATCATGATCGAGTGGGAGTGCAGGGTCTTGGTGCACGTGCTGTTGGCCTGTTGTTACTTCTTAGTGTGTATGGCGCATTGAGTTATAAAATATTGTGCTGTTGGAAGGTGACCAAGTCGCAGGTCCTGTAGCCTCGACACCCAGGCTTTCATTTTCGTCCGCCTTGCGCGAAAACGGAAAGCCTGGACTAACGCGCGTTGGAAAGTGGCCTTGAGGGGCGTGTCAACCTTCCGGGGTGGGCGTCGCTCTAAATGATGTGACGTAGAACAGCAGTGGACGGGCGTGGGAGGGACCGGAGATGACGACACGTTAGTGAGATCAAATCAGAGCGCAGCACTTCCGCCGTGTGGATCCCACGACACCCCGCCCCCCAAGGCCAAAATCATTGAGGGCTAGACCAGGCTACAGGTCCTGCCACTCTGCCACTGACATCCCCACAGCTTGATGCTGCCACCACATGGTATTTGCTGACCTGGCATTCTGCAGTAACAGGCAAATGATAGACCTTTTGATAGCATTTGCCAAAGGGCACCTAAACGACTCTCAGACCATGATTAACAAGATTCTTTGCATGCACCGATTAAACCAAAATAGGGCTTTTTGGCCTCAAGTTTCAAGTCTGGAGGAATCACCTGGCAAATACCATCCCTATGGTGAAGCATGGTGGTGGCTGACAGCATCATGCTGTGGGGATGTTTTCAGTGTCAGGATCTGGGACTCAGGAGGACCTGAAAATAGTTGTGCAGCAACGTTCCGTGACCTGTCCATTACCTTGAGAGGATGTGTACAGAAGAATTTGGGGGGGAAATGCCAAGCTTGTAGGATCATTTCCATTCCAATTATAGCCTATTTATTCAGTGATTTCACTTAATTCAACCTTGTTTTTGTTTGTTTGTTTGTGTGTGTGTGTGTGTGTGTGTGTGTGTGTGTGTGTGTGTGTGTGTGTGTGTGTGTGTGTGTGTGTGTGTGTGTGTGTGTGTGTGTGTGTGTGTGTGTGTGTGTGTGTGTGTGTGTGAAAGGCCTAGGTACTCCTCCCTACTGTAAAGTGTGCAGACCATATAATTAGTTCCTCCCAATATCCACAGCTGAACCACGGGGTAAAAAAAAAAACAAAAAAAAAACAGTTTTATTTTTGGACTTTGGGTGGCAAAGCCTTCATCCAATCAGGATCAAACGGGGTGGCTGTGGCATTGCCTGTTGCGTTTTCCGTTTTCGCGCAAGGCGGACGAAAATGAAAGCCTGGGTGTCGAGGCTACCTGTTGCGCGTCCCCCTACTCAGTAGGGGGACAGTACGTAAGGGCCTACTGTAGAGTGTGTGCATGTACGTAGTGGAGGCCTATGTTGTTTCAGCCAGGGGCGGACTTTCTTTCTTTCTTTCTTTCTTTCTTTCTTTCTTTCTTTCTTTCTTTCTTTCTTTCTTTCTTTCTTTCTTTCTTTCTTTCTTTCTTTCTTTCTTTCTTTCTTTCTTTCTTTCTTTCCCAAATCACTTCTTTTTAAAGCTGTACGTGCCTCAACAAAGCACTAAGTCAAGACTGATATTATGTTTTTTTCCCCTTATATTTCATAATTAACAAAATATTTGACACCCCCCCCCTTTATGGTGTAGGCCTACTGTGTGTAGATTGATGGATTGAGGGTAAAACCTGTAACAAAGCGAAATGTGGTAAAAGCTTGAGTGAGAATACTTGGATAAAGGACTACAACAACCACACTACCCTGCGAAGTTCCTGCGCAGAACCGCCTGCATTTTTTCTGGATGATGTGTCGCGGGGTGGTGGGGGGCTCACAGAAAAATAGGGCGTTGTGGAAGCTCCCTCATTCATTCGCAGAGAGAACTTTTTTTCCCTTAAAGACGTAGGCAAGTTTATGTCCTCGACAGAAAGCTGAGAAGGGAAAAAACGACTTTTAACTTCCACCAGAGTCAAGCAGTCTCTGTGAGGAGGATATAGCCAATGTTTGCAGAGAGAGAGGGAGAGATAGATCGATCTCTGTGTAGAGCTCACTAGATTCCAGAGATAAGAACCAAGTTGAATTGGTAAGATAAAACTAAAGTCAATCACATACTGTCGTGCATTTAGCTGACGCTCTGGCGTCGTTAGATCCTTTATTCGTGCATAAAACGAGGGAAGCTTTAGATTAACTTTTTTTTTTGCTGATGGGCTTTTCCACGATGCGGTGCAATAATAAACTGACGTGCAAGCGCAGAGCAATCGTTTTGTTTCCTAATTTGTGTGTCACATGTATGCAGGCTGTTTTGGAGAAATGGCCAAATTATTCCGAGCTGCTATCATGGGTCCACCAGGTTCGGGAAAGGGAACCATATCGAAAAGGATTGCACAGAGTTTTGGTCTGCAGTATTTGTCCAGTGGCCACTTTCTGCGCGAGGCAATAGCTGAAAATACAGGTATGAACTTGGACAATATAGGCACATGTGCCTGGAGGTTTGTTTGCAATGCAACAGATTTGGCTTAAAAATAATATCTGTGTATCCTTCCTTAATATATTAGCCTTCAACGCCAACAATACCCCAAATGACGACGATAATTTCAGAATATTTATGATTATTGCTCATATTTCGTTTGGTATTATTATTTTGCTTATATTCAAACTCAGCAGTAATCCTGCAGTTCAGGCGAGGTGAAGCTTCTTCCTGGCATAACGCCAAAACCTTTAACTTCCTTTTAAGTTTTTAAAAACCCTGCTGTACCCTATATATGGTGAGGGGACGACGGACAAGCATTAGCCTACTATATAGCCTACTATGTTGTTTGCACTCCACTATGCCTAACCTAACGTGGGTTATTTGAAAATGGATGAAATTGATAATGATCTTGATACTGCTTTCTTTCTTGCTTTCATGGGGAATGCAGGTTAGTTAGCCTATTGTCTGGGTCATATTTAAAGCTGGCTATCAATATTTCATTTGAACACAACAGAACCCCATAATGAATTATTGTGTGTTCATTCTGACAGAGCTTAAATTAAAAAAATGTGTAGGACTGTAATTATACAGTAACAACTTTCATTGTTTCCTTGCCAGATCCAGTAGCTAAAGTCTTTAGTTTACAGCCAAGGCCAAGATTCACTAGTCCACTCCACTGCTGTGTCTGGAAATGGATTCTGTTCTGTGATTAAAATATTAGCCTATAAGATGTAGGCTTGTGGAGATATACCATGTATTTTATTGATTCTGACAGAATGTCAGAATCTATGAAATGCATCTATGAGTCTAAATCATTGATCATTCATTCATCATCAATTACTATAATGGCACGCACAGCAGAATATTGTACACTTTTTAGTTGGTTTGTGCATGCAACTCCTACTTTCTACTACCCACTTCTACTGTAAGTTTATCCCCAATGTCAGTTGAAAGCTGGAGTTGTGCATGCAGTTGACCTTAGAACTGTTTTGTTGCAAGGAGCTGTGACTAATTGCAAGGAGTCGCGACCATGGTGCTGTTGTTAACTAATAACGTATTGCTATTTATTTTTAACTATAATAATAACAACTATAACAGTTTTGGGGGATTTTCTATTTCAGCCTGAAAATTATGTAGTTTTCCCAATATTAATGACAAGCTTAATTGCTCACTTGAAACAGAGGAATGTTTTGGAAGATGCTGTTAAGTTATAATAATAGCCAGTCATAGATATTTGTGTTACGATTTCTTTTTTGATTTTCACATCCTTGGAGAGGGATACCGGCCATTAGCTAGTTCTTTATTCCATTTCTTTGGCAGCTGCGCATTTTTGTCAGTGGCAGTGCAAATCAAATGGCTGAAGACCTGTAATGGCCTATTTGTATAATCTCAGAGTTAAAAACAAATATGTGAATTAATAATGTAGTAGTTTATCCAAGGCAAGCAGGAACATACAGAAAATGTTCAGTCAGGGGCTGAAAATCCCCCAAAAGGCACTTTTGGCAAATATCACAGATCGACAAGCTCATAACGCAGTGTGATGTGTGTAAAAGGACAGGGGCTCAAGCCTCCTTTGATGTCTGCTGTGAGCACAGGCAAGGGGGGGCTTGACAAGCCCCCTTTTGGTGTATGTGCATGTGCCTGGAGTCAAGTATTTATTGTCTTTTCTTCATCTGTCTACCAGAGGCAGGTCTAACTGTGAAGAATTATGTGCAGCGAGGCTTTTTGGTGCCGGACCATGTCATGACTAGACTCATGCAGCCCAGATTGGAACAGCTGACTAACATGAGCTTCTTCTGGATGGTAAGAACCAACCAAACTTCCATTCATTCTCACTGGACAAGAGAGGAGATGTATTAACTTATTCTAGGAAAGTGAAAGGGGTCAAATGTTTTTAAGTAATGTAGCATACAGTGCACACCCAGCACGGTGAAGCCACTTTGAATGACTCAGTCATTTGATGAATCACCATCTTATTTTAATCTCCTTTTCATTTTGTTCATATTAATAATGTTATTTTCCAAACCATTACTGGACTAGAGTAGAGCATTAGATTATAATGAATATAATGGTCACTTTATGAAAGTGCATAAAGAAAATAACTCTAGCATGGTCTTTCTCTTTCACAGTGCTACATACACATTGAATTACTGAGCAAAGTGAATAGGTTGACCTCAATATCTTCCATAATGCCGTCCCATATAGTGAACTATCTGATTACCTGGTGCAGCAACGGACTGAATTCTTCAAAAGGCATCTCCATGCAACCGTTGCATCATATTAATTATTTAGAATTTTAGATGGTGATCATGCTATTTTCAGAGCATGTGTGTGCGTGCATGGATCACACATTTTAGACCAACCATTTTGATACCAGGGCCCACGGACACTATTTATTCAGCACTTGAGCCACGGACCACCATTTGATGACATTTTATTCCCCACAGACCCCAAAACTAAAGATTTATTTTGGTTTTGTCCACAATTCCAGGCTGGTTTCAGCAAACAAAAGAGTCCTACAGATCAAAATGACCATTAACGTTCTGCATTCCCTAGTTGTGTAGACTTGGGCTAATTCAGATGATAAATATTTTAACTCTTGAGAGTGTAAACATGAAACCTTTTACGCTCTCAGAGTTACATCTGTGTAACCAACACTCCATCATTTAGCTGGGGACCACCTGGAACCCTTTCAAGGACCATTGGTGATCCACGGACCACTGGTTGAAAACCACTGTTTTAGATAGAATGCAGTGAATGCAGTGAATAATAAAAAACAACCCACTACTTTTTATATTTGAACAGATATCATTTTGTGCTACTATTAATCATTTTTGCAAGGCCAGATGATATGCTGTGGATAGTGGTTGAATCTGGTTGGAATATTGCAATGGCTTTCAGAGGGGCTCCAAGTAACAATTACCACAAACACACTGCTCTAATTTTATGAAATGTTATCAGCCCACAGGGGAGTTAAGACAGTCAGTCCACTATGCAATGTACAGTGGAAATTGCTCTTACAGTCAGCCCACTATGCAATGTACATTGGAAATTGCTCTTACAGTCAGTCCACAATGCAATGTACAGTGAAAATTGCTCTTACTGTTAGTCATGGGTTGTGAAAAATCCCTCACCAATTGTGACATACTGTAGTGTACAACAAGACAAACTGGCTGTGAATATGTGTGTATATGGTTACAGTGTTGAATTACACATAACCCAAGTGACATGGTAACCAAACAAATGTACCCGTATGTCACTCTTGCAAGCTGAATTGGTGACATACTCAAATATTCATAGGAGGAAAGACAACACAACTTTTTGTTTTGTTGACATGCCAAATATTGACAGTGAAACACCCCATCCCACTCACAACCTAAAAGACTCAAGGGCATGCACAGACATGCACACACATAAACAGTAGTATAACTACACACAAACACACAAGTAGAGTAGAGTTCATTTCCGTTCGTTATTGTTGTTCATCATTTAGACGTGTGTCACCATGACCGTATTAGATGTGTGCAAAGTGCAACCACTGTGTAAATAAATATTTTGATGTGTGTACAAAATGCTTCACTTTAATCAATACATACTGTATATACAGTATTTATCCATCTGCTCCTCTATTCCTGCATCTCTCTCTCTCTCTCTCTCTCTCTCTCTCTCTCTCTCTCTCTCTCTCTCTCTCTGACGCACACACACACACACACACACACACACACACACACACACACACACACACACACACACACACACACACACACACACACACACACACACACACACACACACACACACACACAGCAAGAATACACAGTAAAATCCTATGATATTTCGATGTGGCACTATAAAAGTGTCCTGTAAAAGTCAAAGTTCCATTTATTTTGCACAATCTCAGAGAGAGTTAAATTACCTTGCCTAGTACCTATTCCTCCCCCTTTGCTATCCACAGGTTTTCCTCGGACCCTAAGCCAGGCCCGGGCCTTGAATGCTGTGTGCGATTTGGATTTGGTCATCAGCCTCAATGTCCCCTTTGAAACTATAAAGGATCGACTGAGTGACCGCTGGGTCCACCCAGCTAGTGGAAGGGTCTACAACATGGGGTTCAACCCTCCTCGAGTCAAGGTCTGGACAATCTGAAAGCATGATTTAATAATGCTAGCTATGTAGGATTATAGCATCTCATTTATCCAGCAAATTACTTGATTACATAGCATTATCACTGAAACCAATGTGGTCCATCATATACCAGAAATATTTTATTCAGTAGTCTAGCTTTTATGAGGTTCCCAGGAGATTGGAGAGTGACAGGGAAGATAGTGAGGGGTTTTGCTTTGTGTACTTTGTGTTGGTCTATGCTGCGTTTCATCATGTTAAGGAACCATGCCAATGCAAAGTGTCATGTATCAATGTGTCCCTTTTTGTTCTATGTTGGGCTGTCCCCTCCCCAGGGCAGGGATGATGTCACTGGTGAGCCATTGATACAGCACGATGACGACAAACCGGAGGCCCTGGTGGCCAGGCTGAGACACTACAAAGATGTGGCCAAGCCTGTAATAGACCTATACAAGTCAGTTCATAATTCTCTACCTCTTTATAGTGTGTAGTCCACTCTCCTCATAATTCTTTTTGAGGGGCCGTGTGTGCCCAGCTTGCTGGGTTTGTGTAAACATCAACGTGGAAGACAGACAAATCAAACAAACTAGCAAATCTCTGCTCATCAAATCAAAGTATGGAATGTGATGTGTGATAAGAGTGTAGCTCATGTCACATGGGTGTGATTTAGTTTGCGATTATTGACCTGTCAAACACCCACATGGCCCTATTACATCAACCTTCATATAAGCCAAGATCGCTATTTTGCCAGCAACAAAGACTTGGTCACGGCCATTGAGGGTAGGGGCCAAACAAATAATGGTTATAGTCATATTGCTGGAGCAAATGACTGAGACTTCAACCAATTGATTACTTAAAACAGTGGAAATATTATGTGCCTGTAGAGCTTGTGAATTACCTTTTTATCTACATTTGTCCATCAGTCCAGTTAATCAAACACTGACTGAAGCTAGCATCCTGAATTGTTTTGTTTTATTCTTCTCATTCTTCTCAGGTCAAAGGGTATCCTGCATTCATTCTCAGGTACAGAGACAGATCGGATCTGGCCTTACATCAACTCTCTTCTCAATGCCAAAATGCACACACAGTCACCAGACGCCTGCCATTCCCCAATGCCCTGAGAGCAGGAAAACATAACGTTGGAGATAGAGGGTGAAGGGTGTAAGGTTTTATCATTTTAACACCGACAGCTACATGGAGAAGCCATAGTCATTCTCAAAGAAGGGCAAACTAACAAAGAAACAAATGGTTGGTAAAGCAATAAGTGTGGGATCAGTGGTGTATCACAATTAGCAGCGATTATGTCTGCTTGTAGCACCAAATGGATGATACTTTAGCTAAGTGCAATTCAGAAGTGACTGAACCTTTTGGCAATCATAGGAAAGATTCTGGAAGTCAGTTTGGTCTTTCTGTCTGACAACTTCCTATTCATGGTATTTCATAAATTGTCCTGATGTTACATAGATCAAAGATGACTAGAAGAAAAATATATATTTTGCAAATATCAGCATCTGAATGGTGTAGTTTCATTTGCCTTTGTCATTTAGACCCCCCCCCCCCCCCCCCTCAAATGGGCAAAGCTTTCAATCCTTTGGCTTTATTAGCTCAGTACCAAAACCTTTCCCGAAGGTACATAAAGTACACACATATTTTCCCTTTGTGCTGTATACAATTACAACCAAGGCCATGGTTGGATCTGTGTTGCACTAATGACTGATTTATACTTGCATACACATCCACACAAAATAGCCAATCTCACAATTATAATTGCTTCAGGCTGAAGGCTTCCTTGGCCTACAGTGTTAGTGGTTCTCAACTCCTGACAGAATATGGCTGGGTTTCCTTCCCGCTGTAATCAGGAGACTTTTTGGTCTAGTATACCACATGCGTGCACTTAACTACATGGTAGGATAGAAAAGTGGCAAGATTCTTCTTGTTCTCCAGGAATACATTTCAGTCACTACTATCCAGCAAACTCTGGAGCTGGATTTGATATTAATGAAGTAGAAATACTGTTACATTCCTTCAAATGCTGTCTCTACATTCTCTCTAATTGGAATTATTTACGTTGATTAATGTTTTATATTTTGTGCAGTAGTTGAGCAGTTTGTTGTTAATCTAATTTGAAATGTTGAGGATTGTTACAGGTTATAGCTCACCTTTAGGGTGCTGACACATGAAGGAGTCATGTTAAGACATTTTGTAGCATCTGCATATTTCAAGTTAAATGCTCCTCGCTTTACATAGTTATACTTTTGGGCAAATTAACCAGCTAAACATGAATCAATGTTCTTGTTAGTTTTAATGTGGAGCTTATGGAGCCACCAGCTCGAGCAGCATAATGTTCTTTGTTGTTTGTTTAGTTTTTGCTTATTACATTTATTTTCATTGTTTGAGATTGTTAATCTCGTAGGAGAGATAAAGCAGTATGCTGTTTTTTGTGTTGTACAATATGAGCAGGGATTTTCTTATTGGTGGATTATACTATCAAACACAAATTAAAGTGACCAAAGATTATAGATTATGAAATAAAATTGACTTGGCTTTCCTATTGTGAAGTATAATGAGAAATTGTTTTGTTTGTTGTATTGTTATTGTTGCAGTATGTTCAGTATGAGATCATTTAGCCTCCAATAGAAATGAGGATTCACAACAAGGATAAAAAAGGAGTATAGGTTGGTTTGCTTTCCAATGTTATGGATAAGAACATTTGCTAAATGCCTAAAATGTAATCGGTAACAGGGAATAAAAGTGACATTGATTGTTGGTTGAACTTGAATCTTCATTTAATGTTAAGTGATAGTTGTACCTGGAAAGTACAGTACTTAAACTTAACATACTTTTAAACTTTAACATACTTACATTATGCTAAAGAGGGTTTAAACATTACAAACTATCAATGCATTGTTCTATCTAGGCATCTAGAAATATTCTCACAGTGAAAATATATAGTAAATCTGTAAATTACGCTGTGAGCTTTTGGATTTTGATTTTTGAGTGGCGCCTCCGCTCCATTACATATCAGCCGTATGTCCCAGGGATCCTACTATAGTGACTATGGTATGAGCCTGTTCCTGGGTCTATGAATGTTCCAGGGACCCCGTGGGACGTCCATGTGAGGGTCCCTGGGGCGCACTGCTTACTTCACACAAGCATGATTGATTGATTGATTTTTGAATCAGGGTCCCAGGAGTCCTTTCGTACATACCATATTGTAGTCAAAGACAAGTAAGCCTTACTATCCAATGGCTTACATGGGCAAAGAGCTAATCTCCTGTTTCCTTCGAATTTTCCTGAAAGTAGATGAATAAGAGCGTCCTCCTGTAATTGTGCAACAGCGCTCTGAAACTCACTGCTCCACCTTTCCACTATGTTGACCTTATTTTAAGCAAGATAAAATGTTTTTCATTCCTGGTTTTATGTGTTTTAGACTACCATGGCGGCAGAAAGTGATTCTAGGAGTGTTGTGTAATGTGCTTAGTGCTTATGGCGGCCTTAATTGTTGTCCTTGTTCACCACTATTCTTAAAAAATAAACATAAAGATGAGGGTAGCTGCACCCAGTGATGTTGATCCGACCTCAACAAACTCTGTGCACTCAAGACACTGTCCCCGGTGTGAAGTGTCTTGAGTTTTCCCCTTTCAATCTCCATACATGGAGCTGACCTGTTCAGACATTCTGTATGTTGATCTGACCTCATCGAACCCTATACACTCAAGACACAAGTTGAGGCTGTTGACCAGTCTCAAAGAGACCCATATATGGAAATCTCTAATGTCTCTACCCAGGATTTAACCCTGGTTTCCTGTGTAAATGCTGATATTTTTTTTACTAACTTACACCATCTACATATATAGGACAAAATTACAAATTACATTCAGAAAATAAGTTACATAGTGCCTCTTTCACTGTATTTTGTAAAACTGGGAATGGTAAAAAGGCGATGGTGCGCACAGGCAGAGGGCATCAGTGAACTTCCCAATGAAATTTGGAGGATGTAAACTTCTGCTGCTGCTTCAGGATTTCCTGAGGATCATACAATCCAACACACCCCCATCTCAGTCTGTTCAAACAGCCCAACACACCCCCATAACAGTCTGTTCAAACTTATCACAGTCTCAAAGGCAGACTGAAGAACCTGGTAATGGTTTCCTGCCCAACAATACTAGAGCCTTTTATGCAGATTGTTAAACTGATTTAACTGTTTTCAGATGTAGTAGTTTGTATTTACATTTATTTTATTTTATTTTATTTTATTTTATTTTATTTTATTTTATTTTATTTTATTTTATTTTATTTTATTTTATTTTATTTTATTTTATTTTATTTTATTTTATTTGAGTGGAGGCTATTGTGGAGCACCTCAACATATATATCACAGTACATATAGCCTACTTGCACTGTTGTACAAGCTGTGAAAATAATCATTTTGAATTGATGTTAGCATTGATTACATTGAAAAATATTACCCAATAAAGGATAGCCTGTTAATTAAATAGGCTAATGTTTTTTATACCAAAATGTACTGGCGCGCACGCACGCGCGCGCGCACGCACGCGCACACACACACACACACACACACACACACACACACACACACACACACACACACACACACAGGCCTACTGTAAAAGTTGTTGCAATTAGCAAGATCGTTTTCATTAGAACCATTTAAAACCATAATGTCTCTCCATTTATTATTGTAAATGGCGCTCTCTGTGCAGCGGCTGGATGGATGGAATCTATATTAGGCATAGTGATTAGTTCGGTGCAATTCCATGCCAGGTTTCACCACACAGTGCCAGTAGGTGCCAGTTGTTGCACCTAAACCGGCAGGATCTGTTGGATCCATTCCCCTCACCATCGCAGAGCGGCGCTGTTTCTCTCTCTTTCAGCTCTGTTTACAGATCAGGCATCAGAATAGATCCACAATATCCTCGTCCGCCGCGTCATGCCTGCTCATACTGATACATGGCATCTAGAGATCTACGACCAGCGGGTAGCCTATACCTTGTTTAGATTCACTCTCTGAAAATGTGATGATGTGGTAGCCCTGCCAGTTGTTTCAAACAGATGGGTCACGGGTGGATAACCTCACCTCGAGCAAACCAGCACCGTGAATGTGTAGCCTATATCACAACTAACAGAACATAGCCTATATATTACGCTGACCTTTGACTGGTAGTGGCGAATGACAAATCAAAGGTCGGTCCTTCTTCAGAGCGCAACTGGGATCCAAATCGCATCTCTCTCTACCACCAGAGCACTGACTGGTCTATCAGTGGTCTGTCTACTCTGCACGGCAGCTCCAGGGACAATATGGTCTAGAAAGCGCCCAAAAAGGTAGGATCTGCTGAACCGTTGTATCGTGTACTCGGGTTTATCTGGTTATTATTGAGACTCACTGGTTTTCTCAGAGCATCGTGCATGGTGTCTGCTTCTAGATGGAGGATGTTACATAATCCCCGCTCATCATCATCATCAAACGGTCTTCGTGAATCATGATGAATCCGCAGCTGCCATTCAGGGTTAATTGTAATTGAGCCATAAATACGATTAACTGAAATTATTATTAGCCATGTCATTTAATTACGGTCGGCAACAGCCATTTAGTTATTCCGATTATTAGGCCTGCCTATAAACTGAATTGACAACTGCTATTTAGGGCAAGATGCTTGCATGGTAGAGGGGAAACGCTTGCATCGTGACAGGCATAATCTTATTTCGGAGATTTTCTCCGTCCTTTAGGTTATGGCTAAAGATCAAGTCGGTATTTGCAGTCTGACTGATCATTGTGATTTGAACCCAAGCCGCACATATAGGCTACGGTATAATCAGCCGCTAAGGTGACATAATAAGTGACAGGCAGCTGAAACCTATTAAAGGCTGAAACACGCTGAGAGAAATGTAAGCTATCGTATCTCCGCCCCATTGTCACTGTGATTTGTTGAATTTCGACTGGTTTCTTGTCATTATTTAGGTCATGCATACTACAATTATGCGAGATTAGTCTAAACTCTAAAGGTCGTGACGAAGAGGAAGACAGCGGTAGCAGATGGCTATATGCTGAGTGCGCTTTTTCGTGTCACCGGCGAAAGGCAGGCTGATAAATAAACGCAACAGCAGTTGATTTTGCATTATTTTACAGTCCTGAAAAACGGTTTTGTGAGTGCTCGCTTCAATAGTTTCACAGGCGGCAATATAGGCTAGGCTATGCTGGTGTTTCGTGTAGAAAATGATAATATTGACCTATGCCTATATTTATTGAATCGGGAAGGATAGGAATGGGAACTCCCTTGTCTCATCGCAGGCTCTGTGGCATCAGCTGACGGCGGTGATGTCCTCTCCGCCGTCCAATGACGCACTGCCACTGGCGCATCATCACCGACGTCACGTCACATGAGCGGCTTGCTGCCCGGTTCCATATTGCGAACATGGTCAGCCTGCTGTTATGCAGCACAGTTGGCTTACTTCTACTTGCAGATATTCCCTTCATTTCCAGCACCGTTCGTTGCAATAGGGTTCACTTTGAGGGGCTAAAATGAATGACAAACAACTCTACGACAATGTTAAGATATTGTAGCACACAGCAGCCTATACAATTTGGAGGCTGCTTTGAAACAAGTAGGGCATGGCCTGCTTGTGCGTGAGCGGAGCAGGTGAATCAAAAGTAAACATTACTCTGTTGTCTTATTAGTTCTTCTTATCCTACGTCTCTCATTCTTAAACACGTCTGTTTCCATTCCTTGGTTCTCTTTCAACTCCTATTTTGCTATCCCTGATTTGATACTTTCCCGATACACCTTTATTTTACTAGGTTTCCTTGATTGTCTCCACCGTAAGGTGTGGTGACTATGGATCGTACCCCGTCATTCCGCCCGTGTCTGTCCGCCATCATGTCCGTGCATAGGATGATGTCATGATGACGTCATAAATCTCATACCCTCTCCATCCAAATTTTTTTAAAATGTTAAAAACATATTTATATAGTGACTGAGATACCTTTATACATAGTCATGTTTATTCTATCATTACGCTCACAGTAAACACGTTCAAACCTGAGCCGGACGGTGGAGACCTGTGCCCCGTAGGGGCACAACTCTTGTTTTCTACCTGATACTTTCCCGATACCTTCGGGCACCTACACACCTTTACTTTACGATGTCTGTCTCTATGATTAATATCTCTGATTAATCTGTAATATGACAATAGGCCTACTTAAAGTAAAGATGTCTTAATTACATCACAATTATGACATGTCATCAATTAAACCAGCCAATCACAGTACAAGTAACTAGATTAGTACCCATTAGAGTGCAAACTTGCCTGTTGCGCACAGTAGGCCATGGCCTACCCGTGCGTGAGCAGAGCATGCTAATACTCATGACTTCACATACGCCACCTCATCACGTAAACCGGCCAATCAGAGTATGCAGAGCGACGACCGACCACGCATAGAGCACCACACACTGATCTTGCACCTGCTCCACTCACGCAAGTAATAATAATGGTTCTACAGAGCATGCCCGACTAAGGAGCAACAAAAAGCCAGCATTCATTAACCAAAATGAATAAGATCCATTGATTGATCCATTTACTACTGCTTTTTAGTTTTCAAACAGCTGCTCATGCAATGTGTTGTCAATTGGTTTGTACAGCAGCCTCTTTAAGGGTAGCTAATCGTTAATCCAAGCACCCTTGAAGTTTAGGAATTCAGCTCTTTATTTGATTCGTTTGCAGGGAAACAACTGCTATAAACAGACATTTCCCTATAGGTCACGTCAAAGCCATAAATGAAATAGTTTAGCTGCCATTGGCTATAGGTACTCTTTGTGTCAAACTGTTCTGTGTACAGTTTGAAAGTGAATAGGCCTAGTTTACCAAAAGAGGACTTAAAGGCTTAACATGCAACATAAAGTTATGTGGGCATATAAACGGCAGCATAAACAAACATTTCAAAGAAATTATGTCCTGCAGGACATCATTTCTTTGAAATGTATGTTGTTGCCTTTATTAAGGGCTTGACTGAACATTAGGGCATCTGGCACTTGAATGAATACTATATAGTCTAACCGTTCCCTTACATCCAGAAGGGCAAATATATTGGATGCACCTAAGGCTACCAGCATAGCACAGGAAGCAGAACCCTGGAATGGCAGCCCTTTGCATCCGGTTATTGCAGGCATATCACACAAATCCCCTTTGGGAATCCTGTCCCACTGTGCTTTTGACTCTGCTCTGCTGAAAGGGTTTCCCAGACTCATGTCCCCAGTTAACAAACCATGCAGCGTTTCAGTTGCCAGGGGCTAAGGCCAAGGAAGGAAGCACGCCTTCACTTATCTACTGAGGCCACACATTACGAAAGAGAGAGAGGGAAGGAGGGAGAGGGAGAGAGAGAACACAATACTCCTTATTAATTTATATTTGCATTTTAATTGTTTTAATCAAAGGTTTGGCTTGGAGTCTATGTGAGGGACAATGTCTGCTGTCATTGCAGCTTACAGCAAAAATGAAGAAAGTAATAATTAAGCAGGACATTGTTGGTGAATTCAGATTTTGGGAGGAAGTGTCATGTCCTGTGCTTTCTCTGACTAAGAAAGTCTGCTGCCCTACTGTTATGCAATGTATTTGTGTATTTGGATTTTTTGTTGTGTATTTGGATTTTTTGTTATGTAGCCTAATAAAACAAGCAAGGTGGAACTCTGGTTTATCCTATAGACAATTCACTTTACACTATAGGCCTATGTTATTAAACCCTTTACATTACACAGTGGGGGGAAGTGCAACAGGCCAACAGCACGTGCATCAAAGCCCACCCACACTCGTTCATGATTGGAGGGAGGCCCCTCTCATCCTGGTTGAAGGCCACCCAAAGACCAAACAGTTGTTTGTTTGTTTGTTTGTTTGTTTGTTTGTTTGTTTTTACTGGGGACAGGGAGGAACTCCTTATAGTTAGCACACCATTATTCGAAAGACGTATTTTCACTGACCTGACCCTGCGTTTAATTAAATACGTCAATATAAACCGACGACGAGGGCGATTCTTGCCATGTAGGTCTATATGCTAGAATCACAGCAAGCAATATAGGATTACCATGGAGCAGGGAGCCTGCTCAGGAAAATCCCCCTGTCTGTCTCACTGCCCACAAAGCTGACAAATGTCGTGCATAGATGGAGTCGCTTCCGGGTCGGAATAATACGTGATTATTATTATTTAAATTAAAATATAGTTCTATAGACGGCCCGGGACTGGTGAATGGCACAAGCTGGCTGCGTCGTAATAGTAAAATGCGGTTCTGCTGCTGTTGCTGCTGCTGCTGATGATGACAATAGCGCCTCCTCCTCGTCTCCCCAGACGAGGCGAGAAAGAGAGGAAGAGAGAGGGAGAGAGAGAGAGACGGCAGAACAACCACGCTAGGCCACCCGGTGGCACATTTCCCACATTGAAAACGGGGCCATTCGACGTCGTATAGTATAACAGGACATGTGGATTATTACCCAGTACTAGCTGCTGCGGCGCGCACCCCCCCTCTATTCCTTTGTCTTTAATTTGTTCCCTTTTTTGGTAATGAGCTTATTGGGAGGCTATAAGAAAAAGACAAGTTACGATGGCTATGAATCTTTGCAGCTGGTCGATAATAGCAGTGGAGGAGACAGCAGCAGCTTCGGTATCGGCGGCGGCGGAGGAGGAGGAGGGAGAGGAGGGAGCGGTTCTTCTATCATCGGAGGCTCGATAGCAGCGACCCTCGGACCGAAGGCGAGCCCTCTGCGAGAGGAGCACTGCAGCACCATGGACAGCTCAGGTAAACGTGCTGCCTGCTGCTCCCCACGAGAAAGCGTGCACGCGCCGTGCTATGTCGTGGCGTGGTCTGATATACTGTACTGTATATGGCTTTGTGTGTGTGTGTGTGTGTGTGTGTGTGTGTGCGTGTGCGTGTGCGTGTGCGTGTGTGTGTGTGCTATACGTGAAATGAAATGCGGAATGATTTTCGTGCACCAATTCATGTGCCTTAGCTTAGTAGCCTACACTGGTTTTCAACCCTTTTCATACCAAGGCCCATTATTTATCCGGCAAGGACCACAGCATCCATGTGATGAGAATTTGCCTCTCACCGAGACACAATACTAAAGAATTTTTGCTATCAGTCGGATACAATTTTGTCCACAATTCTATGGTGTAGACTTGTAAACTATAAGTAATGACGATATTTAACAAACATTAAGTTTAGAGAGTGTAAAATGAACCCAAAATGGAGCCATATGGCTGTTGCATGGGTCCATTTGGCTTAATTTCAAGAGTTAAAGATCTCTACTCTCCATAACATAGCTGGGGATCACCTGGAACTCTCCCTATCAAGGACCACAGGTGGTCCCCGGACCAATGGTTGAAAACCTCATGGCTTAATATATGTGTAACAAGTAGGATAATTTGTTTGTGTTTTGTGGCTGTTTGTTTCTTGTGTGTTTCATCATCATACCTCAGCCTGCTGTCGCCCAATGTTGTGCAGCAACGTGAATACTGTCTTCCTTCTTCCTATTATGTTAAACTCTGACATTTTACCATCATTAGGGAGAATAGGCTACCACATGGATATGGAATAGTAATATGATAGGGTTATCCTGATCTAACCATACTTTGTCTTACAATCAAGGCAGGTTTAGGTTACATCAATTCAGTTTCTAGTGTGAGCTTTGCCCTACATGTTTCTCTTTCAACGCATGGTAAATGAACATTTGTAGCATGCTTAATTTAAATCTAACAAACGGTGAAACACCAAGATGATCTACTGAGTGCAGTTATAAGAAACAAAGTGTGTTTCTCACAGTAAATCCAATTGAAAATTGACCAGGAGAACATTACATTACATGACAAGAGAACTGTTAGCCTATACAACCGTAGCCTATTGTAAATCCTGAGAAAGCAGGGAGGCTGTAATATGACTGGTCCCCAGGTTTTTCCACACTCATTTATGGATCCTCCCCTGTTCACTGCGGTGATCTGAAAAGTCAGCTTGCCTCTGGGGATGGACACAAAGCAAGAAGCAATGTCAGCTCCGGATGTCATGAGAGAGGGAGGAGAGAGAGAGAGAGAGAGGGGGGCGACAACAGTGTCAGATTGTCTGTCTGGTTAGTGGACCCCTCTGGCTAGTCCTTGCAGCAGCTTATGTGTATATCTAGTTTCTCTCGCTGCAGGCCTCTGTGTTTTGAAGTTCAAAGAGGGAGAGAGAGACATATAGTAGACAAGACATTTGGTAGATATTTCCTAAGTTGCTACTTTCCTATGTGACAGAAGCTGTGTCAGTCAGAGCCCACCCTGTTGTTGTGAACAGGCCTGTACCCGAGCATGCTTACTCCCACATCCATCTGGGCACAGCCACACACAGATATGCACTCAGCAGCCAGCAGGCAGGCAGGCAGGCAGGCAGGCACATGAGGCATGGCTAACAGGCTGACAAGCAGACATGAGCAGGGAGTCAACAGAAAGGCAAATAGATTAGTATAGCCATGCAGGGAGATAAACAGAGAGACAAATAGATACATCGTGCAGGATGTCTCATAGACACTAGTTTATGCCATCATCACCACCCTCAAGCTTTTGGAATTCTTCATAATACAAGAGTTGTATTATTATTGTTGTTATATACTTTCAAAAAGAATGGTGAAATACATAATAAATATTCACCATAGCTTTTTTTTTTATTGCATACAGGAAATGCAATACAAAAGCTGTCTTTCAATGGATCCCATGTAGTTATTATCTCAAACCAATATCACCCCAAGTTGTATAAATAACATGGAGCCACATACTGTATCGTAACCTTCAAATAGAATCAAAACTCTGTTCATAGCATACTGAAATAGTCTGTTCATGTAATACTAACCATAGAATGATGCAGTGCCACCGTCTATACCAAACTTGAGCATTGTGAAGCACAAGCGAGTCGCTGTTCTGAGCTTTGCAAAGTTTGGTAGAGCCGTCTCATGGTACATATTATAAAACCCAAATGCATCCAGCCTGAAACGCCTGGGTTGTGACACACAACAGTAGTAGAGAACGGACTTAGAGTACAATGATGATGGGGACTTCAGTAGGACATGAACGTAGCTACTCCTACTATAGGATGAGTGAATATTGCTCAAAAAAGTAAATTTTGTACTATTTCCGCCTATTCAAGGCCTTGTAAAAAGGCTGCCGACTCACAATATAATTCAAATATTGGCACTCTGAATGTTCTGGGATGTAGGGATGTAGACTTCTGTGCAAATATGGTGGTTTGCGTCTGCCAGTCTTATTGGACGTGATGCATGCACTAATTATTGGGATGTCGTTGTCTCGCTGAGGTCGGACCAATGTTAGTAGAGAAATGAACGTCCGCACAGCGACGTGTAATGACATCATTGTGATGTAACTGCATGGGATAGCCAATGACGACTCGCCTTTATTTAGACACAACACTTGAATGTATAGTTATACAGATATCCCACTGTCCTTAGCTACATTAGCATTGCTTTCTTGGCTATATTAACATTGCATTCTTAGCTACATTAGCACTGCCTTCTTAGCTACATTAGCATTGTGTTTCGTAGCTACATTAGCTATAGGAGAAATTCTCCCCCAACACCATACACTATGAACGGACGGCTGTGTCTGATTATTTAGTCGAGCTCTTGGTATTTACTTTTTCTTCTGATTGTTATTGGTACAACTCACAGAGAGACTTAATTACTTTTAACTTGGTTTCTCTATTATAGACATTACCAACATACAGATAGGTCTATAAGCTCACAATACGTGTGGATGTATAGATTTTTCAATTTTTGGTACTGTTCTGCCCGACAGTGACAATATACTTTTTTATCGTTTAGATGTAATTGGTTAGAAACTTTTGGACATCCTTTCATTAGCATGGTTGTCCTATTATGAAACAGAGTATGGTAATTGTCATTAATGTATTTGTAATTATTCCGCATTTGAAGTGAGAAACATTAAATCTGCTACCAATTATGGTCTGTCCCTAAGATTATGGTTTAAAAAAGAAATTAGGTGCACATGTAAAGCGAGAGACGCTCTAATCATCATACATCATCAAAATGGTGGTCCCTTGTTGACCAAGGGTTTCCACCAACATACCCAGTTGATTTTCTAAGGCACATATTATATAAATTCTCCATTCATTGTCAAAGGCATTTTGTTAAGTGAACAAAACTATCTGCAGTGTTTCAGTATCAAGCTGGAAAACGATGACCTCATTGCTCCCAATGAACTGTACTGTCCGAAACATACCCAAGACCAAGGGAGCTCCTCTGACTCCCTGATTGCTGATGATGAGTCACAGATACATTTTCCTATATAATAAATATCTATAAGAGTCTGGATTGGCATCACAGTAGCAATCCTCTGCAGCATTTCTCTCTGTCTGTCTGTATGTCTGTATGTCTCTCACTCTCTCTCTCTTTCTCTCTCTCTGGTACTCACTGTTTGAATGGTGAAAAGGGGGGGAGGCAGACATGTGAGCCGGATAGAGGGGTGGGCGGAGTAGGAAGAAGGGAAGCAGAGAGCAGAGACTAGCAGCTTTCTCTGTGGATGGGACTCTTTGAAGCTGTGTGTTCCTTCATCAGACCGAACCTCTTGTACTTCCTCTACACCTGCGCAAGCACAGAGGAATAGACAGAAGAAGTGATGATTTTCAGTACTTACGGCTATAGCCCAACTTTGGGCATAGGCCATGAAAAAGTGGTCTCCAGGCATCCCATTTGTTTCACAGAGGGGACCTGGACACAGATCTATCCCCATGTGCGGCCAGATCTGTGCCCAGGTCACGCCAGCAGGCGTTCCTTGGTCTGCCACCTTCTTCTCCCTTTTGGGTTCCAGAACAGAGTATATCTTGGGATATTAAATGCAGGTTTGTGAGTAGTGTGGCCAATGCACATCTGGCGTCTGTGGGGGGTTTCTTACTCTTCAGGTGTTGTTGAATGCCTGGATTCTTTTTCATGCGTCTTTATCTCCAGGTTTCTGTTACACAGGGTATATAGTCATCACCATGGAATTAAAGTCCTGTTTTTTTTTACATTTGTTGTTGGTGTGGAAAAGAATGGCTAGTTCATCTGCAAAGTCAAGGTCTTCTTATCTAACGCTGCCCAAGCTGCTCACTGAATGAACATTCTTCATTTGCAGTACCTTTTCTTGTGTAGCAGGGGGGGTTACCAAGTCACTTGTGCATATAGTACTCTTTACTGAATAGCATAAGTGGCACACTGCTGCATGTTAAAAGCTTTACCTTGAATCTGAAACTAGAGACATTCTTTGTAGGCTTGGTTTAATTGGCAAACTGTGATCGGCATGGGCAAACACTTATTTGATTTGTGTACATTCTTTTGGGTCATTTGTAGAACGATAACTGAAAGCTAGCTTTGGTATCTTGATGAATTCCTGTCTGTCACAGATACTTGAACCGGGCATCTGGAAATTAACATGCTACGGTGGTTGTCTTAAATGATCTGTTCTGTGGGAAAGACAGAAGTTAAAAAGGGGGTGGATGAGTGTGTGGCAGAGAAGTCAGAAGAAAGAGTGGGCCAATGTTGCTGATCTCAGCAGCCCTGGTGTTTTCTCTTTGTATGATTGATAAAGACACATTGTAAATGATTTCTGAAACAAGAAGCCACCGTGTTAAAACCTTGAAGGGATGCTTATTTGACATATTTGTGCTTGTTGACATAGATTCCGTTCCAAATATGTATTCCCACAGTCTACAATGCATTGATGTAAATTGTTTTTCTAATTGGTCCCAGGAACATTTTATGAGTCCCACTTCAGCGTCGTTAGGACACAAATTGACACCTTTAATCTCAATTCATTTTATGTGGTTATATCCATGTATGGAAATGGACACTATTCCAAAACTGAAAATGTTATTGCAAAGATCCACGGACGGCACACAGCAACGGCAAAAGTATTCACATTTTTTTGGTAATCCTTTTTCAGGGTGGATTACTTTTATGTTTCAGCACAATTACTGCATCCCACAGATGCATTGGTTGTTTAAGTTGGATATAGGATGCAGGCAATCAACACCACTGACGATGAATTGGAATATGAACAGCCCCCTCATGGATATGATTGTTGATGCAACTTACACTATGGGTTGTGCAGTAAGTCAAGCAAGGCATAGCTTAATTGATTGACTATTATTTTGCAATGATTCTTTATCCACAATCTCACAGATTGCAAACAGTTATATATATTGTGAGTATGTAGGTTGTCTAGTTTCTAGACTGTGTAGAGGAGGGAAAGGGAGGCGACCAAGTGTAGACCTCTGGAGGACTCTGGTCAATGAAGTACTGTATAGTTTAAGAGGTTATGTTAAATCTGGCCCCAGACACTCATGACACCATGATGCTTTCATTCTAGTTATGTTACATTTAGCCTGGTCTAGCCCTCAATGATTTTGGCCTTGGGGGGCGGGGGTGTCGTGGGATCCACACGGCGGAAGTGCTGCGCTCTGATTTGATCTCACTAACGTGTCGTCATCTCCGGCCCCTCCCCCTCCCGTCCACTGCTGTTCTACGTCACATCATTTAGAGCGACGCCCACCCCGGAAGGTTCACTCCCCCCTCAAGGCCACTTTCCAACGTGCGTTAGTCCAGGCTTTCCGTTTTCGCGCAACGCGAATGAAAATGAAAGCCTGGGTGTCGAGGCTATGTTACATTAGAAAACCTAGCAAGTATTTTTTGAACTTTAGAGAGCATGTTGTTTTCAGGGGTAAAAACTGAAAATGCCTGGTAGGTGCCATAAATCCCTTCTTTATACTGTTTACATAATCCTACATTGTGTTTCAGCCTAAAAAAAACATAGTTAGAAATTGTTTGCAACGTGCCAGGTTTGTCATTTGTGCAGGATAGTTAGCAGGTGCTGCAGTATACTGTATGTAGGTGGAGGGTGGACAGAGAGAGAGAATTCTTAGGTCATCAGAAGGTTGCTGACTCAGATATGACACTTGGACCTGCTCTAATACTGGAGAGCTAGCCTAAACAGACTAGCCCACAGCTCAGTACAGATTGTGTTTATTATTGCTTGCTTGCGTTGTCTCAGTATCCCCGTCTATCAGTGCATCACAACGACTGGTATGTTACCTTGGTATGACCTGCAGTGAACTCAGATGCCCATTCCTGACCTGAACCCAAATTCAGGTTTTTGTAGTGTTGTTACACCAATGGTGATGACGTGGATTGCACAGTCGGAGAACAGCGACTGTCTGATCCACCAATCATAGCACATAGGCTCAGGAAGGAAGGTCAGAATGGCCTGAATGACCCTGCACTATTGGGGGTTGAGGATAAGTTGACTGGTCTATTTACAACATATTTATTTTTCCTGAACGAAGCTGAATGCATGCTTGCAGCAATGACCATTCTGGCTTATTCTTGTCTAAATTAACTGCAGTTGCTCTCTCATTCTCACCAATGTGTCAGACAAGCTATTACACAAAAAATAATTGTTCTTTGGGGGGATGTCAGGTGACAATCGACTAGTTAACAATAAGGTTACAGTATGTAAGCAAGGGTTTAACAATCCTTGGCATGCTAAGGAACCCCAAAAAGCCATAGCCTCCAGCCGCACGCCAGAGTCTACTACTGTTGTATGTGTGTGTGTATGTGTGTGCGTGTGCGTGCGTGTGCGCGCGTGGGTTTGTTTGTGTTTTTTGATTGATTTAATCTCCTTTTTAATTGCACTGTCAGCAGCCCATGGTAGCCTTGTGCTCTTTACCTACACGAGTTTGCTAGCAACAGAGGAACAATTCCAAAAAGGGGATAGTGGACATAATGAGAATTCATTCTGACTGTAACATCATGTCTGTGACTCTGTGTCCATATGCACGCTGCCATCTGTCTCTGTCTGCATCCTGAATGTGTGTCTCTGCATGTTTTTCTTTTCTTCTCTGCTGGAACTTGATTGGCTAAAGGTCCTCCGTCTCCAGATATGGACGGAAACTATGGCGGAGGGCTGTTGGACATGGTGAAGGGAGGAGCAGGGAAGTTCTTCAGTAACTTCAAAGACAACCTGAAGGACACGCTGAAGGACACCTCCACCAAGGTCATGCACCAGGTCTCCACGTAAGTTAAACATTGTCTCATGTCGACTTTTGTTTGTATGATCCAGTCAAGGTGGAATCAGTTTATACGAATATTGATGTGCGCCTATTCATGAACCTGCATCCAAACTAGCAAGGCCTGCAAGTTTTTGTCTCCACCGAAGGTGGTGACTATAAAACGCCCTCTGTCCGTGCACGTAGCCCGTATGTGCCCTCGATTTGTCCGTTATATGACGTCATGACGACGTCATAGTTGATATAGGAGGGCTTTGAGCTAGGAGGACCCTTGAGGCTCCTGAGATGACGTCGAGGTAGGGGGGCCTGAGCCCGGACGGTGGAGACCTGTGCCCCGTAGGGGCACAACTCTTGTTTACAGTATGTTTTGGTATGCATTGGTGCAGTATGTACTGTATATGTGTTATTCCAACACATTTTAATGCCTTCTTGAATACACCCTACCTGTAAATTTCAAGTCAACAGAATGTGTCCCTCCGTAATCTTTGGAAGGCAACCGGGGTCAATTGGAAAGCAATATAAATATCAGAAACATACATGTTTAGAACATCACCCCAGAAAGTATGTATACTGTTTTGTGTATTATTGAAAGCACATTGTAGGCATAGTGGCAAATAGGGTGTTTGGACTACTGGAAGTTCGTGTGTACAGTAAAGTTCCACACCGGTCCAGCCTTGTCTGAGATTAGCGCACAGACACACATATTGACAGGGGCAAAAAAAACATAGTCTTTGCCTGTCGCAAAGACAATGAATAACCCCACCACAATAAAAACTCGATCTTCTTTCTGTTTTCCTGAAGAAAAGATAAAACTTATTGTGCATTTAGAATGTGCCTCAGCGTATTCATTGTTCTACAGGCTGTCTAGAAAGTCTAGACTTTAGTATAACGAAAATTTAGATAATAAAACACACGCAGGTGCACACAATCATACACACGATGCATGCATGCAGACTGCTACTTCTACAATTTTCTTGCAGAACTCAAAAGAATTGCTACACATGGTATGATACATGGTATTGTAATGGTAGGGTCGGTATTATATCATCATAACCATGCTTGATATTCCCTCATCTATATTTATCATCCTGAGAGCTTATTCACTTTTTATATTCATTGAATTGAGATCAAACACTAACATTGATTAATGAGGACATCATTAATCATTGTGCTTGCTCAGTAGTTAGAAGAAAATAGAAATACTGCATTAGACACAGTATACTTAATTTAGTAAGTGAAGACTGGGAAGGGAATTGAATGTGCTTTGTGAGGTTACATTGACCTTCACATTTGAACTTTGACCACCTACTTCTAGCCAGTGTGGCAAATACCAGGCATTGCTGAAATATCACATTCCGAAGGTTTGACCATACATACACCTACGTGTGTATGAATGCACTGACATACACATGTATGGGCAAACAGACAGATTGATGGATGGAAAACCCGAAAAAACACCGGCAGATTAATACAAATAGAAATGTGCTGTAAATCCAGAAGATGAAAAAGAGGAGGAAGTAAAGGGGGGTGGGTGGGGGGGTGGTACGGCTGGGTCCTGACAGGACGTCTGGACACAGAATACCAGCATTACAAAGAGGCTTCTGTACTGTGTCAGAGAGACGCTGAAGGACTTGATATGCTCTGCTGCATACGGTGTCGCACACTCTGGATAGGGCAGTCGATCTGCAAGCTCTGCAACACGTTGCGCTGTGGTGCGTTTTGAGCTTGTAGATCATGTGTTTTCGGTGTTCAACACCGTGCGCACAGTGAACTAAAGTATAAATTCGGCTTGTTGGCATACATTAGGGATGCACTGAAGCATTTACCCATTCTGAGATACACACGCAAGCACAACACGCACGCACGCACGCACACACACAACCACACACACACACACACACACACACACACACACACACACACCCGTCCACACCCGCCCACACCCGCCCACACTGAGACATGCATGCCTATGCTGTCTCGCTACATTGACTCAGCATGTTTGATCTTGTATTTGTCTGCTTTATAAAAAAAACTCCTCAAGTCTCCTCACTACTCTCTTCCTCTTCTTCCCTTTCCTCTCCTCTCCCTTCTCACCCTCATGTTGTTTTCTGTCCTTCTCTCCTCCCTTGGCTGAATTATTCATGGCAGCCCATTGTGCCAAATAGCCAGTGTACTGCTGATACCGAAGGATTCATTTCACTAGGGCCTGTGTGTGGGTGTGTGTGAGTGTGCGTGCGTGCGTGCGTGCGTGCGTGGAAGCACATGTGGTGATATGAATGTGTATTTTCTGCATGCGTGCGTGCGTGGATGGGTGTGAGCCGAGGATGCATGCATGTGTGTGTGGGTGTGTGTGTGGGTGTGTGTGTGGGTGTGCATGTTAATGTCTGTGAGTGTAACTAGCTGAGCTGCTCAACAAAGTAGGGTGCCACATTACGCTGTGTGCATATATCATATAGAGTAACAAGGAAACTGGCTGGCACACTTAAATGTGTTGCAGAACTTGGTTATGTCCGGACGGCGGCAACGGTTGCATCTTCACTGAGAATGATCAAAGAAAGAAATCTTACTATGGAATTTTGTAATCAAATCCTGAGTATTATTTTTTTCTTACTGTTATTGCAAGGCCATTATACTGGCTGGCGCATAGGGCAGCAACAAAGTTTCTCCTCTTGCATCTGCCATATTCTCAATCGTCGCACCGCTGGTGCTCCTGTTTTATACTGTATTAACTGTACAATATGTGTATAGACAATGCCTTTGAGATAATATGCCTAGATCATAATGAGAGTAGTGATGAAGGGTCTGTGACAAATTTGGAGGCAGGTGGAGTGCTGGTCAGCCTGTGATGAGCTGATGCAGAGTGGCATTGCATCTCATCCTGGTAGTGGAATAACAACAAAAACTATTTGCACAGTCCTAAAATTCAGTGCCTTAATGGTCAGCCCTTGAGTAGTGAGTTAAAGAGGTTGTTGCAGTGCAATTCACTGATTGCTGACTGCTCCTGTAAAGTTAATTGTTGTATCCATAAAGTGGATTCCACTCTAAAGGGAGCTGGCTAAACATGTTGGAAGGTAGAGGGTAGTTGCTCAAGACAGACTAGTTGCCTTGTGTGGCGATGTTTTCTCGAATATTTGCAGATGAGTACCCAGATTGTGTAGAGAGCGACATAGCTACTGTAATTACAATTGATATACTAGTAATATGTTGAGTAATATCATTACTTTGCAATGTAGCAAGTACAAAGTAACGTCCTGACTTGTCCAATCTGCCCAACACTGGACTGGCCTGGATCCTAACAATATGTGAATTCTGCAACTTTTATTGAATACAGCTGATGTGGGAAAATGTCACTAAATGTTCTCCCACGTGCACAGGATAAAAGCAAAGCCCTTGTGTGTGTGTAGCTGTTATTACCAACCCCACTACGCTCAAACTCTATACTGGGCCTGTTTCTCAAAATAGTACTTTCCAATAGTAACATAACTTTATTAATTGCTTAGTTACGAGTAGTTAGTTACCCTACTAATCAACACCTTATGTTGCTACTCAAAAGGAGCAGATCAACAAGCTCACAGTGCATCATGTAGGTTGCTGACCACAAATATTTTTGATTGAGGTTGAACTGAATAAAGAATTCGATGGACAGTCCCCTAAACTGGCGTCGTTTGGACCGCTAAACAAAAGCCATTTTGGTGTTTCCAGCATGCTGCATGCCTGTTTATTTGCCTGCTGCTCACTGAAAATAGCTCATATATGAGCTAACAGTGCAATATGTTGTGAACCTGTAGATCAGCTCTTTCCGGTGTGACACATGATGCCTTGAAAAAAGAACAAGAAGTAAGCACTCAATTAAGTAGTCCAGGCTAATAAAGTAGACACAGTCCAAGTAGGAAACAGTTCATAAGAAGAAATACCAGCACTCATGTTCCATTTAAGATTCTTATTTATTTCATCGTCCCCAGCAGCTATACAGCTCAAATAACTGGACGTTTTGGCCCGGAGGCCTCCGAGCCAAAACGAAGATGAAAAATATAACAATCCTAAACGGAACAAAGTGAATGCTGGCATTTGTTCTTTTGTCACATGATGCAAACACGCAAATCACACTTGGCCCTCAGTTGCTATATTACAGTGTTTGTTGTAATAGTTAGTTAGTTAGTTAGGTTTATTTCAGTCTTTATACATGTACAGAGTTACTACATTTTGATTTCATTTGAAATAGGACTGAAAAGGTGTAGGCTGAAGCCGAAGCTTATGATGCCTACCCTTAAACTTCTATATGATGAAGTTTTTGAGGAATTTGAGGTTTATTGTGAATGCTTTTACATATGACATAATTTACATCGGCATGATGTTGCACTGGACCTTGAGATGCCGTCATGTCTCCTGTCTCTGTATTATGCATTTTGTTTGTCACAGAATATATAACCTTGTTTTGGCACTTCATTATCTGTTTGTCTCCTAGCTGTTTGTGGCTGTAGCCTTGCTGTTGTTGTTACTGTCAGCCATTGTATGAGATTTCTGTTGCCAGAGAAGTGGATAACTATTTTCAGAAAGTGTGGTAGGAGACTAGTATCTTTGGTCAATCTGTCCACAACCTTCGAGGCCCTCTCATAGTATCCAATTCACAGAATATTCTTACATCTTTGGTATAGGCATTTTGTAATCTCTGAGTTCTAGTCTGGAGTAGCCATGGCAACCGTGATGACAGTCGATTGTGGTAATTATGTGTTCATTTTGTAAAATATTGAGAGAGAGAAACGCTATGATGTTGTCCAGGTTCCAATAAACCTGTTCTCTTTGGATCTCTTTCCTGGATACATCCTGGAAAACTTATTTCTGACTGGAACTCTTGCTTTGCGTGGCCTGACTCATGGTTCCTTTTTCAGAATTTGCACCCCTGGTCAAGTAACCATTACCATAGTACTTGGAGGTCTGTCATGTTATCATTTTCTTCATATTGATAAAATCACAGTGGGTGTGTGTGTGTGGGTGCGTGCTTTTGTCATTCACTCTCAAACCGAACTCGTGTTCATTTCCTCTGATGCTTTGGTCGGTATTGGAGGCAGAACTGGCACTGAATGATTTAAAACAGTGTGTGCCTGTTTGTTTACCTGACTGAGGAGAACGTTGCAGTTGGGCCAATGTGGTCACAGTGTGCAACAATGTGTGCCTCTGTGTTCACCAAGCACAGGCCCAGGACAGGACCTGGAACTCTGTGTCCTTAACACCCCAAACAATGGGACTCTGCAGGACCCATTTTTATGGGTTGCGAGTAATATCTCTTTTTTATGTTTCATACAAAAAAGGTCATAAGTAATAATAATAATATTAATCACGGAAATTAATACAATTTTGAAAAACAAACAAAAGTATCTGTAATCTGTTAAAATCTAAATAAAAACAATAAGCTCACAACACAATGCATCAGGACAGGGAAGTCTGGAGCTCTCTGGAGCTGTTGCCCCTGCGACCCGACCTCGCATAAGCGGATGAAGATGGATGGATAGATGGATGTTAGGAGCATGGATGTTAGCTCCTAACATCCATCCATCACATTTCTGCATGATGGTTTACGTAGTAATCTGGCTTACTGCGTTCGCAATAACCTTGTATTTTTTATTGGGTTGTACATTTCAGGAAATATGTGCAAAATGCAAAGTGGCTGCTAAATGTCTGAAGTGTAAATTGACAGTACTTTGAGGAGGTGTACAAGAAAGCATTTCTTTTCCTCCTGTTTTTTCCTGAGCCCTGCTACAAACTCCAGCAATGTGATAAGTAGCTGATGCGTGCACATTTCAGTGTTTATATCCAGTCGCACAGAATTGAGAAATGTTCCAAGTAAAACTGAATCCTATGCTCCTCACAGCCAGTTTTTACCCTTGTCTCCAATCAGAGTGCAGGAGCACAAACACATCCAAGACAATGTCAATTAAATGTAGCCAGTGTTGCCAACTTGGTGCATTTGTCGCTATATTTTTTCCAGACCCCCCCCCCCAGCGCCAAAATTAGTGGAAAAACTCCTGGCAGAAAATCAACTCACCAGCAAAAAAGCTGGTGAGTTGGGGTGAAATTGGTTTGACAGGTGCCAGAGATAAAACCCTCGTTTTTCATCATTTTTCCTCCTATGATGAGTCCTCCTTCCTTCCTAGAAGGGACCATTGGTAACCAAATGGACCCTTATAGATCTGTAACTCTTGAGATCATAGAATGAAACCAAATGCACCCTTATGGGTCCATTTGGTTTCATTTCACGATCTCAAGAGTTAAATTATATTTAAAAATCTGAATTACCAAGAAATGTATTAGGATTGTTATTTTGACCAACATTTTGCCAGTTATCTCTAAATTAGTCCAAGAGACTGAACTCAACATCAAATGGTGGTCCTCCATGGCTAAAATGCAGAATAAATAGTGGGTTGTGGTATGAAAATGATTGAAAACCCACTGCTCTAGCGCATTCTAGTGTATTTTGGAAATGTCACTAGTGCATTTTGGATTTTGGCAGTTAGCAACACTGAATCTAGCTGGAAATGCAACATTTAGGCGGTCTCAGTTTGCAAACTACCGTATAGCCAACAATGAACAATGGCCTCAGTCTGAAGTCGCTGGCTGCAGATGTGTTGAATGTCTCTCTTGACAAATCTCCAAAGCTGCGCTATGTCTGTGTAATTGCAATCGTTATTATAACATACCCCAGTAAAGCCACAATAAATTTGGTTACATCTGTAGCCTGCAATCACTTGGTTGATTTCTGGTTGCTAATTACACCAAAAATAGTGACCTAGTTTTAGTATTTGAATCCCTGGGACTCTCTTTTTGGCAATTCCCATTCAGATGGTTTGTCTGTTGAATAGGTTATATTGAATGGAGTCGGTCACATCAATACAGTAGGTCACCATTTTAATGTACCGCATGCAGTGCAGTACTGTATGGCTTGTAAAACAGAAGGCAATTCGTCTGCTAAATGCCTACATTGTAAATTGTATAGTCCCAAAGACTGGGTAAAACATAAATATGTAAAGGATCATCATAAAAAACAGAACAGAATATGAAAAGCAATAAAAAATGTGACCCTAAAAGGCAATATTTCCAGATGATGCATGATTGCGATTAAATGTGTAATGTGCATCGGGATCGGATTGGAAATGAAAAAAAGTGGCATCGGGACATCCCTAATAATCACACTAGTTATAAAGGTCTCATTAATGATGCAACGTCACCATTATGTCACACCTAAACCGGCCAATCAGAATACTTTGAGGGATGACGACCGACGTCCACAAACTGATCGCTTAACTTGCACTAGCTCACACAAGTAATGACATTCATTTGACACACACACACGCACACACACGCACACACACGCACACACACGCACACACGCGCACACACACGCACACACGCGCACACACGCGCACACGCACACACACGCACACACACGCACACACACGTGCACACACACACACACACACACACACACACACACACACACACACACACACACACACACACACACACACACACACACACACACACACACACACATCATAGTAACAGAGGAACTGGGTTAGATCCCCATGGCCACTTAGGCTCTCTTCACCTTTCGTCCCAAAATAGTTTTTAGTGTTATCATTTTTATAAAGACTTTCATTATAACGTTCCCCCAAATTTGGTCCTGAAACTTTAGTCTGGCCTGGCACACCACAACAAGCATGCAGAGAGCAGATACTATGACACAAACAAATGAAAAAACCCTAATAACACCACTTTTACTGAAAAACATGTCCCCCAAATTAACTGTTTGGATATTGGATATATAATGTCATTCTAACAAATTGGCAAATCTGGTTCAATTCCTGAGGATCTATAATACACATTCACACTGTGCTACAATTCTATACTGGTACAATATATTGTTCAAACGCCTCCTTGTATCTATCTATGCTAATACAATTTGAATTTACTAGGGGTCCCCAGCATGTGGAAACTTCTGGATGCTAACTTTCATATGTTGAGCAATTTTTGTAATAGGCATAACAAGAGTTAGGCCCCATTCTAGGCCACCCACAGTGGCCTAATTAATTCCAATATGGCACCAGAATATTAGCACCCATAAATTAGGATTGGCTATAACTTCTGAATAACTTCGGATTGGCTGTAACTTCTGTATTAACATGCAATCTGAAATTGGAAACTGTTCCCTTTATAATCCAGCCACACTGCTGTGTTTACACAGACTATTTATGAGTTTGTTCATTGTCTGCCTTCTGATCAGATCTCATTTTGCACATAGAGGATAACCGTTAGTGTACTGTTTAGACCAGGGGTCTCAAATCCAATTTACCTTGGGGCTGCTGGAGTCAGAGTCTGGCTGAAGCTGGGCTCCAGCCGCTGTGCACGTGCATGTGCACACATCTTGTGCCAAAAAACAGTTTTTACTTAGTGCTCATTGCAGAGATCCTGTTTAAAGCCCGCCTACTGGCTTTGCCATTTGCACACAATAGCACGGAGGAACCGGATCTGTAGGCTGTATTATGTATTGTATTTTGTCTTTAGAGAATAAATAAAGGTTTGAATGAATGATTGAGTTTCACAATCTATGTAAAGCAGATCCAATGTATCTGGGAAAGAATTACAAGTTGTATTTAAACATGCAATGTGTGCTTTTCTTATTAGATACTCACACTGTGTGTCAGTGCAAATGTATGCTGATTTCGTCCCCCTTTACGTTTTTAGATAGTGTGTCATTTACACAGGTGCTATAGGTTTGATGCTTTGCATAAAGGTGCTTACACACACCAAAGTCCTTCTGCTCTCCTACGGGAGAGAACTGAAGAGGGAATTTGGATGATTCATGTGCATCCCAACATACTCTATGCCTTCGGCCTTGTGGAGACAATCAGGGCTAGAAGTCCCTCAAGGACAAGTGCCACCTTTCCAGGTCCCCACAGCCAGCTTGTCAACTCAATTTGATACACATCAGTCGAAAAATTGTATTTTGTCTGAATGTGGATAATACAGTCTTATCTACTGCAAATGCTTTTAGACTGATTTTGTCCGTCCATCAGCCCATTAACATCTTGTCCACGCTGCTCAATGGCCACCTTGAGTATGACTTTAATTGAATGCAACTGTACATACAGGTGTTCTGAGTCTGAGTCCTGTCATAATAATTATATATTTGGTTTTAAAGTATCTTTCATTACAATAGATTGTCTGTATTTCTGTTTCTTCAACCTGTGCTTCAGGATAAGATCAAGGTCATTCTTATATATAGTAACAGATTGTCATGGCTCTCACAAGTTCACCATTTGGCATTCTGCAGATTCAAATTAGTGTCAAACCATTTTTTAGATATATCATTCCTATTCTAGACATGCCATAATAAACAAATACTGTATTTAGCAACGTGTCTCATGTTGTGAGCTGGTGTTTCAGCTATTTCTGTTATTTTACGTACAACCCAATGTTTCAAGTTCGATCTCTTTCTTGCAGGTACACAAAAGGGGAGCTGGACATTGCTTACATCACGTCACGAATCATAGGTAAATACAAAGTAGATCTTCTCTGAGAAGTAATTCCCTGTGCGTGTGTGTGGCTGTGTGCGTGTGTGAGTTTGTGCGTGGGTGCTTGTGATGCACAAGGGGTATTCCCCAAGCCTGACACCAAGACTCCACTCCTATGAGTTATATACAATTATAATTCTATACAGTATAATGCATTTGGTGACATTATTTGGTGTTGTCTCTTCCAGTGATGACCTATCCAGCAGAGTCGGTGCAGATGGGCTACCAGAACCACGTGGAGGACATTCGCTCCTTCCTGGACAGTCGCCATGCTGACCACTACACCGTGTTCAACCTGTCACAACGCAACTACCGCGGCGCCAAATTCTCCAACCGGGTGAGGCTTACCGCTCCCAATATCTGTGTTAACTTGATATACATCATTGTTAAAACTATTTCACTTTCTCAATTAAACAAGTTATTTTTGCTACAATAGTTTAATGGTATATTTTTCACAACAATGACGATGACAACTTCTCTAAGCCTAAATAACCTAAAAGGCCGTAGGGATCAGATATGCATTCATGTAAGTATTTTAACGTGAATAATATATTTTGTACTAAACAATATCCTTGCTGGCTAGAACCCTGCAGCATTCCTCTTTATGAGCAAACCTTCTATATAAAACTTTTATAATTGTCTGAAGTATGTTTTGTAATATTAGTCACAACTACAATAACTAAAGTTTTCAAACAATTGTAATGAAGAAAAATTACAATATTTGCTTCCGTAGGGGAATAGAAGTAAAAGTATTGAAAATTGGTAAAGTAAAGTGAAAAAACATTTTAAGTTCAGTGCCGTCATTGCCAAAAAAGTGAGTTACTTCAGTGTATGACTCATCAATGACAACTTATGAGTCAATGACCCATATAGATAAGTAGAGACTCTGTGGATGTTTAATATGAAGTTACAGCCTGCCTAAAATATCAGGATATCCGGATACTCATTTGCAACTTGATGTTCAAACAAAATTGATTTGCATACTATTATATTCATCACTGCATAGCCATCTTCTAACATAATTATGTACAGTAGTATACTAGACTTTACTTATGCTACTGTACTGCATGTGGCATTCCCATTAGTTGTTGAAGTTGTTCCATAAAATTGATATCAACACAGTTAATATACATTGATATTATTATTATTACACTTTCGCTACTTTATTAGCGCTACTTTAATGGCTTCCACTCCTGGAGATTAGTTTGCTTACCTTTGAACCCCCAAACCCCCAAACGAATGATGAACCCCCAAACTATTTGTGCCTTTGATCTGTGAAAATCCCCCCCAAAATAATCTGAAAGATTCTTTAAAATAAAACAATTCCTGTGCGATGCGATACAAACTACAAAGTGTCATAGCCGCCAATGATGCTCTAGACGCTCATGGACTTTAATGGGACTCATTTTACAATTAAAAAAAAAATAAATAAAAACACAACTCGTCTAAGTCGTTCTTGGGAGGGAACCTGTTCTATATGCCAAAAGTCGATCTTGGGAGTACAACTGTTAATACTGTATATCTTGAACATAACTATCAAACACATAGAAAGTCTACATTTTTCCTCCATTTCCTTTAGTCTGACCAGAAACAGGGATAAAAACAAGCCGCATGTGTATGTCTGGTGGTGTTGTGGCCTTTCGTTTCACCTCCAAGCACAAAACTGCTTAGATAAGCCCATCTGATCTTCACTCCCCCTCCTCGTCTCTCCCCCGTCCAGGTGTCAGAGTGTAACTGGCCGTCCCGCCAGGCTCCCGGCCTCCACAATCTGTTTGCTGTGTGCAAGAACATGCACAACTGGCTCAAGCAGAATCCCAAGAATGTGTGTGTAATCACCTGCTCGGTAAGAGGCGATTCAACCTATTTTTATGCTGATTTATACACCCACTTCACTGTACCACAGGTCCAAAGAGCAACGTGGTTGTAAAATAAAGTGAATTTTAGCCTCACAGTAGGGCGATGATAATAATGCCAAGCCTTCACTCTCAGCCATACAGAATTGTGCTGTATTTTACGCTGGCTGTATTTCAAAACCTTTCTAGTAAAGCAATGGTTTAACTTTAAATTATCCTCCATTATCCTCTCCCCAAACATATAGCCATTTTGACTCTTTGGAAACTGTAAAAGCAGTTTCTTGAGGTGATTTTGAGAAACCTTGTATTACGCCACAAAAATTTCAAGCATAACAAGTGATTTTTCCGTTTGTGTGGACATATGAAACAGAGCTATTTGACGTGTCTCACGGATGAAGTCACCGAACCATCAGTGGTTTTAACTGTAAGCATTAAGAGACAATAACCTGGAGTATTGGCCACCTTCCGCTGAAGAATGCTGTAACTGAATGAGTTGTACACATCGTTTGTGCCCTTTTCTTCCCGCTATCCACTCCAGTCTCTCTGTGGTCACTCCTTGGATTTGGATTTTTGGTTCCAAGTAAAACACAGCCTGGAACAGTTATGTCTTGCCCATTGTTTCTGCTGAGCTTTAGTTTCCATTCTGCCTGCTGTTACCCTGCGTTCTGCTGGGACTCAGCCAGTCAGTCAGACATAGATGCTCCCTTTATTCAAAGGAGAATGAAACCACATGACGAGCCAACATAAAGTAATTCACACAGCGCTGTATGTTAGCTTCGGATGTCCCTCTACCCCAACCCTAACCAGTAACCACATGCAAATCCACGTTGTCGGACTAATGTGCCCCTTAGTGATCCCTTCCTATTAAACCATGCCGAAAACTAGCATGTGACTCATGGTGTCACAGAACGGTCAAAGACTTTGGATTTCATGGATAGATAAATAGACAGATTTTAGAGTGGACAGGAAAATGACGAATGCAGGCCTTTCACTGAAATTACCCTGTGTAGTCCTATTCTAATTCTGGGACAATAACACTTTATGGGCCCGTGTGGGCTTGTTCTGTGATTTATTTGAGCGTTGGCAAGGCAATCCAATCTAACTGCATGATCTCTGGCATGTAACAATTCAGTCTCTAAAACAGGATTTATAAAAAGTTATGTCCACACAAAGACATTTAAAAAAAACTATTTTTTCCTCCTTTTTCTTCCTGACTTGAACCTCAAACAAATCTAAGACTTGATCTATTTATAGCAATGTGATACCTATATTTATCAAACAACACATTGACAGGATAGTTTTAATATGAGCTGTGACAGATCAGCTCTTCATACTCTCCAAATTATTTTTGAATCTTACTAGGAAGGAACACATTTTTTCATCATTTAACCACTTTTAAACTGTTTCTGCAAACATGAAATGAATGGCAGCTGACCATCACTGATTCAAAATCTGGTGAACTAAGGCTATTTAATGCTAACTCAAAACCGTCTCTACAAGCTGGCAATGTAGATTTGCTACACATTTCAATATTTTCGAGGAATGTTTGCTTGTTATGACATGTCTATGACAGGAATACTAGGGTTCATGAGGTTTAAATGTCTGTTTGCTATCCAATGAAAGCTTGCAGTGGGACGAGTTATTTTAGATATTTCCCAATAATTCTATTGTGACCACTGTCATGTAGTAAAAACAGCATCTGTGGCTCTATGTACTGCATGAAAAAAAGTGCCCGGGCTACAGTGTTATTGGGGATGGTAAACGGTGCACTTATATAGCGCCTTTATCCAAGACACTTTACATATTGGATTAGATTCACCCACCCGTTGTGGCGGAAGCCATGCAAAGTACCAACCAGACACTTCAGGATCTAAACAGGAGGAGCCAGGATTCGAACCACCGGCCCACGGCACGGATCTTCACTATGTCCTGAGCCACAGTCGCCCCATTACCATACTTGGTTGGTGTCCAAGATCGTGGAAGGTGAAATGTCCTCTGTGTTGTTTCAACAGGACGGCCGTGCTCCCTCGGGTGTGTTGGTGTGTGCCATGTTCTGCTTCTGCCACCTCTTCACCAACCCAGTGCCCGCAATGCAGCTTCTCAGCGCCAAGAGACCAGGCTCGGGTCTCTGGCCTTCACACCGCAGGTCAGTAATCCACACAGTGTGTGTATGTGTTGTACTATGTTAAAAATTGTAGAGGTGCATTTACTGTATATACCGCCTTTATCCAAGGTGCTTTCCATAGATTGTAGGCCCCATTTACCCATTCACACACAAGGGCGACAGAAAGGTACTGACAAACACATGTGCTTCAACACTATGTGCTTCATTTCATATGAAGCACGTTGATTTGCTTCACAAATCAACCCTGTCTATACTGTATGTGATGGATGTGTGTGCTGCCCTAGAAGGCAGCTGCTCATTTGTATTGACGTCATAAGAGAGTTTCGCTGTTTAGCTTCGTCGTGCCAAGAAACATTTGGGTGGGTGGGTGAAGCAGCTGAGATTGGAAAATCAGATAATGTCCATCTTTCAACCCCCTCTGTGGTCGAATACCAGCTCCCTTTCTTTAGCAGCTTTATATGACCCAGTTTTTTCTGTCATCAGACCTGTTGTGTGCAGTGTGTGCATCAACATTTATTACAGCCTGATTTGCCAATTAGCTGTTATATTCTATCAGCAAAAACAATCAAAGGGGGAATGAATGCACAGAGTAGTTAAGCCTAAAGCACAGTTGTTGGTCGTCCCTCAAAGTACTTCGATTGGCCGGTTGGTGGGGAAGTAATGGTGACGTAATTCAGAGACCTTTGCAGCTGGGACCTTACGAGAGAAGGTCACACAGGTTCTTCCACGGTCCTCATGCCCTACTAGGCCTAGGCCAGGGCTGCCCAAAAGGTACATTGTGATCTACCAGTAGATCACACAGGAGTTTGCAGGTAGATCACATGACAGTCCCCTAAAATATAGAACATAGGCGATAGGGGCACTTGGACCCGTTTACACTCTCAAGAGTTAAATTATATTTAAACATCTGAATTATGTACATTTCAAGAGAATAATTGTTATTTTGACCAACGTTTTGCCAGTTCTCTTTCCCAATTGTGGACAAAAAAGACATGAAAGTTATTTCATTGACACACTTTGGCTCAGAATGACCATAGACCATTTATTGCAAAGCTTTTGCATGTTAGCATGGCGGTGTGGCTCTGCTCGTGTGATATCAAATCTATGTAACGAGACAGGTCTGATATCACCTTTGATATCTTAGATTTCTGTGTCTCGGCACTGAGACACAGCTCTGATATCAACAACCCCCCGAGCAGAGCCTCGTATAAACACATTACAACATAGACACAATCATTCCAAATACACACCGAACATATCACAGAGAATAGAACACATAATGATCACGGACACCCATGACAGAAATAGGCACCACAATATGCTACAATCCACGAATCATGATCATCTCCTAATCAGCCACTCAGAACTAGTGCCACAGGGAGGAGGCCGGGGAGGTGGAGGAAATTTGAACGCTTACATCTGAACAGGGACATGGAGTCAACTAGAAGGAAGGCTGAGAACAGAATGACTGCTTAAAAAGAACACCTTGCTGACAGCCAATGAGAGTGAGGGGAGTTGACATGGAGAGAGACTGCTGATTTAAAGAAACAGAATGAATACTGACTGAGAATGAGGAATGGTTATTGAATACAACAACCATTCTGCCCTCCGTGCCTCCATGAACTATTGCTTACGCTGGATTAGTTTTGTGTGCAAGAGGAACTGTCAACTCAAACCCCAAATACTGTTTTCAAATGTCAGTAGTAGCATATACAAGAAAACCTTCCAGTTGTCCCCCTCTATTTTCAACTTTTTAGGGGCCTTGAAATGCATTTGCACTAATGGAATAATCACATTTTTGATGTGTAGATCTTGTTGAGACAGTCATTTTTGAAAGTAGCTCTCTAGTCAAAAAAGTGTGGGCACCCCTGGCCTAGGCCTTTTGCACAAGGCTTAAGTTGGCACTCTACCTATACAGAGTGCTGATCCAGTTCCTTCCTGTGTTCCCATGCAGGTACATAGGATACGTGTGTAGCATGGTGTCAGAGAAGCCCAGTCTGCCTCACTCCAAGCCCCTGGTGATAAAGACCCTGACCATAAGCCCCGTCCCATGCTTCAACAAACAGCGCAGTGGCTGTCGTCCCTTCTGTGACGTCCTGATCGGCGAGACCAAGATCTTCACCACCGCTCAGGATTATGAGAGGATGCGGTAGGAGATTGTAGATCTGCTATTTATTTATTTTTAATCTGGAAACTTTTTGCAAATCATTGAATAGGCATGTGCTGTATGTATGTATTTTGTTTTTCTGTTGGGGCATCCCTGGAATAAAATATTTTGACATGGGTATATCCGGCCAAATACAAATCAAATTGACATAAACATTTTTGAACATTTTTGTTACAACCTACAGTATGTTTTTTTCAGAAAACTGACAAAGCCCCATGTTTTAATGCAGAGGTATTCAACTAGTGGTCCGTAGACCGCCAGTGTTTGTTGAGAGCATTCCAGGTGGTCCTCAGGCTAAATGATGGAAAGTTGGTTAACCAGATGTAACTCTTTGAGAGTGTGAAAATGAAACCAATTGGACCATTGTGGGTCCATTTGGTTTCATGTCTACACTCTGAAGACCTAAAATGTTCATCATCTGAATTAGCCCAAATCTACACAACTAGAGAATGTAGAAGAATGGCCATTTGATCTACTGTATGTTTGCCCGTTTTTTTTTTTCCCCGAAAGGTCTGTGGGGCTAAAATGTCAACAAATGGTCATCTGTGGCTCAAATGCTAAATAAATAGTGGGCCCTGGAGTAAAAATGGTTGAAAACCACTGTTTTAATGGGTTAAATCCCCCATGTTCTTCTTTCTCCATCATTCCATAACTAGGCTTATAGCCATGTACCGCTTGTACCACTACTGTTCTCTTCTCTTGTGCTACTGTATGTTCTCCTTTACTGTTCTCTTCTCATGCCATGTTCTCATGGTCTGTCTCTAATGGCCTCCCCAGGGAGCACAGGGTCCAGGAGGGGAAGGTGGTGTTCCCTCTGGGTGTGAGTGTCCATGGGGACGTGGTGGTGTCCGTCTCTCATATGAGGTCCACCATCGGGGGACGTCTACAGGCCAAGGTACTACTGAAAACTCCACTCATAGCTAGCTGTACTGCGTGTGCTACACTAAGAGATAGTTTAATTTCATTTTTAAAGACCAGTCAGAGTGGCTTTTTGTGACTTTTAACTTACCGGTAATATTTCTTTGTGGAAAACGAACAAATTATTTTGAAACTGATGAAGGCTAGATCGTCGAAAAGGTCACTCCCTCATGTATTATGTGGAAAATAAAAATAATAGCCACTGTGTGCAATCCAGTACATTTGTTTTTTTTTCCTGATGTTATTTTGTTCTTTTGATTGGCTATCGCACCATAAGTCAGACTGTGGTGGTCCCAAGAGAAGTCCCAGTGAAACAGGATCTGAGTACTTCCTCAGCCAAACACAGCAATGGCGCGATTCACTGACTGAAACACGTTTAGATACATGTAACCTGCTTTAGGTCAAATAAACGTTTGTTTATGTTTGTAAATGAACATTTAAAAATGTTTGTATATTTGCATGATTCCAAACATCATGTTTCATTGTGACATTCTAGAATGTAACGCTGCCATCTAGTGTTAATCCCTAACAACTACAACACAGGGTCAAGGTGGTTTTAGAGTCCTCCCTGCAGTGTGATATGCACTGTTGCACATAGAGGCACATTGACGTCCCTAGTGATTCAATGCATGGAATTTAACGGACCATAACACATCATAACACAATGGTCACTATGCAACTCCTTCCAACCAAGGAGTTGCATAGTGACCCTTTGGTGTGATTAGGGTTTTAAGCAGACTTATTTAGAGTTGCTTGTCACCCCATTATTGGATAAAATTGGTTATTATGCCAGTGTAAATTTGACAGAAAGATTTTTAGCAATAAAAACACAGAAAGATATGATCTTTTCCCCAATATGGCTACATTATGACTTCAGGTATACTCATCATTTCAGCCAGTCTTTGCAATTCTTATTGTCAAACCCAAGTACCAGTATACTGTAAGTAATTTGCCTATCTGCAGTAGATCTGCTATTTTCACCCAGTGGCCACCCGTTTCTGTCAAATGTGTGCACATTACAGCTATATGGATGTTATGATTCATATGTTTAAATGGTCTATGTGTATAATGTTGGGTGGTTTCCCTGTTCTTTTCTACAGGCAGGTGTGTAGGTGAATTCCACCTTTGTTAATTGTCTTTTTTCATTGGACTGTTCTCTCATGCCCCAGGAATGAGTAGACCAAAGGAGAAGGTCCCGGCTCCTTTTTTAAGGAGGATTAAAATAATATTATCATATTTTACCAATTTTGAGCCCCTGTAGTGGTGCCACTTTTAAGACTCTGCATATACTTTTTTCCCCATATGGGCCATGCTCATGATTTTGTTAAATGTCACGTTGAAATACTAAAGATAGTTATTTTTGTGTTGTTGTACTTTAATATATTTTGACAAAACATGTTTTTATTGAATATTCAGCTAAAAATATACCTGATCGAGCTTAGTGTTGGTATGTTCAGTGATGGGTTTAGTGTTTTAGATTGAATGGCACCGGCAAGTTACATTACATTGTAGTGACACAACAGTCCAATGAGTGCTTTGCACTAACTAACATGGCCGTGTCTTGTTTTTCTTTTGCCAAGTTAACCTGCTGTTGTCCTTGTCATGGCAGGTGTCCAACACCCAGATATTCCAAATCCAGTTCCACACAGGCTTCATCGCCCCAGGGACAACCGTCTTAAAATTTAACAAGTAAGAACTGCTAGTCTTATATGAGCTCAGGGGTAGAGTCACCGGATGGTAACCGGATGGTAACCGCAAGGTTGCCAGTTTGAAGTGTCCTTGAGCAAGACACTGAACCCCCAACTGCTCCTGATGTGCTAGTAGGTGCCTTGAATGTGATGTGATGCACAATCTATGTAAAGCCCTTGGATAAAGGAGCTATAAATGTGATCCATCATGTCACCTTTTTTCATTGGTGCTGATGACATTTTCCTCTTGAAAAACATTATTTAACAAAAATATGAATACATTTGTCAGCCGTTTCCAAATTTGTCTTTCAGGAGATGCTTTGCGCATCACTTTAATTTCCACTTGTTTCTAAAAGACTCATCATAGCTGATGCATGAGTATAAAAGTAGGGCATTAATTCACAGAACAATACAGAATATTTATGCCCGTTAGCAACAATATTACCATGCCACGCCGTGAGCTTGTAATAGTGCTATCTTTGAACATCATCTTGAGAAAAGGGAGAAATACTGCATTTGTGGAATCAGCCTCAGGTCCTAATGGGTCAACTCTGTCTCCAGGCCAGAGCTGGATGCATGTGACTCTCCAGAGAAGTATCCCCAGCTGTTCCATGTACTACTGGACATAGAGGTGGAGGCGGTGGACAAGCAGAAAGACCTGACCCCGCCGTGGGAGCAGTTCCCCTGCAAAGACCTCAACCCCACTGTCCTGTTCTCCTGCCACCAGGAACACCAGGACGCACTGACCCTTGCTGGTACTGAAGGCACAACACACGCACCTACTACTGTAGATACAATCAGGGGTGTAGTGGAGGGGGACACGGAGGGGACGGCGTCCCCCCACTTCTCACATCAAAAAATATTTTTGGGGCAAAAGTGGGCCTATGTTTTTTGTCTTGTCATTTACTTTTATGGATACAATTAGGCATTGTAAACAATATTTCTCAATATGCTATACTTGTTTTAATAGCGTGTCTGTGTGTGTTGCGCAGGTGCACACAAATGCGCGTGCAAATGCAAGTGTGCATGCACGTGTCTTAAAAGGGGAATTCCACTCATTTTCAATATTTAATACACCTTAGAGATGTTGTGTGGACTTGGTAAAAAAGTTCCCCCATTCCGTGTTTCCTAGAAATGGAGGTCTGAAAAAAATCATTAGCATGGTGAAATACATCTTGATGACATCATCAAGATGTGTTTCACCATGTTAATGACTTTCCTTTTTTCCAAAAAATTGGAAATGGGTGGAATTCCCCGTTAAGAGGCGCCCCCCCCACTTCTAAAAGTCCCAATACAACACTGGATACAATTAACTGCGAGCTCAGAATAGCTAATCTACAGTCTTACAACGCAAAGCATTGCAATGTGTTGTGAGCTTGTAGATTGGCTCTTTTTGCTAATTGCCACACAATGAAGTACAAATGTGTATATATCTCAAGTAGTTGAATGAACACAAAGCATTTTACTGTGTACAAGAAGAAGACAGTCGAACTAACACTGTGAAATGTACACAAACAACACCTAATGGACTTTCATTTCTTTCTCTGCAAGATGAATTGGAGGGGTTGGACCTTGAGGGTAAGACAGTAGAGGAGACTAGATAACTGTTCCTTAATGTTAGTGGGCAGCACCAGGGCTGGGTTTGGATCATTTTCAATTCAGTCAGGTGAGGCTATGAAACACTTAAATACTGAAAAGAGCAAGTGTAATGCTAAACGTGCCTTCAAGAAATGAAAGGTGAAATGGCTGCTCAAGAGCAAATTTAATGGATATTTTTTACCCTTTAAAATATCTCAAGATTAAGGTTACCCTTAGCCCTTTAAATAAATTGAATTGTATCTGAGTCAGTCTTGGCCCTGTTAGTGATATTTGAATTTGGGAGGAAAATGTGACTTGAATTCTATTAGCTTAATATGATACTGGCCTCTGGGAACTTATAGTGAAAAACATAGTTTTTCTTTTCTCTTCCTGCGTTGATATTTGCCAGTTACCCGATTTACAGAGTAGTTCCCTTTTTAGTATAGTATTTTACCAGGTGTGATCCCTTTAATCACATTCCTCATTTTTGCCCTTTAGCTATTAGCACAGATGTTAAACCTTACACCAGCTGTCATGTACCTGTAGTCTAGTTAGCTCTCCTGTAGAATCTAGTGTTGGTAACACACCATATCGTAGATCAGAGCATCACGAGACAAATCTTGTTAATGTTATTTTTAGTTCCCTTACTGCTTTTCTGCATCCCTCCTGTTATTCCTTATCCATCTATACTCTCTCTATTCTCTCTCTCTCTCTCTCTCTCTCTCTCTCTCTCTCTCTCTCTCTCTCTCTCTCTCTCTCTCTCTCTCTCTCTCTCTCTCTCTCTCTCTATCTCTCTCTCCCCTGCAGTCCTCTTTTGAGGCTCTCTCCTGCCTGTTCTCTTCTGCCTTTCTGCTTCCATCTGTATTCTACGTGTCTGTGCCCTACATCTTCCAGTGAGGCTCATACAATCTGTGCCATACATATGTCTCTGTGCTCTGCAGAGCCCAGTAAGGCTGGCGGACTGGAAGGGCGAGGCCACGGTGAGGAGAGTGAGCCCTCGGACGATGAGATGCTCTCCCTCTCCAGTCAGCAGAGCAACGCCAGCAGTGCCCCGCCCAGACCAGAGCCCCCTGCCCACGTGCCCGCTGCGCCCCCGCCCGCAGAGGAAGTGGACCTCCTGGGCCTCGGTGGGGATGGGGTCAACCCCCCCGGACCCTCACCTCAGCCCCCCTCCGGTGCACCCATGACCACAGACCTGCTGGGCGACCTGTTTGGAGCACCCCCTCAGCAAACCAGTGGAGCCTCCTCTGCCCAGTCCACACCACACAAAGCTGTCCCTAACACTGCCTCGCCCTGCCCCTCCCCTGCCCCGCCA
>CM076979.1:36804838-36929838 GCA_039105355.1 Benthosema pterotum | reverse complement strand
ATTTGGTTTTATTTTTTATTTTTTTAGTTCGTTTTTTTATTTATTTATTTATTTATTTTTGTGAAATTATTGTTAAACATTCCTTAATTTAATGATGACAACGTTCTTTGGTCTTGGGTCAGTCACCAAATGTTTGTCTTGATATGAAAAGGTTGAAAAGCACTGTCCTAATTGAAATGTATTTCAACAGTGTATTTTGCAACTCCATGTGACATTTCTCTGTATATTCTAGCACCTGCTTCAGGGGGAGGTTTTGGTATGAGTCGGTCAGCCACTACCAGTCCCACCAGTTCGGTCCACAGCACCCCCACCCACCAGACCAAGCCCAACACTCTGGATCCTTTCGCCGACTTAGGCAACCTGGGAGGCAGCCTTGGCGGTCAGTCATCAGCAATCACCACTATGTGTACTCTGTCTGTGTAGCTTGGAACCACCAGACTGTCTAGTTACTATCAGGCATTATTTGAAATTCAGTGTCTGCCAGATTTTAAGCAATTTCAAGTTTCAATCTCTAGAATATTATTATTATTATTATTATTATTATTATTATTATTATTATTATTATTATTATTATTATTATTATTATTATTATTATTAACTACTACTTGATTTATTGCAAGCAAGACAAAACAAACAACATAATATGTTTCGAGAGTTGTACATTAATTTGATATATATATTTATATATATGTAGTGTTGATGTAGCAAGCTACTTTTGCTGTGTAGCTTGTAGTGTAGCTTGCTACAATTTTCTGGGGAGAGCTTGTAGTGTAGCTTAGCTACATTTTCTCGAGAGTAACAAGTAGTATAGCTTAGTACACTTTCCCAGTAACTTACCCATCACTGGCCACAAATTAGATTGTCAAAGATTGTCAAACCACTTGATTTCTCTTTCTTATCCTCTCCATGCCTTTGTCAAAACCCCTCTTCCTTCATGTTTTTGTTCCGTAGGAGGTTCTGGATTCTCCAGCAAGCCCACTACCCCTACTGGTAGTACCCCTGCCTTCCCTCCTATGGGCTCACCGATGCGGCCTCCTCCCTCTCCGCAGCACGCAGGTGGTTGGCAGCCCCATACAGGAACTGGCTTCCCCTCTTGGCAACCTGGAGCCGCTGGTGCCAGTGCCGGTGGTGCCGGTGCATGGCAGGCCCAGTCACAGAGCTCTGCCCCACAACAGCCCAAGCCCAGCCCCAGCCACTCCATGCCCCACACCTCACCCCAGCACAGACCTAACTACAATGTCAGCTTCTCTGCAATGGGAGGCGGTAGCCCCGGTGGCACGAAAGCACAGGCCGGTACAGGTGAGTAAGAGAGAGAGAGAGAGCGAGAGAGATGGCCCGTTTTTTCATTGCTGGGTAAATCTGTGGTGTGGCCTGCAAGTCAGCTGCCACACTAGCATCATGCTCTCTCTCCCTCTCCCCCAGGTCCCAAGCCTAGGGCATCTGAAGCCAACTTTGATGACCTACTGTCTGCCCAAGGCTTTGCTGGATCCAAGGAGAAAAAAGGACCCAGGACTATTGCAGAGATGAGGAAAGAGGAGATGGCCAAAGAGATGGATCCCGAGAGACTCAAAGTAGGTGGTTGAAGGAAGTGCCTCAGTATTAGTGAAAACATCCAAAGCATTTAGGTTTAGAAACGAAATTGGTCAAACATGGGGGTTGTAAGCACCTTTAACCTTGGTTTTGAAAGGTGCTATATAAATAAAATTTAACCTATCTCCCAAATACAGCAGAGCAAGATCACCAAGATCACACTTGTATTCACATTATATAATAAAATATTGGTTCTTTCTATATGTGAGCTATCTGACTGTACTAATTACAGTCATCATAGCTGGAACTCTCTCAATGATCTCTCAGGAATGCCTGGGCGCCACATTAAGAATCAGACGCTAAATCTAGTACTGAACCCCCTGACCCCCCTGTGCGGTTTGTGTATCTCAGATACTTGAATGGATTGATGGGAAGGAGCGTAACATCCGTGCCCTGCTGTCCACCATGCATACGGTACTGTGGGAAGGAGAGACGCGTTGGAAGCCCGTGGGCATGGCCGACCTGGTCACTCCTGAACAGGTCAAGAAGGTCTATCGCAAAGCGGTACTGGTGGTCCACCCAGATAAGGTGAGAAAACCCGCACACTGAGACTCCCACTCATGTACTATAGGTTAGAATGTATTATGTATGTGGTTACGCCACATGCACAAGCATTTTGATCTTCTGGTCGATATATTCCATGTCGTGGACCACCAGCACACTCCTGGTTGGGGCCCTGGTAGAGTGTACTAACTGATATATATTTCCGTATTCCTTCCAGGCAACAGGGAAACCCTATGAACAATATGCCAAGATGATTTTCATGGAACTGAATGATGCCTGGTCAGAATTTGACAGCCAAGGACAAAAGGCACTCTACTAGGCAAAAACTAAAACAAAAAAGTGAAAGTGAAAGAGGAGCAAACATTCCCAAGAATTCCACCATCTCCTCCTAACCCAGACTCCATCTATCCCACCTGCACCCTGCCCCCCAGTCCCATCAGCTGCCTTCACAGCTGTAACAATGCGTCTCTTCACTCTCCACTCGTACAGAAGACTCAAGGATTACAGTATCCTGACCTACAGTGACATAACTGATTCCCAGTAGTTCTGTTACTTCTACTGTATGTTCCTGTTTCAACACTGTCCTTCCACGTTGCGTGTTCTTAGCCCTAAGCCAACACAAAAAACACAAGTGGTAGCGTAAAAGCAAGCAGAGATCCTGACAGTCATTTAGATGTAAAACACAGAACAGTGAAACAGTTGTTTCTGTCATAGATCACTAAAGAGCCTAACACGTGGAAGACAAAAATACAAATAAAAAGTCAAAGCCTATTATGGATGGAGCTGCTTCAGGGCATTTCATTTGAAACGGAGAGATACTTGGACAGTGCAACTTCATCAGTCAGTGATGTTCAGGTGCTTGTGTTATCCTTGTAGGGAAACTGGGGTTTGGTTGTGCCAGTTTAATAAGTCATCCAAGCTGGGGTCAGAGATATGTACTCAACAGCATGCAACCCCACTGTCAAATGTAATCAGGCTAAACTACATCTCATTGTCTGGAGGGACTACTGTACATCTCATAGTCTCGAAGGGACGATTACTGAGTCTGCGATTGGCTTGTTGTTGGTTTGTTTTTAGGCCATGACGGCTATATTGTAACCTCATCTGTCACTCAATGACTCAATGACTGACATGGGGCTTTTACAGGAACACATTCAATCAGGGGTCTGCAAACTGTTGGTCTGCTGCTGCTGGTCCATATACTGCTGGTCCGCAAAATAATTCGGAGGACAATAATTCACAAATTTTCACGTCCATTTTGTAAGTAAGTAAGTAACTACTTACATCCATTTTGTATTCATCCATCATATGTGTGTGGCAGATTGGCAGCAATTCTAACCTTCTTTGCCACAGCCATGCCAGCAAACATGATGTTGTGCGTTGGAAACAATGGAGGTAGAAGGTAAATCTACACCTACTGCGAGAGCCTTATGCCATCTCACCTCTGTGCTCCATTGCACCAAAGAAGTGATTTGGGGAACTTGTAGGACGTTTTTAGTTAACTAATAGACAAGGTGAAGCCATCTATTGCTTTTACTATAAACGCCAACATTGGGAATGTTCAATTGCTCAATTGGGAACAATCACATTTATTTGTGATTGTCAGGTGTTGGTAGAGCCACAGCGTTATGTAGCAAAAGCCTGAAAACCGACAATGCCAGTGTATTTATATCTTAGATGGCATGGCCTAGTACCCTGCCACACTGCATAATATTGACAGCACAATCCGGACGGAACTCAATATGCGTGCTGTGGGGCAGTTGGATGCTTAGACACAGCAGGTAGAAAGCTCCTGTACACATTTGACAAAGAACAGCACGCAAATGTTTTGTCAACAGGCTAAGAATATTATACCCATTATGTATTGTGTGCTGTGACCGAATTCTTTGACAGCATTCAGGGTTCGCAAAAAGTATATCTCAAAAAGCAATCCAGCCCATGACCTATAAAACAGGTCTGACACCCATGCATTAACAAGACTGTTCCAAATTGAGATTGTGGTGATTGCAGTGTATTTAGATATCAGACTGGTCTTGAGTATAGAACTCATCCGAGTATAGAACTGTCCGAATTAGTTCTTAAACCTTTTTTTTCCCATGACTTTTATTGAATCTCAAGGTCGAAGCATTCCTCAGGGTGGACTATGATGTGACAGTAGTTCAGAGTGACATTTACCATAATGGTGACAGTGATTCTCTATGGGATGGGGTTACTCTAGCATTCCACAGTACAGTAATTATCCCTAAACAGTGACTCATCTATAATGACATGAGCGACTGGGTGCTATTGTAGACTAGGTGATCAAAGGCAGGATGATTTTGCATTTTGGGTTGATTGAAAATCCAACCCTATTTTCCATAACAGATCATCAATAAGTAGGAAGTAGTGAATAATGATGTACAGTATCTAATGTATAATCTTGAAGATGCCACCAAAGTGTCAAGTGCAACTATGTTACTATATGTGTGGTGGTGGCACTACATAATATTTGAGCAATAGGCAGGCAAGCAAGAGTACTTGGCATAGATCTCACATTGTACCAGAATTCTGGCTTGTGGATAATTTTGCAGTATCCAGAAAACAAAAGGCCCAGACAGTTACTGTATAATGTGTGTAAGACCAGTCAGTATTGTCAAATTGACACAATGAAAACTGCATATGGTCATTTTGTGTTCTTCCATGTTACGTTCTTAACTTGTACTATATTGTACTGTCTTATTATTTTAAGGGCACATACAGTACAGTATGCAATACATGAAACACCTGGAAGCCTCAAGAATACTCACACATACAATAACCTGTATCATGGACAAGATTATTTTGATCATTTCTTTAATTAAGGCATTTGAAAGCGAAAGCACAAATTGACTACTTTGACCTATACGCTTGAAGTAAAGAGCTCTTAAGCCCTATTTGAAGAAATAAAATAAAATGCATTTTCAAAAATGCTCCTCTGTCTAATAGGATGCTATTTGGGGGGTTAACTACAGAGATAATATCATCTGTTATTAACATACTGATACTAATTCAGATCTGTAAACGGCGTCTTGCTCATCATCAATGCATTAACCAACTGATCATACTGTCATATTACCCAAACAGACTGCTCTGAGGCTTTCTACCGGTATATTTGACAGCGTTTTGCTAGCATCTAGAACACCAATACTAGCTGTCACAGATCAGACATTTACCCTTGCCAGTTTCCCTTGTCAATTGAAACCCCTTGAAAGACCAGAAATCCGCTAGACATGTAATTTTGTATTGTCTATCATCTGTTCCAGTATGAACTATGTATGCATATACAGTATCTATCATGTACAAACTGATTTTATTGTTGAAAACAAAACTAGGTATACTAAACTGTGTCTGGAAGCAGGAACCGTGACTGTATGAATGTGTATTACTGTATATTTTATTTAAATGGCAAAATTACACCCAGATCTGGTGCTTTGCGACAGCCGTTATTATCGGTCAACAAAAGCCTAACAGCAGTAGGATATGGCGGCATGCAATGTTGGTTGATATTTGAGTACTTGACTGGCAGCATCTACTTGTTTACATTTACTTGTGTTTAACTGATCATTTCATGCAAGTCATCATTGGCCCTGTTTCTCATTAATATCCTTGATGTTCTATTGTATTAAATTAACTATAACACGTGTCAGAGCTATTTGGTTATGTTTCAATCCTTTAAAAAACAGTTATAATTAAGAGATTGGCTGGACAGTGTTGCTTCGTTGCATGGCTTAGTCCCATGTCTGCATATCATTTAATTCATTATGATAGTAATCATTGCACTAGTGCATAGCATCAAATTTATCCTTCCAATTTATTCCACACAATTCCTTGTTCCATTTTTTATTTATTATTATTTATATCTAATTTATTAATTATTTTGTTAATTATCATGTTCATAACCATAAAAACAAGGCATTCAATGTTTTAGCTGCTTTAAATTGTTAACGTTTCGACCTTTGGGGAACGTGTTCATTTGTGGGATGCTGGAGTCCAGTGTTGCATGACCTTTCTTCTACTTTATTGTGCTGCCTTGGATCTCATATCAGTTCATCAGAGCGTTTTGGAAAATGCTTAAGCCTTCTTGGGTTGGTGGATATTATTTGGTTCAGAACAGATCAGCTTCAGTCTTATTATCTATCATCATCATCCTCCTCCTCTGTTTTCTCTACGTTGGGATTTTCTATCTCAAACATGCTTTTGCAAGGGGTTTAACTCAGCTGTGGACTTTGAACACTAAAGACATTCTGACTGCTCTAGAGCACTGGTACTGTACGTACGGGGTCATATTTAAGGGGTCTACATTACAGGACAAGAATATGCATAGGGCTTGGATCCGGGACGGATTCCCAACCTAAAGCTCTCTTCTTGCTTGTCTTGGTGGTCACACCGGACACTGGGATTGTGCAAATGCTCCTGTACTGTACACACTCTATTTACACTGAGGACCTATGTGAAATAAATAAACACTAATAAGCTCCCTCACTGGAATATCTGTCTATCTGCAAATGGCTGTTAAAAGCTAACCTCTATATAGTCTAGTAGTCAATGGATGTGTGTTGTTTGAAAAGTGGTATGTGAGGAAGTGATACGACTTTGGATACAAGCTCCTGTATGTGTTTGCTTGTCTGCTGTAAATGTTACTAGCTACTCAAACATTGTACATTTCCGTTTGCGTGATTTCTTGTTCGTTCTGTTTACCCTTACCGGATGTACATAATGATCAAGTGCAATGCACACAATAAATAATGAGCAGAATACAAGGAGGGAGCAACAAATCAAAGCAATGTCTGTGTTTTCCTTCATTCCACTGGAAACTAGCTCAGCAGTATACATCATGTATGCCTACAGAATAATGCAAACATATTCTCTGCTTCATATCCATCAATATCCATGACCTGTTGCTTCTCATGAAGATTTTTTATCTACAATCGATCAACTTTTTGCCCAGGAGCAGCTAATATTGCATTGGTGTATATAATATACACTAGTGATTAGTGTATGCAATACTAGGAGATGTCATGATTGTGAAATTTCACATGATGATGATACTTGTCACAATAAACACACACAATAAACATCTGAATTACTTAATTTTCAAGAATCTACACAATTCTAAGAGACTAAATTCAACATCAAATGGTGGTCCATGGCTTAAATGCAGAATAAATAATGGGCCCTGGTGTGAAAATGGTTGAAAACTTCTGCTTAAAGGGGAAATCCAACCATTTTCATTTTTTTCCTAACAGGGTACAAATGGAACCAAATGGGTCCATTTGGTCTGAAAGGGTTCTGAAAGACCATGTTAATGATTTTTTTTTTCAGACCTCCATTTTTAAGAAATACAGAATTGGGGGAACTTTTTTTTAATCATGTCCACACAACATCTCTAAGGTATATTAATGACATATTAAAATGGGTGGAGTTCCCCTTTAATATAGCTAAAGGATGTGTGACGGTAGGTGGCAGTAATGCACACGATTTATGGAAAATGACACAATAAGCCGAACAAGTAGGAGGACATCCGGTTGGCCCACAGCTGCTATGGAAACCAAACATTGTTGTTGTTGTCATCGTCATGCCCGGGGCTTGAACGTGGCGACCGTGTTTATTATCATCATAAATATGTCAAATCAAGCCATGGACTATGATCAGCGATGGACATACAGCCCGCGTGCGTGTACGTACGCGCGTGCATCCGCCGATTTTGGGTGAGTGAGTGGGACCTGACGTTAGCCGATGCTAAAACGTGATAATCATTGGCGTTTTCCCTTCTATTTGGTGACTGATGCCCCCTGATGGCAAAAAAGTTATATTGGGGAAAACGAGATTTTTGTCAGCCGTAACTTCATTGACAAGCCGTGTCAGTGTAAATAGATCACATGCTGTCTAGGGGGAAAAAACTAGGCCCAGTATGTATTCTGCATTTTAGCCACGGTCCACGGACCACCACTTGATGCTGAGTTTAGTCTCTCTCGGAACCAAAACTATTGGATTTTCAAGTTTTTGTCCACAATTAGGAGAGATAACTGGCAAAACGTTCGAAATAACAATTCTTCTACATATTCTAATTGTGTAGATCTTTGAAAATTCCAATGTTTACATATAATTTAACTCTTGAGAGGGTAAAATAAAGCCAAATGGACCTGCAAGGGTCCATAATTTGGTTAAATTTTACACTCTCAAGAGTTATAGGTTTATAAGTAAGCCTACCCCCTGCTGGTGAGCCTAAAATCTCCTATGATGATAATAATTGATAATCATCTAATATTAATGATCACGGTCATTGGAGTTTAAATAAATGCGTCCAATATGCATGGAGACATATTTGACGTCAACGTGTTATAAATTATGGGCACAAAAGGGGAACACAACCCAAGGATAAGTTAAAACCACAGGATTGTGAAATTACTGTATCATTCAATCCAATGCACTGCACAACAATTATAAAGGTTTAAACGGATAGTTGATAAACAACAATAACATTTTGTTGTTAAGTGTCTGCAGAGAAACATCTGCAGCATCAATGTAGTAGCGACGTAGAGGGGGAAAGGGGCAAGGGAATAGTTATATACTGTTACTGTATATATTTTGACTTAGTTGCCTAGTATAATACCTTTAATGACGATATAATGTTGCTCATTTTGACCACTAGAGGGTGGTATCATGCAACATCTCCAACTGTGAATCTATGCGAAATGTAGTGGACCTGACAGCAGAATAGAGATAACATCTTAACCCTTTTCCACTGGTTGGTCCCCAATGGAAACCGGGTCAATTATTTTTGCTTCGTAGTCCATGAGCCAGAGCTCCAAGATTGGAACATTAAAGGGGAACTTCAAAGGGGAACTTCACCCATTTTCAATATTTTACTATGTAATTGATGTACATTCAAGGTGTTGTGGGGACACGATAAAAAAGGTTCCCCCATTCTGTGCTCACAAGAAATGGAGGTCTGAAGAAAGCCACTAACACGGTGAAACATCTTGATGACATCATCTAGTTGTATTTTCACCATGTTAATGGATTTCTTTAGATGCTTCTTTTTTATGAGAGCGTACAAATGGAATTTGGTTGCATTTGTACTCTCTCAGAAAAAAAATGAAAATGGGTGGAATTCCCCTTTAATCAGGGATTGAGTGGGACATGATGGGGGCGGCCGCGGACATGGCTGGCTCGGGGTAGTCTCAGGTTGCCGGTTTGAAACCCGGGCTTCCCCAGAGTTAGTGCCGTCGTGTCCTTGACCAAGACTCCTGATGTGCTGGTAGGTGCCTTGCATGGTTTCTTCCCTCAGTGTAGGGGTGAATGTGATGCACAATCTATGTCAAGCGCCTTGGATATAGGCACTGTATACTGTAAATGCACCATTGTACAAAACCATGATTGTTTTCACCCTAAAACATACCCAGTTGATTACTTGCTCGCAAAAATAAACAACATGAAAAGGCTTATGATATATTAATGTACTTAATTGATCTTAATCGATCCTGTCAGCAATTTAATATAGGTATAGTTTGGCACACTCAGTTCATAATCAACATTTTGAGAAAGAACTGATGCCATTGGGAACAACCAGTGGAAAAGGGGTCTTACAGTGAAAGTGACAGTGTGTATGTGGCCTGAGATGGGACCCAGTACATTTTTACAAGCACGTGATAATCACAGCTTGGCACTGAAGAGTGATTACACACCCGCAAGAGGACGCATCCAGGAGTGGCAGTTTGCCTGCTTCAGAGCACAGCAGGGCACCAAACAGTGATTGCAAAAAATGTCAGACTGTCACTTTCTATTCATGAGAAATTAATAACTAGCATAGCCTATTTTGTCTCTTGGTCGTGTAGAAGGTATACACTATACACAACATGTATTGTAAATCAAACAAGTAATGATAACCACTAATGGAAATACTGTGGGTATATTCATTTGTTTGTTAACTCAAACTCATCTGAAATTCTTGCTTCTGGGACAAAATACAGTATATTTTGAGATGGGAGTCGGCGACCAAATACATACCGGTATTATTTTTGGGTGTCCTTCACATGAACAAGTTTAAGAATCACTGCCATGGAAACCTGTGTCTTGTCAGAATACTGATAAACTGAGATTTATTACAATCGGCCAATTCGGACTAGTAGTTAAACCTTCCTGCTACCTGCTCTTTCCCTGAACTGCTATCTTTCTCTTATGCTGTTCTGCTGCTGCTGCTCGCTATATGATGTTTGGCACCCCCACTGCGTCTACCTGTGGACTCTGTGTCTATGATCCCTTCCCTTCTATTTGTCAGATTATTTAAATATTCATGCTCACAGGGAATGATTCCAGGCAGAGCCTTGATGCCGAAGTCTGTATATATACACGTAGCTCTTGGATATTTATTTCAAGTTCTCCCTGTCTTAACCCAAAAACGCCATGTAGGGTTGGCAATGCTGTTAATCACTTGCCGCAGAGGTATAGCAATAGCATTATGAAATACAGAGTTTATCTATAACATTGTAATGAATTATATCTGTATGTAAAATCAATGCACTATTGTTGGGGCAGTTCATACTGCCCCAAAGTAGGAAAACATCTCTCAAAAATAGGAAATCAGGAATAATTTCACGAATCTCTAGGATCCGTCTCTCGTCCACTCATAGCCTTCCTGAGTGCATATTCCAGGATTATGATGAAGAGAAGGGGGAATGGGCTGTCCCCATTACCCCACCTCGGATGTCAAACTCCTCGCTGTCTAGACGAGTAAGTTGGGATGGACACCATAGTCCTTAAGGAGCTTCAACATTGTACCAATGTGAACTGAGGCAAATGCCTTTTGGAAGTTGATATATTATACAGTACAGCAGTCAAGTTATCCTTTTTCACTTCCTCAATCAGCCTCCTTAGTGACAATATCTGGGCTATTAAAAGCCATTTTGGTTCTCCCTTAGGTGAGGGTCAGTACATGCCTCAACCTGTTTAGTATCATTTGTTTGTAAACTTTTGTCATGAGTGCGAACACAGTGAGCCAGATAACCATGTAAGGCAGGCAGAAATGTCTGTGTTTGTGCGTCACACTCCATATTTGGGAAGGGAATTTGATTGATTAATTTGATAATTTTATTCGACAATAAAAATATATACAGTACAAAACGGTTAAGTTATACACAAGTATGGTCTAAAAGGAAAAACACAGAAGAAAGACCTCACGTTTCTTTTCCATTTGGGTCCCATAGTGTGGGGAAAAGCGAACATGTCAGGCTGATGCCTTGGTAGTTATCTGGCCAAATGGACCCTTAAGGGTCCATTTGGTTTCATTTTACACTCTCAAGAGTTAAATTATATTTAAACGTCTGGATTACGTAATTTTCAAGAGTCCACACAATTAGAAAAAGGAGAATAATTGCTGTTTTGACCAATGTTTTGCCAGTTCTCTTTCGCAATTGTGGACAAAAACGTGAAAGTTCTTAGTTTTGGGCGCTAGAAACTAAACTCAACATCACAAACTGTCAACTCAAACCTCAAATACTGTTTTCAAACGTCAGTAATAGCATATACATGGAAAATTCAGTATGTGTAGATCTTGTTGAGACGGTCATTTGGAAAGTAAGCTCCAGCAGCCCTTTGAAGTGGGTAGACCAGGTCACCACCCTCTCTAGTCTGTCCATCAACCTGACCCTCTCCTCTTCCGCCCAGTCATCTCATTAATGACCCAACCCCGGCCTCATCCACATGAATGGTACTTTCATGAATCATTCAGATTATTCAGCGGTTAAGAAAAATACAAAATAACAACAATAATAATAAATATCTGTAGTTTCCTCACATCCTAAAGAGGCTTCTCAATCTGTAGTATATAGCTGATAGGTCTACACTCCTCTTCTATTCTGAATCACAAAGCTACTGTTGTCTTTTTTCTTCATGTATGAATCCCCATGTGATTATTCATCCAAATGGAAATCTGGTGTCATTTGGGAAGAAAAAAAAATACCCCCCAAATGCAGTGATTCATTGAAATATAAGGCTGTTTTTTGCCTCCCAGAACGGCTGCTCTGCTGACTCTGCTGACGCACTTCCTGACAGAGATCTGTGCTGATGGATGTATGCTGGCATCCAGGCTGATATGCTATAGTGAGTTGTCTTTAACCTACCCTAAAAATGAAGCACAGTCCTTAGCTAGGCCACAAACCTGTGTGTGTGTGTGTGTGTGTGTGTGTGTGTGTGTGTGTGTGTGTGTGTGTGTGTGTGCGCGCGCGCGTGCGTGCGTGCGTGCGTGCGTGCGTGCGTGCGTATGCACGTGCGCACACGTGCATATGCATGCGTGTGTGTGTGTGTGGGGGGGGTAATGTTTGTGTGTTTGCAGCATAGTGCATTCACATGACACACTGAAATGACACTGATGTTGCTGGTGGATTGATGATGTCCCATCATTTTGTGCTTTTACACACAGCTGCAGGGAATTCAAGGTGCAACAGCGTCACTGTTGACGGTATGAGTTCTGACGAGGGACGAAGTACATAAACGTGTGTGCTTAAATGTGCGTTGGGGGAGGGCTGTTATTACTTGATATTTTAAGAAAGTCTAAAGGTTTTCTGAGTCATCTATCTGCTGTGGTTTGTTTGTAGAAAAAATATCTCAAGGAAATTGTTTTTGATGCTATGGACTTCCGGGACGGGACAGGTTTGAATGTTGGCGAGGTGAGGTGTGATCATAATGATGGTTCAGGCCAGGCTACTGATACTTTGAAGGTCACATAAATGTCAAAACACTAGGGAGTGCGTTACAAGTGACCTCCTTCCAGGTCATGAGTGCTCAGAGAAAAGAAAAATGTTTGACCATGAAACTGGCAACTGTGCCAGAGAGTGCACATGCAATCCACATCCCAGGGTGGAATACACACCTGGCTCTTTTAGTGTCATTTACCGTATTGTCCTGAATATAAGACGACTTGTTTATAAGACGACCCTCATTTTTCAAGTCCCATTTACAGAAAAAAGAACATTGAATGTCAAATAGTATAGCCCTTGAATATAAGACGACTTCATTTTTGGGATATTTCCATTGGGAAAAAAACGTAGTCTTATATTCAGGCCAATGGGGTATATCTATCATTGACCAATACATGGTAAATGGTGCATTTACTGTATATAGTGCCTTTATCCAAGGCGCTTTACATAGATTGTGCATCACATTCACCCATTAATTTATACACCTATGGCGGAAAAAACCATGCAAGGCACAACCAGTACAGAAGGAGCAAATATGGGTTATGTGTCTTGCTCAGGGACACATCAACACTAACTGTTTTGCTTAGATGTTTAGTTTTGGCTGTTTGGCATTTAAACACAAGTAACATACCTTAATGGCTAATAATATGCATTCACAACTAATAATCTCCTACAATGTTGTTGACTCCCTCAAGAAGTTTTTTTGGTGGCACTAATTTAAATTCCACTAAGCAACGTCATAATATTTGTGTCTGCTGTATGTCATGTCCAACTCTGAAAGTTTGACTGTGATTTTCAGCCCGTGGTCCGGGGACCACTAGTGGTCCTTGAGATGGTTCCAGGTGGTCCTCAGCTAAATGATGGAGAGTTGGTTAACCAGAAGTAATCAGCTTGAAATTGTGGAAAAAAGCAAAAGAAACCTTTTAATCTAAAAATGTCCTCAAATAGTGGTCTGAGGCTAAAATACTGAGTAAACAGTGGTCCCTGCCCTGGCATCAAGTGGTTAAAACCCATTGACACAAGACATTACATCTTCTATTAGACAGCATTGTCTGAACTTGAGCCACCAGAAGTTCCATGCTGTTACCGAATTCTGAAGAGCTACTGCTCCCACCGGCATTTCAGTCTTCCTCCTCTTAAAAAAAAAAATGCTACACTTTCATCATTTCTTATTCTGTTTGTGAGCACCTCACTTTATAGGCAACCTCAGTTTGTGACCTGAGGATTATTTATTTTTTCATTCTAATAAGCTCACTTCAGCTGCAGTATATTCAGCACAGCTGAGTTCACATTGCCGTATTCCTGGTGAATAGTACTCTGCTATGCTTAACAATGACTCAAAGTCACCACCATACACATATCATCATAAAGCTGTAATGCAGGGATGGTGCTCCGGTCATTACACACACTACAAAATGCCAATGCAGACATTCTCATTACATTCACAAGGCTCTTTTTCAGTCAGTGGCCTTATAATGACTTCAGCATAAGTCATTGGCGTCTTGCACACCTTTCAAAGCCAAGATATTTTCCAATCAGAGGACAATATCTCCAATGAACAAGAAGACACATCAATACAATGTATACAAGCTTCCAGGTGCATGGCAGAATAGACAGGGCTAAAGCTATGACAACCTGATTACTGGGTGTCAAACCTTTCTCAGTTGTTTCTAATATGATTCTTTGACCTAGAATTTAATTCTGTTGGGGACATTTTTGTATCATGCATTGCTAATGAGACAATCTGCATATTTGAATAAATTAGCAGAAATAAGAAGCAGACATTAACCTACTTGTGTTAACAGTGTTTGCAGTAGTGTTTAATTGCCTTGTGTTCACCAAGCTCTCCAGCTTTTTATCAAGTATTGTTTTCTTATGACCTGCCCTGCCCTGTTTTTGCCCTGCCCTGTTTTTGCCTGCATGCTCCTCTATTTTTTACTTTTGATGTTGAAATCCACATCTGAATTTTCCGCATTTTCAACAAGTACTTTAAACACACATTGAGAACAAACTGACAACATAAATGCAAAAGCAGCTAAACCTTTTCTGAACCAAATTTTATTAAGACTGAAATATTTTATTTGTACATAACATCCAACATCAGTAAATATATTTTTGTGCACAAAATATATACTTATGTCAACCTATTGCCATATTATCATTATTTCTGTTAATGTGTCTAATATTCAAATTATCTCTTTCACTATGCATGATACAAATATGTCCCAAGCAGAATTAGATTCCATGTCATACTCAGAAGTATATACAGAAGAGGGTATGCTGGTGCTTTAGAATTTTACTCCATTTGGCAACCTTTTTTTTAAACATTTCACATATGCGGCTTACATCAACAATTTGTACTACTGTAATTTCTATTATTTTTTTATTATTGTTATTATTATTATATTTTATGCGTTTTAATTGCTTTAATTTCTGCTCTTTAAAAAGTCGTTTGTATTGAATTATAAATACACACTGTGATTGGCGGGCACTCACTTCCGCTAGACCTTTGCTGCTAGGAATGAAAGTATACAGTATATATTTGCTAAAATGATTTTTAGAAATATCCTTTGTTTTAGGGGTAACTGTATTGTATGTGCAGTATTACACTCAAGGCTATGTGGTTTACTGTCTCACTTGCCCCAGGAGCATCGCAGGCGTGCATTGATAATGGTCGTATTATGTATCTTGTGTAATGTTAATTGTTTGGTGTCTTTGCTGTCTGTGAAGGAATAGAAGATCAAAGTAACTTTGGTGGGAACCCCCCGGAGGTTTATATGCTCCATTCATGATCTATTCTAACTGCAGGCCAGGATGGTGATCCTGTGCTCTCCAGAGAGTTCCCTCACATGACAGCCTCATATAGATACAGTACATGCCAGGAATGGGCCCCATCAGTTAGGATTTGTGAAAGGGCAGTATTAAAAGTGATATTTAACAATAATTCAGCTAGCCTATGTGCAATAATTTAGCTAAGCAGTCCAGGCTGGTAATCCAGCCTAGGTCATGCGTGTCATTCCCGGCAACCTTTGTCTTGCATGTCTTTCCCACCTGTCTCTCTCCTCCTTTCCTGTCAAAAGTTAACAATCTGTCTCTGTCTCTGTCTCTGTCTCTGTCTCTGTCTCTGTCTCTCTCTCTCTCTCTCTCTCTCTCTCTCTCTCTCTCTCTCTCTCTCTCTCTCTCTCTCTCTCTCTCTCTCTCTCTCTCTGAAAACATGAATCTTTTTACAGCCACCCGATCATGGGGCATCCACTTGTAAACTAGTCCCAGGCAAGAGAAACATTTGACCCGAAGTGCTGACCATTGTGTAGTCTCCAATATGCTCTGCAGTGCCAGTGACATTCGTGCATTTATACAAACTCACCAGGTAAGAACGGTACCAAAAACACTGCAATATCAAATATAGGCAGTCCTGTATACCCCTGAGTAAAAAAGGAGTACCTCTAAAATGGATCCTGTGTATTCAAATTCTCATAAAATGCTAAACATGTTGGAACAAACAATACAATGATAGGTTCACGTTGTTCAACTTCCCAGCAGTTTTGCAGACCTTCCTAGAAGAGTATAATTAGTCGCTCAGTGTTCAACAGCTGCAGCTGTGCTGGAAAATAACAGCCTTGCAAATAATAATAACTTTCATTGATATTCTGAACATTTGTTTTAAGTCCTTCTAAAATTGAACACCTGTTGTTGGGAGATGTTGCTATTGGTTTTTACAGCCGATTCCTAAGACAAGGTGAAAAATATTGCTTGCTTATTTTGTTTTATTTTTAACCCCTGATATTTCCTGGCTACAGAAGGTCTATGCAACACCTCTCACAACATCTTTAAAATGCCAATTGGATTTTCCTGTGCAGGATCCGTAGAGGATGTACCTATTCCATACCGATTTTGGTAAATAAACTTAACATTAAACATTAAGGGCTTTATTTTAAATTTATTGATTCCTGGGTGAATAGGATATACCCCGTGCACACACATTTTGTATTTTGTATTTGTTTGGGACTATGAGCGTGATATTAAGTATGGTATCGGTCATCCAAACTGCGTGTGCAATCAGTAACTATATAGTGGGGCATTTAGTCATTTAGCTTTGTACTTTTTAAATTACAGTACTGTAGTTCTCTTAACTGTGGCCATTGCAATTGCAGCGATCTACTGGCTTCATGACTCATCTTTGGTCATTGCAGTCTCCCCTGAAAATCACCACTGGAGCTAAAAATGCATAGCCTGGGTTCAGCACGATTCGCCCCGTTCAGCACATCTGAAAAGTCACTTCATAAATCAGTCTGGCCAGAGCCTCCTTGACTTGCATTTCCCTGACGTCCCCTGTTACCTAGCCATGTCACCTGTTACCTAGCCACGTTATTTCGTTATATGATTGGATGGTGTTTTTTTCCTCTCCAAACCTCCAATCAGAATCATTGACTGCATTTCAACCTTCATATGTCCTGCCTACCTGTGGGGACTTGAGCTGTGTTACACAGCTCAATTGATATATCATTCTGCTGGTGTTGGTTGAGTGTCGGAGTAATCCAAAGGATTATGCTACTTGTTAATTATGATTTTAAGTAAATCAGTAATCACATGACATAATCCATTGGATTACTTGTACTCTGTACTATATACTGTGAGGGTTGAGGTGAGCAGTGGCAGTGGTCCAGCAGACCACTGCTGTAGATTAGAAGTGGTGTGGAATAGAATCCCTGCTCTGTGTGATGCACCCCTGTGTGCATGCAGTGGAACATACAGTACTTGAACCGTCTTTGACCCAATTAAATTTAAAGGTTTAGTGCCTATGCTCCAGGGCTCTCTCTCTCCCCCTGTGTTTCTCTCTCTGTCTCTCTAATCTACCAAGCTGACAAGTGGCAACAGCACTGTGAGGCAACATGGGTCAGAATGCCAGTTGGCTCCTGCCCCCAAAACAAATCACTTCAGCCACACACACTCGCGCGTGTGCATGCCCCTGGCATTTGAGGGAGTGATACTGTTATTGGTTTGTTCAGTATTTTGATACGCTCCCCCAGAAATAGCCAGCCATGCCCAGAGACCCACAAGGAAGTGGTGGGGTGGTTTCTGTAACCCTATGCAGTGCACTGGCCACTGGTGACTCCAGATAAAGCTCCTTAAGCTCTCTAAGCCTTATGGGAATTTTCTGTTACAACTTCTGATCAAGAAGTCCACCACTGATAGGACTCAGACTGTGAAACCCTGTGTGGCATCTTCACACAACTATGCATCTCCGCTCTTCATTTAATTCCCAAACACTTTTCTTGCTTCAGCAGCAGTTAAGGAGTGGGGAGTGGAAGCCTTGGTGATACATGTGGAGCTGCAGGTGAGTAACTGATTTCTTTTGAATATAACCTTCAAGGCATTCCTAATACTTGATTGTATACAACAGCCTACACACGTTGGCTGTTGCAGTGGCACTCTTCAGTCTAGAGTTGTCATTGTGTGTCTGTGTCAGAAGGAGCATTCGTGTTGCTGTTGCTTAAGGTTACCGTTATCGGCTTGATCTGTAAGTTCAACTTTGTATTACTATTTTTCTGTGCGTAGTTTCCACTCACACTTTGTTCAAGCAGAAGAATTATCCGCCTTGTTTTGTTTTTCATAATTGGATTGTACTGAGCTATTGATTTCTGCCGCATCAAGTTTTGCTTCCAGTTTTAATGAGGCAACCAACCTGTTGTTAATCAAACAGCCAGCCGGACACAGAGGCCACATATTTCTTTTTGCATTCCAAAATTGTTGAATCATGGCTGCCTAGCATGCAAACTGAATTAGTTTGTGTTTCGCTTTTATATTGTTAAGAAGATTATATTTATAAATGTTTGTGTTCTTTTGCCCCAGTTGTAGGAATTTAGGAAAATTTTGCAATCAAAGCAAAAAGTTTTTTTTACCCTGCAGTAAAAGCAACCTGTGCTGTCTAAGGCTAAGTTGATGTTGGTATGGTAGAGTAGACATTTAAGTTTTGCCCGAGGCAAGGACACTGGGATAGATCAATTGTCCAAGGCTTGATTTAAACTGAAATGTGGCTCTTAACCTATTCACCTGCTGTTATCTAATTATGTCACAGTAATGTGCTGTGACATACAATAATTACTAGGGTTGTCCTGATACTGTATCGGAAAAGTACAGTATCGGCCCTTAATCACAGATTCTACACAATTGTAATGTGGTTATGACACTACGGCAAATGTTGGAGCATGTGGAATTTGCTTTGGAGTTGCCCAGAAAGTATTTGAGTGAAGAGTCTGCTATTCCTAGTTGGTGGACTGCATTTAAGATCTTTTTATTTTTGTTGTATCACTATACAGTATACTGTATATTATTCTCTGGTATCATATTTTGTATGATTATCAGCTAACACAGAAATTGTGGTATGGGGATGGGATCGGAAATGTAAAGTGTATCGGGACATCCCTAATAATTAACATTTTGGCAAGGTAGACGCAGGGGCGGATTTAGGCATGGTCATTATGGGCAGCCGCCCAGGGCGGCATCGTGAGGGGGGCGGCATAGCGAAGCAAAAAAAAAGAAAAGAAATCGGCTATTCCGTCACTTATTGTCATTGCAGCATGGATCTACAATACAGGTATTGCGCCCACTTGCGCACAAAAAATGGTAATGTCGTGCAATTCAGCGTGTGTGATGTGTGTCCTGGTCTGGGGGGTCCAGTTGTGGTGTTACCGCTGGACCACTTGACTTCAATGTTAAATGCGCTCTCCAACACGCTCTCCAATGCGCTCTCCAATGCGCTCTCCATATGAATCTTTTGAGATTTGAAAAAGCAAGAGTTCACTGGCGAATGGTGGCAACAGTATTTATGATACAGTAAATAAAATCTTACCTCACATGGTTTCTTGGGAAGTCCTGATTTTATTTTTTAAAGGTTGAGAAAAGTCAACAGGGCCTTTTCAAATATCAGAAATTTAATATGGAACTCTATGGAAATATGGAGCGCATTCTTTCTGTGCTGTCAGTGTCTTCGTGCAGCAGGTGCACTAATTAGTGGGGACTTTCCACAGTGGTTAAAGGAGAATTCCACACCAAAACATATTAGGAGCAGTCTACCTTGATTCCTGTGACATGCATAATAATGCTCTTGATTATTGTCATAGATGCCCCCTTTTCTACATTTCACCCTGAGGTCCCCCTTCCTCCAATGCAGTTTGCATTATAGCTACTTATTCATTGAATTAACTGAAACTATAGTAGGCTATAAAGCATAAACTCAAATGCAATCAAGACTAATAATAATAAGGGTAATAATAATAATAATAATAATAATAATAATGCCACCCCATGGAAGGCTACTTTTTGCCTGTGTGATTTATAGCCAACTTTGCTTCGAAGAGTTCAGTAATGCAAATGCATCTCAAATTGATCATTAGATTATTGATATTATTATTATGAAAAAATAAAATAAAGGGAAAAAGAAATCACACCTGTGTGAAGAAGGTGGTGTCGAGGTGACATGCTCACTAGATGGTGATATCTACTCAGAAGGTTTATGTATTTTATGTATTATGTGTGTGTGTGGCATTTTTTTTGTAGTAGGCCTAGTATGGACGATGGTCTGTTTAGTCTTGAGTGGTGGAGTAGAGGTGGTCGTTGGGTTGATCCCGGAGGGTGTGTGTGTGTGTGTGTGTGTGTGGGGGGGGGGGGCCGCCAGCAGGGGATTTCGCCCAGGGAGTAAATCACTCTAGAACCGCCACTGGTAGACGAGCAGAACTTTTACATAGTGAGTGTGAGTTACATGCTGTGTTTGTGCGTGCGTGTGTGTGTGTGTGTGTGTGTGTGTGTGTGTGTGTGTGTGTGTGTGTGTGTGTGTGTGTGTGTGTGTGTGTGTGTGTGTGTGTGTGTGTGTGTGTGTGTGTGTGTGCGCGTGCGCATGCCTGTGTGTCTGTGCACTGTATGTACTCATCGCAAGTACAAAATGACCAGTAAATGCTGCTGTTGCTGATGATGGCAATATTTGTTCCCAATAGACCTGTCCTATAGGTGTAATAGATATTCTAGGAATGCTTGTACATTTCTCTAATGTGCCATTAGCTTGATGCTGAATTCTGTTTTTGTTTTTTCTTCACCCTGCCCACAGTGCACAGCAGGGTATTGTAATTGGTCCTGGCAGTGTGTAGGTGTTGTTACCAGCCGTGACTGAGCGAGTGACTGAGCCGAACTGGGTGACCGAGCCGAACCATTTGACTATTGTGTGTCCTAAAGACATTTTTCTGTCTACGTACATCCATAGTATCAACACATATACTATATGTATCATTGAATTGTTTCCCTTTTTTTTGAGAGAGAGAGTGGGAGTGACAGCGGCCATTTTTGTTTGAATATTTAAGTTGTATGATGAACTATCTAGTAGCATAAATGTATTCTACAAGACAAAAATGGCCTCAGCTAAGAAAGGGTACAGCCTGCAAACCTTGGTAGTCGATCATAGACACTGGTATCTGAGAATTCTGAGAACTCACCTAGACATCTTGATCACATGACCCCAGATACGGTTTGAGGGTGGCAAAATACTGTGTGTGTGTGTGTGTGTGTGTGCGTGTGCGTGTGCGTGTGCGCGTGTGCGTGTGCGTGTGTGTGTGTGTGTGTGAGAGAGAGAGAACCCACATCTCCAATTTCCTCTCCCAGTAATTGAAGTATACTTGACTTGTGAATTGCTTATCTTTGGAAAAGTACATGTTTGGATCACTGACTGTATAGTCCAGTTTTGTTCAGCAGAGTGCTTAAACATTTGTTATACAACATATTATAATTATGTGTTAATTTTGCACCCTCATTCAGTGCCTATGTGTTTTTATTTTCCTCCAGTGAGGCAGGGCTGGATTTTTCACTAATTGAAATTAACTCTTTAATGTATTAACAGGCCTATTTATTAAGCCACAGCATGTGTATATCGGATTGTATGCTATTTACTTGCATAATGGGGAAATGTTGTAATAATTGTGCAAACATCACCTGTATTTTAATTAGTTTGTGAATCCATCAACCCCTGTCATCCAACTCTTTAGATTACTTCTACTATCTAGTAGTAGGCTACAGATTGACAGTTGACTGTCATATTCTTCTAAGGTCGGTCATTCGTGCTGTGACCCCTTGTATCAATTGGTATAGTGAGGTTAGCAAGGTGTGAAAACTGAATGGCTGTATGCATCTGCGAAACTGCCAGGATATTGCTCTAACCAGTCCTGCCGGCAGCTTTCCCCTGCTTTAGAGATACAGTATATTGAATTGCAAACAGCCTAGATCTAGATCCCAGCTTCAAAGGTTTTTAATTTGATTCCCTTTATAATCCTTTTAAAGAGAGTAAAGAAAAAGCACATGAATACACTATTGGCTGTTGAAAATAACAAGTTAGTCGTATTAATTAATTTTGTTGATTAATCTGGTTATAAATTGTAATGCGATTAAGGCATGTGCACACTGACTCAACTTTCATTTTCATTGAAAAACGTCGGGTTTTACAAAAGATATAGCTGTGTAACCTCCGTGTAACCAGAGCCATAGAGTATAGCTCGAGGGATCTATTTAAAAGTTCAAATCCATTACAGGCGTGTTTTGGACATATAGTTTGAATGTTGATTAATCATGATTCAAATTCATTTTGATGAATTGAAGCTGTGATTAAACTGATATTTTTTACACCATCCAACAGCCCTAGAATACACACATACAATATATGGAGATGTTTGCAAACTCTAAACTCTTGCTGTGAAATGAGACAGTGAAAGCCATGGTTGAAGCAAGGCATTATGCGTCCTTCTGTTCATCCGTACATCTTATCGTCCGCCCGTCCGTCCGTACTAACTAAACTAACTAACTAAACTAACTAAACTAACTAAACTAACTCACTCACTCACTCACTCACTCACTCACTCACTCACTCACTCACTCACTCACTCACTCACTCACTCACTCACTCACTCACTCACTCACTCACTCACTCCATATTTCAGGAACAACATGGGGGAATTTAAAATAGGGTACTACTGGCCACATGGAGTCTGACTGATTAGGATTTGATAGTCTAGGGTCAACGCTATTCCACTTGGACTTGAGGATGGACTGATTAGGATTTGTTAGTCAAAGGTCAAAGCCTGTATGTTTATTTTAATATCGATCTCACAAATTAATGTTGTATTTTTAATTGTATTTTGTATCTATTTTGTGTGGACCCCAGCTGGTTGCCATGGCACCAGCTAATGGATCCTTAATAAAATTCAATATCAAAATCAAACACTAGGTGGTTGCTATGGCACCCGCTAATGGGGATCCTTAATAAAAATCATATAAAAGGTGGCAGGTTTGGAGCTGACCTCCACAACTGGACCTGAATTGCATCTGTACAGTTTGCTTGCACCACTTTCTTCTGTCTACATCAGGGGTGCAAAAAAGGTAGATTTCAACCTACCAATAGATCACCAAGACTGTGCAGGTGCATCACATGACATGCCCCTAAATATATCACACTTGAAAAGGCCTGTCAGCTCAAACCCACAAAGCAATACTATTATATTGTAACACAGTGCCTCTATTCCATTTCTTATTATAATATTAGCCTGGCTAAAGCCAGATGCAAATCAGCCATTGGCAAAAAAAATGAAGTGTATGAATAAATAAAATTAGTATGCCATACCAATACCCTGGCGAGTCCTCCTCCCAACGCAACGGAAATGTAACAAACTCAAATGTGTTTCCCACCCTGCGCATATGAGTGTTACATTATAATAACCTGACTAATAACTCTGAATCTGGCTTATTAGCCAGGTTATTATAATGCAACACCAATGCTACTATTCCATTTTCACTAGGGATGTCCTGATACTTCATCTTTACACTCTAGATGTCTGTCATGTTGAACTACTGCAGTGTACAGTAGTCTACACTACAGTATTTCAACATGACATTGTGTGAACCCTACCCCACTCCTGTTCTTAGCAAGTTGACAGTCCCCTACTCCATTCCATGGCCATTTGCTTTGATGGCCTTTGATGCTGGCTAGATGGCAATGGCTCACTAAGTTGAGGCCATAAAACCCGCTGACGCACCAGCTACGCAGTACACAGTGCATGGCTCCTTTATACGAGCTCCCTCTCTCTTTCTCTCTCTCTTTATCTTCTCCTGTACCTTCATGCTCTCTGCTCCGTCGGATGGAGATAAAGGAAGGGAAAAAGGGACACGGTCTGGTCGGTTCCATGTTTCCTTCGTTCCTCTGTCCGATCGACAAGAGAACGGAGTAAGAGGTAGGAAATAGTGTGTCCTGCGGCTGCCTCTGTGAGTACACGTGAGGGGAAAATAGAGATGTGAGTGTGGGTGCGTGAGAGAGAAAAAAGAGGGAGAGAGTGAGGTGACCTTATGTGCACAGAATGTGAGTGAAAAAGGTTTTCAGATGGGTCTAAATAGCTATTGTATCGGTAGAGAAATAAGTACTGTAAAGGCATACATTAATGAAAAGAGCAGATGAGAGAGGGGTTACCCATCTCCCCCTGAGGCCTTTGGCATCGGGTTCTAACAAGACACTACCACACGGCCCAAAGCATTGAGCCAACGAACTGTCAACACAAAGATGTTCACTAAAACAGGAACAGCTCTCCTCTTTGTGCTTTCCAGGAGGCTACCAACTCTCAACTGAAGAGCCATTAACCAACAACCACTAAGTTGCACACTCTGTTTTTGCTTATAGGGAGAACATGTGCGTACGACCCCCCCCACGCATCCGTGGGATGGGTAGTCCAGCAGTGTGTGTGTGCTTTTCAAAAAATGCAGTCCTTTTTACCAACCACTATTAAAAACTGAATACAAGTTATTAGTCTTACACTAATCTCCCGTGTCAGGACTGTTGGCTTCCCGGATTGCTCTTACACAAAAACCTCAGGAAAAGCAGCCTGAAGCAGGTTTCAGTTTTGTCTCATGTGCGCAGACCTATTGCTGCCTCCAGCTTCATGACTAGTACAACGTCAGCTAGTTTTTTGTGGCACGCCATCGTCTCTGGGTTGGACATCTGATACACGTGCGTTCAGGAAAAGTCATCATCCTTAACCATTGCCAGCACACACAGCACTATTTGAAGCATGCAATTGCACAATACTGTATAAACCCAAATGTATACTCACAGGTTGAAACATTGCAAGTAACACTTAACTTTACTAGGGACAAATGCTTACAGTGTGCAATACATTCACAACACAACAGAAGGTTTTCAAAAAAAAAATGTTGATATGGTTATAAGGTTATGAACAGTTCTTTCAATGAGCAATGGAAGGTTTCTGAAGTGTCATTACGGCCGTCGGACATGAGACACAGGCGCATTCATAGCTGTGACCCTGGGCACAGCGCCAAAGAAAATAAGTCTGTGGATGTGTCCAACATAACAGGCCTTCAGTAGAGAGACTATTTATACCATCTTTTGTGTTTGTGTTTTTCTATACAGGAAGCTTGCATGCAAGGCCACATTTTCATCTTCAGTGAAAAAAATAAAAAATACACCAACTTGAGAATCTCCCGTAATCTGGAAAGTTTTATTGCACAGTATACCCTAAGGACACAGGACAGAAAAATATGTGTCCGGACTTCAGAGTTAAATTAACATTAACATTTACAGTGAGAACTTTTGATGTATCGGTAAGCCTGGGTCATACTGGCATAACACCACACACAGGTCAGTCAGGCTGTCTATCATGCCATCATATGGCCGTCAGTCCATCACACCTTGTGACATGGTCAATATATGGCTGTCTCCATATATGAAGACCTGACCTCATCAAACCCTGGATAGACATAGACATACATGGATAAGACTGGACAAATGTGCATTGAGTGGGTACATAGAATGGGCACATCTCTAGTTATCAGTGGTCACTTGCCGGTCAGTGTGTACACTATACAGTATTCTGACCAGAAGGTGTCAATGGTTTATATTTACTTCCTTCTCACTCTGTCAGATGTTACAGTAATGCCTCTTTCCTCAAGAAGTGAGAATAGAAAGGTGACATTACAGTAAGTGCATTTTTTGCCCTGTTCATGTCCAAGCTAGTGTCCTTGAGCAAGACACTTAACCTAACTGCTCTCTGTGATAAGGCTGATTCCCCGTGTGTTTGCCTTTGTTGTCAGTCTATGACTGAAATGCACTTTGTAAAGTGCCTTGGATAAAAGACGCTATATAAAATGCAGCATTTACAGGTATACGCCAGCTTTTGTTGGCATTCATGAGAAGCGCCTGTGTAGCACATATACAAAACGGATGGAACTAAAACTGGTTTCAATTACACGGCTCTTTCAGACAGAGAATGCGTTTAAATTAGCCAATCACAGTATATGCAGAATTGTGAGTAACATCCCTCTGGTGTGTATTTCAAATCTTGGCCCACTCAGAGATGCCAGAGGACAGTTTGTCAGTGATTCAGGTGGAAAGTCTTCTATGTACTGTATGTTGGAAGCATGCCGCCATTAAATAACTAATGTCAATTCTTCTATTTTGTTTTCACAACACCTAATCAGAAACCACCACAATGCATGTTCTCTACGATGAAAACGCTTTGGTGTAGGCCTAAAGTTTAAGTGTGATTTGACCAAAAACCTAATTATAGCCATATTTGACTCAACTTTGGCACAGGGACTTAATTGGCAACCAGAGGAAACTTGGACTTTATTCTGTGACTTTCCAGTAATGCATATTATGTAATATTCTGAATTCATTCTCTCTCTCTTACTCTCTCTATCATTCTCTCTCTCACTCTCTCTCTGCTCTCTCTCTCCTTCGCCCTACTTAACCCTGACACTGTCAAGGCAGATGGCCATTCCCACCCAGTGCCTTCCCGCTAAACGCGTGCGTGTTTTTTTCGTTGCTCCTTTGCCAAATACTTACTCCGGAGACAGTTTTGATAATATAAGATCACAACTGTGTGAAGCAGTGTTGGGCAGTATTACTTAGGAGACCAATATCTTTACTTTACTTATGACCCCTTAGAAAAAATTAATACTATTATATTACTTACTACTAGAACTAAAGAGTATTTGTTGCATGATGTTACTTTATTACTTTTCCAAGATCCCCCTCCAACCTGCAAAAGAATAGAGATCTACAACACAATCTGTTTAGCGACAACTTGCGACAACTGTGACAACTTATAGTGTACGTCATGTGTACAGAATGCTGCGGGGATTAGGATCTACAAACTACTGCACATCCCTGTTGATAGTTTGTAAATCTGTTCTATTTTGCATGCAATGACAAACTAAATTACAATAAGTAATGAGGTGTGTTTTGGTGGAGTAACATATTTCATATTACTTATTTCATATTATTTTGGTAAAGGAATATCGTTACACTACTTTTGCTGTAATTCGTCAGTGAACAGCGCACAATTTGCCTCCTTACATTTGTTTTCATTGTTTGTGTCTATGTAATGTTAGCCTTGCTGTCAAAAATTGGACACCTGGAGTAACGCATTGGTCATGCTGGCCTAAAACTGGGAGTTCCTTCCAGATGGGTATCGCTCCAAATGATGTGACGTAGCAAAGAACTGGGGGGAGGAGGGCTTGATGGACAGATTGATGAGATCCAAACAGGGCATCTGGAAATCTGAGCAGCAATGAACACCTCCACTGACTCTCTGCCTTAGATGTTCCCTGCAGGCTTTTCTTTTCACAGATGTGTAAGCCTGCATTGGGACCAAGGCTATGCCCAGCTAGAGTGTAGGATACATTCTCAATGGCATTCAATGTGTTAGGGCAATGTTTGTGTTTTAGCAAAACCTCAAAGCTAGACACAGGAGGGGATTGTGCCCCTCAGTAATTTGTGCCAATAATTGCACTTTATTTTTGCTATTACAGATATTAAAGAATCACTGGGGTGACCACTAATACTCCATGACAGCAAGGTATTATCACCTTGCTGTCATGTAGTCACATGCTGGGGCGACAAAGGCTCAGTGATCTGGAAGGTTCCTGGTCCTGTGTGTTGAGATGTCCTTTAGAAAGATACTGAACAAGGTTAGGTTGTCTAAGGTTGTAGACTTTCATGTTGCCTCTGCCTCGGCCATTTCTGCATTTAATGTGGAATGTGTGCTGCTCTGCTGTTGTGTTGTGTTCAAAAGAGGGAACGTAAATTGCATTTAGATAGTCGTAAACACTAGGAAAAGGCATAAGCGGTAAATGCGGTCCTTTTAATGCTTTGCGTGTGATATTCATGAATGTGATTTTCCAAGCTAAACTGTCACACACCCAAAATACCCTATTTGCGATAATAGATGAATGGAGCTTTTGGGTTCTTTAAATTAACTTTGACACGTTTGTTACCGTGTGTCGTGACCCAGTACAGTCGTGTGCAGTGTGAAAGCTTCCCTCTGCACATCAAACAGGGGGAATCCACTCATTAATAATGTATGAGGTTCTACGTGCTGCGTGAGGCCATCCTGACAAGAGCATCACATACCAAGAGGATGATGTCATCCAGGGTGAGATAATGCTAGAATGATGTCACCTCTTCATTTCAAATGTATTGCCCCTATGCTTTGTGTTTCCCTTCTAGTACTCTATATGTGGGTTTGTCCACATCACTGAGGCATGAATAATAATATATGCAGTATTTATTTTTGTGGGGCAATTGCCCCCAATCCAGCCATAGTGTAGATTCTTGTCCTAACACAAACATTTTAAATACCATTAACAATGAAGGGGGATTTTACATTATATACAAATTGTCTATTTTTGTGTTAGCACAAATGTAAAATGCCATTGACAATGATGCAGTTAATAAGTCAGCTATTTTGCCTTAACACAAACATTAAATGCTATTGATAGAGTGCCACAAGAGCACCCCTCACTTCACATGGGTGTGAATCAAATGGCATATATACTGTAAATGTGTGTGTGAATATAATGTTCTATGCAATGTGCCTTGGATAGAGAGACTATATACTGTAAACCATGTGCCAGGTTGGTGTGTTGCAACCGTTTGCAACACACCAACCTGGCAGCAAAATAGATCACTGTTCTCGCTGCTGCCAATTCAAAAGGGATGGCATTTCCAGAGAATTGAGGAGGAGCAAACCGACTCCATTAAACTTACATAGATGGACCAATGTGCCATTCCCTTGCCTGTCCAACCCTGTAGACATTTGGAGCACTGCTAGACAGACGGTTTTGAAGACGGATAAGATTTTTCAATTTGATTGTGACGTCTACAGAGCTGACTGGAATTTGCACTAGACAGGCCCAGATAAAACCAAGACGCTTTTAATTCCCATCAAAAGCAGCATGAGTGTGGTGGCATGACAAACATCTTTCAGTTACAGTTAAAGTGGCTATGGCTTTTATCTGATAATGTCAATCTTACATTGGTTTTTGGTCTATTTGAATCAAAATGTGCCTAAAGGGAAATAATGTGCAGGGAAATAATCCCCTTCCCACCCTTATCTTGTGACTCACAATTTAAGAGATGTTAAATGTTTGTGTACGTGTGTGTGTGTGTGTGCGTGCGTGCAAATGATGCCCAAATGCCCACATAACCCTTGCAGCAGTATGCCAGCTGGCGCATAATATATCTCTATGAAGCCAATGAGCTGTAAGAGTTTAGGTGATGAGTAAAGTAATGTAGCTTCACAATGACGCAGATTAGGGAAATCTTTATGGAAATATATCACCCCTTTCGCCCTTTATACAGTAAAACATTTGCATACACACTACGTCATAAGGTGTTGGCACTCAACCACAAAGTTTACGTATACTGTATCTGTGGTTTTCAACCAGTGGTCCCCGGACCCTCACAGTATAAAGGAATACTGGGCCCTGGCTCACATTATAAAGGAATACTGGGCCCTGGCATCAATGGTTGAAAACCACTGACATACAACATAATCAATTCACAATCAATGATGAACTGATTGACTATAATCTCTGACAAAACGCAATAATAAACATGTATTGTACTTGTAACTAGTACTTACACAAAAATGTCTAAGTTGTTAACAGCACTTATACTTAGACCTGTATGTACTTTGTTAGTATGGTTTCTCAGAGGGAGAAAGACGTTTTGCTTACATTACTGAAGTTGTAAAGATAAGTACTACAACGTATAATCTAAGGATTCACAGATTTCCCACAGAACTGCCCCCCCCCCCCCCCAAATATGCTTTTTAGGCTGCATTTTGTAATGAATAACCATAATTGAAGTGCACCAATGTACTACATTGTGTGCTTACGTGCTCCATTCTATGAGCTTAATAGTCTGTAACCACATGTTGGTCAAACTTACAGTAGCTTCACACAAAAGGGAAGAACAGCAACGAACCAAGGCATTCCTTATTATTTTTTCCTGATTCTGCATTCTTACCAGCTTTCAATTTATCATCTACAGACAGTTAATGTGAGCTCAAACACCCAGGGGTAATGTAAAGGCAATGAGCGTAAATGGCACATTTATTTAATAATACAGTATAACAGTACAGTACTAATTCACACTTTATGTATTTTGCCAGTGTCCCTCCTGTGACATCTGCCCTAAAAGCAGTTTGAGTTTGTTTCAAAACACATAAAAAGATTTCTCAGTCACATGAATAAGGACTTCCCATTCTGCCAAGAACACTCTCTGCGGGAAAAACAGCCGCCTTGCAGACTGCCGGACCCATATACCCCTACAAAACTACAGTTGGCAATGTGAGTGATCCATATAAATGTCACTTGTAAGTAACCAGCAGAAACATCATACCACAAATTTGGATTCGGGTTTTTGATGCCACGCATACTGCTGTAATGTTAATTTGTCGATCTTTAAGTCCAACATTTTGGTCCCAAACAACATCTCAAAAACTGCTGTGCCTTGCACATTAATCTCCCAGCTAGGTGAACATTACTGGAAATCATGCAGTAGCTGCAATTTGCAACACTAGATTTTTTTTTATAATGGGTTGAATCTAGAGTTTCAACACACGTGCATTGACAGCCCATTTGTCCACTCACAGTTAACAGTTGTTTTGAGTTGTACTTGAGATGTCTGTGATTTTCTAAATTGTTATTACATATACAAAAAAAAAAAACATTTTGTTACAGCATATTCCATGCTCAGCCAATCAAATCATGCTCAATGTCATTCTGGGCAATCTGATGATGCCAACCCGACTCTGATGCAAACAAGCCTTTTTCTGTTTTTATCCTTGTAGCATTTTTTTGTATTGACTTGCACTTTTGTTTTTCAATCAATCCATCAATCATTCAATGAATCAGTCTAAAGATGTAAGGAACAGCACATCCCCTAGGAGCCACCATTGGGCTTTTTTGCTTACTTGGCATTTTTCTGAAATACACAAGAAGAATGTATTGTAATGTATTTATTTAGTAAAGCTGTAATGGAGTTTGATGGCAAGTAATTGTTTCTTGTTTTGTCATAGTAGTGGCGTTATTGTTGATCTCTGTGTGTGGGGAGGGTGGGGGTGTAGCTGTGTGTGTGTGTGTGTGTGTGTGTGTGTGTGTGGGGGGGGTAATATCTAATATGATTATGTGACGCTCATGCATGATGCAAGTGTCTTTGTAAAGCCATGCAGCCTCATGCTGTATAAGAGTGACATCATCCTGGATGAGGTCACACACACACACACACACACACACACACACACACACACACACACACACACACACACACACACACACACACACACACAACGTCACCTATAAAATGATTGAATAGGCCAGTGGTTTTCCACCAGTGGTCCCTGAGAGGATTCCAGGTGGTCCCCAGCTAAATGTTGTACAGTTGGTAACCAAATGGACCCTTATAGATTTGTAACTCTTGAGATCATAAAATCCTACAGGTCCATTTGGTTACATTTTACGATCCTGAGAGTTAAATTATATTTAAACATCTGAATTACTTAATTCTCAACAATATACACATTTAGAAAGTGTAGAAGAATTGTTATTTTGGCCAACGTTTTGTCAGTTATCTCCTAAATTGTGGACACAAACTTGAAAATCCTTAGTTTTAGGTCCGAGGAACTAAACTCAACATCAAATGGTGGTCCGTGGCTAAAATGCAGAATAAATAGTGGTCCCAAAATGGTTGAAAATCCCTGCTAATATAAATCAATAACCAGAGTTTGTTTTCAACATCACCCTATAAAATCATTGAATAGGCCCAACAGTGTTCACTGTTGCTGACGTCACGTCTCCTCCCCCTCCCTCTCTCCTGTCGTTATGTTGTTCACACACACTCTCCTACACACACAGCCCAGACACTCACTTGTCTTAATGTCAGGGAAACTGGAGGAAGGAACGTTCAGTATAAGTGGGAGAGAACCCCATATTTTATAGCCTAATCACTGCAGGAGGAGGAAAGTACGACATCCTTATAGAATTAGAACGCCAAGAACAGAGGCTAGTATTAGTCCATTTAGCCAACTTTGAGAGTGAAGACTGGAAACCTGAAAAGAGACGACTTGACCTGACTTGTGGTGGGAACTAGTCGGGAGTTGTGCCACATACAGCATCTGGAGATCATCTGTTAAGCCAAGTAAGGACTTCATTCATTCTTTCCAAATAACGCAGTGTAGAAGAGCAGCAAATGTAATAGTTCTTCTATTAAAAAAAAATCGCCATCAAGTTGGCGCTGCTGCTGCTAGGCAGAAGTGCATTCCTCAGATAGTTCGTTCACAGGTGGGAATTAAGTTGCCAACTTGATTCATCATGTTTTGTTTTGTCAGTTTTATTAGTTGTCTTCATGTATTTGTCTACAAAGACTACAAATTGTCTTATTTAACAGCAGTTATGTCACCAAGTTGGATTCAGTGGTTTTCAACCCTTTTGACACCAGTGCTCACTATTTATTCAGCATTTGAGCCACGGACCACCATTAGTGACATTTTAGCCCCACAGACCTTAAAACTAAAGATTTCTTTTGCTTTTGTCCACAATTGCAGCTGGATTTCGCAAACAGATCAGTTGTGATCTAGTTGTGTAATGTGTAGACCTTTTAATTAAGTGGTGCTAATTCAGGTGATAAATATTTTTTAACTCTTGAGAGTGTAAACACATTAATTTGGTTTCATTTTTACACTTAACACTCAAAGAGTTACATCTGGTTAACCAACTCTCCATAATTTAGCCTGGGGACCACCTGGAACTCTCTCAAGGGCCACTGGTGGTTCTCGGACCACTGGTCTATATATTATAGGCCTACTCACTATTTGTTAGGTCAGTCAAGGGACCGTATATGTGTGTGAACTGTACGTAGGCTACGCCATAAGTCACATTAGTCATATAATTGCCGCACGCGTCTCCCGAGAAACGTCTTGAAAACAACAGTAAAAAAATAACAGAGACAACAGAGGAGCAAGTCAGGGTTTCCTCTGCTGCTGTTGCTGCTGTTTCAGGGACGTGCAGTCAGGGGCGTTTTTGCCAGAGGGCAGACTAGGCAGTAGTTGCCTAGGGCGCCATGAGGGGAGGGGGCAACCATGAGGGGAGGGGGCGACCTCCAGACATGGTTTAAAAGGATCCCAGGCAAATAAACCACATATGGATAAATACATTACACTTATCCACTATAACTAGAATTGAACATTTAAAACACATATAATATGTTATTTAGTTTTAAAAATAGTTCATTTGTTTCCTTTGGATGATGGTTAGAATGATGGTTAGTTTATGATTCCCCCTGCACCCACCCCCATTTCCCCTCTTCGTATATTTTAATTTTCCCTTTTACCTCCACTAGGATTTTGCTGCTTCTGGATTTACTGAAGTGAATATTTGTTGATGAAATTTAGTCATACAAAGTGGCCATTATTGGAAACAAGTGCAATGCTAGTGTTGTCCACACTCACAGTTATCAGTTGTTGTAGTTGTACTTGAATTGTAGGCGTTTGAAATAACATTTCATTCATTCGTTCATTTGTTAAAAACACAAAATGCTGCTTTCAAGTTCAAGAGATTAAGGGGAAATAAAGCAATTCTCCTGAATCCTGCCATCAAAATGGGAGCCATATTTTTCTTTCACTGTAGTAAATGCTCCGTGGAGGTGGTCTGGAAATGGCAGTTGTTTTACAGACAGGTGAGGTAGAAGGGCAGGGGCTGAAACCCCATTTTTATAGCTATGTGGACACGTCCCTGCTGTTGCTGCTGCTGGAAACAAGCCCCAGCGCGCCGGGGGTAGGACCGGCTGGCAGAGAGAGTGAGTCAGACCCAAATGAATAATAGCTGCTTCGGCTGGCGGACGTTTTGGATATCCCTGGAGGGGATACACACACACACACACACACACACACACACACACACACACACACACACACACACACACACACACACACACACACACACACACACAGCAGCTAGACTAGAGTCTCTTGGATTTGGATAGAACCTTTCGGAAAACAATAGGTCAGTTCATTTAGTTGAGATAATCAAGGACATATTTATTTTGTCTTTTTTTCCCCAGCAAGTACTGGAAATGCTGGAAGTCTTTAAGTAGGCTCCAGACGTTTCAGTCATGGCCCTCACAGCATCGCAGTAGCATATTAACTTGATATATATTGACATTCAATAGTTATGTGTTGATGTAATCTTTCACTGCAGGTGCAGATAGGCTATTTTAAGTGTAGCTTTTTTATTATCTCTTCATCTGTCTATTGCACAATAATAATAGTTGGCACTAGTACAATTGATTGTTTTTCATCAGCATGGTGGCTTGTTATCTCTCCCAATGAGTCTTTAATCAGTAAGGATTGTTTTGTGACAGGTGTAGGCTATTGTAGGTTTGTGACAGGTGTAACCTACAGTATGCACACTATTCAGGGTACTTACTGTTCCCTCGCTTTCCTCTAATTGAATATTTTGTAAAGTTAACCTCTTTACTATATACCAGTAGTCATGCATTTCCCTGTCTGGTATTGTATTTGACAACGACCCATGGTACACTGACTGCATCACATATGCATTAACACCTGCTGGTGCACATGTTGTGCAGGTGTTGTGGCGGCTGTCCATGGTGCTGCTTTCTTTTTGTTTTTACAGCACTTTGTGGGGGATAAATTCAGTGGTTGTCACTGAGCAGGTTTTATGTGGGATTCTATCAACTTCTCACATCATGACTGTTTGGTGAAAAACAGAATGCTGAATAACATGTGCATTAATATTTATTGTGCCAATTTAAGCGAGTTGCCCTGAAGACCAATAACAGTGACCTTGCTCACGCAGTGGAAGAAAAGAGCAAAGAAAAGTAGAAAAAGTACCCTTCCGGGCACATGTCTCCACCAGGACAGGCTTTGGCCTCCTGGTGGAGCTTTGTCCGCCTGGTATGAAAACCTGTTACGTAAATTGCGCAAATTGAATGCCGCGTTCTTTGAAAGTCAGTTATAGACTAATAGGATGAAATACGGGACAGATCCGTCTTGAGCACATGATTCTAGAGATTCTGTGAAACAGTTCATACCAAAACACATTAAGAATCCATCTACCTTGATCGCAGTATCATCATATTGTCCTTGATTTTTGCCATAGATGCCACCTGTTCTACATTTATTCTTAAGTTCCCCCTCCCCCCTATCACAGCTTGCATTGGTGCAGGTTGTTTTCATTCCTAATGCTGGTATTTTAAGTATCCAAACGTATTGTTATTTTTTCCACACATCATATTTTAATAGTATACTGGTACTCACACATGTGCTGTACGTCACTCCGGGGGAGCCTTTACAATTTACAATTTACATGTAATCCCAGAGGTAGGCGATTCCTCCTCCTCTCCTCCCTTCCCATCTTCCCATCTCTCCTCTTCACTCACTTGGGTCAAAACTGGGTTTGAAGCTACCAACATACCAACAATAGAATGAAGTCAACCTGCACCAACCTGCAAGCTGTGGGAGGGGAGGGGGATTTCAGCGGGAAATGTAGAAAATTTGCCATATATGCCAAAATTAGGGGCATTATATGATGTCACAGGCATCAAGTTAGATGGGTGCCTTGTGTGTTTTGGTATGGATTTCTCCTTTAAGTGGCCTTTACGTGACTATGTGACACTAGTCTTAATGTCTTTGTGTTCTCCCTTCTCAGTGACATTCGCAGCTGAAGCCCAGGCCATGGTAACTAAGCTATGAATACAATGTAAGTACTATATTGGCTCGGGGACTGAAGTAGGATTAATTAAGGCATGAGCCTTATTACGGCATCACTGACAGAATATAAATAGCCATCACATTTTATTTATAGCAATGTGGCTGTTGTGGTCTGTGGTCAGGTAATTTAAGATTTGCTGATGGAATTTTAAAATTTTATTTAAAAATGCCTGTCTCATTAAAATGTGTTATTTGTGTTTATATTCTTGAATAGAAGTAAATTTCCGTTGGCCACCATCTTTTCCCTCTCACTCTCACTTGTTGTGATGATGTGATTTACCGGTAAATACACAATTATGGCAAAAGTTACGTTTATCATAGTAATCATGCACAACTGTACTTTTGCCATAAAATCAGGTATATTTAAAGTATGGCCATGACAGCAACGATAGCCCTACAGCCTACATAAATTAAAAAGGGGGAATAATAACGTATAATAATAAGTAATAAATAATAAGTAATACATTTTCAGCCATTTTCTTATATTCAGTATTCGGTTTCGAAAACAAATTTCCTTTTCCTTGCATCCCTACTTTGTGCCACACTTGCGTGTAAAACCCATATGTCCCTCCTGTTGATACTTTGCATGTCAAGTTCTGTTTATCATTTATCAACCTGGCAGATGAGCCGGTCTACCTGTTCCTCCACTGTTCTGTGGAACAATGACTAAATTAGCTGGCAATGAAGTGCTGTGTGTCATCCAGTTGGCTATCTGTACTATAAATAGGCAAATGTCCGAATGTCTGTCTAACTGCCGTAGCTCCTCATTGGCTGCTCCAATTGCTCCGATTTTCACACAGTCATCGACCATAATGTTATGGGAAGACTAACAAAGACCTAATTCCAAATTAGCAAATTATTAATTAATAATTAAATTGGTAGTGCATTAAAATGTCCCATCCACTTACATGGGAAAATGCAAAGTATTCTCATGTATTTTTCCCTCAGGAACTGTCAGGACTACAGTTACGACACTGGGGAGATTCATAATTATTAGAATTAATGTAATGAGTAATTCAATCCATCTGCCTCATGGTGGCTCTATAACAGCCAACTTTACATTTTGGGTCGTAACACATCCCCCATACACAGAAGGCCATGCCCATCTACAGCTCCTGTCCATATCTCACAAAATGGCACGCGTGATCTCTGGACCTATCCAATTAAAACAACACAGGCGGAATTCTCATAGTCCATATCGTTCAGCTGTAATCTGCTCCCAAAGTATTTTTTTGTTTACAAAAAAATACACAAACTGAATGCAGCGATTAAAGAGTTCCGTACGGGGTACGGATTTCCGTACTGGGGAGGATTCCCCAGGGGTTTCATAAGATCCACGACATTTGGCAAAAAAAAATCTAAAAGGGGAGGGTTTGCCCACGGCCGCGATGTTGGTTAATGACGTGACCAAACGCAAAACGGACCATTATACTTGACTTGCAAGTCAAGTGATCTCCAAACTACAATGCATCATCCCTAGGACTAGGAAAATAGATTTGTGCGCTCCGCTCCGTGCAAGTCAAGCTGCACCGGTGCCGCTGGTAGGGTAATCAAGTGTCTGTTGAGTGATTGGGTGTGTAACTTGAAGAGTTGCGACATTGAAGGGTCAGAAACTGAGCGGTCGAGCTGCTCGATCTGAACTGTGACAAACATAGATGGCCGTCCCCATTGCCCGATAGAAGTCTATGTAGAGCAGACGCCATTAACGTTTCCAGGAAGTGAACGGAGATGTCATAACTTTCCGGGTCTGGCTCTACTCTATGGTCTGGCTCCGCTGCTGACTCAGCCTATCTGCCTGCCTTGTCTGTTGTTATTTTATATGTTTAATGTCGTTTTACGTGATTACACCCGCTTTCTTTTTGTGGCAATATGAAGTTTATTGCCTGGCCGTGTTATCACTCAGGCACTCAGACAAACCATGCGAGTCTGTTGTGTTTTGGATTCACTGGCCAAGTATTCAGAACTAAAGAACAGCGCGACGCGAACATGGAATAAAATTAATAAAAGAGGGTCAAGAGGAGGAGTGCGAGCCAGATTAAGGAGACGTGGCAGCTGACATCCTTTGCCGGTAATAACGTTTTTAATGTTCGCTCTTTGAGCAACAAGATGAATGAACTGGTCGCAAAAGTTAAATGCGACAAAGTATGATTAGTATCCATGTCCACTGTGAGCCGCATGAGAAGCTAAGGGAACACTGATACCGAACGGGTCGAGCCAGGGCTGGATCTAGACGGGGCAGGGGTGGGCAGTGCCCACCCAAATGCGCATCTTGCCCACCAATGAAAGGTTATATCAGTGGTTTTCATCAGCGGTCCAGGGACCACCAGTGGTTGAGAGATGGTCCCCAGCTAAATGTAGCCCAAGTCTACACAACTAGAGAATGTAGAAGATTAATGGTCATTTTAGTATGTTTGACTGTTTTCCCCCAAATCCAGCCTGGAATTGTTGACAAAAGCAATCAAAAGCAAGCAAGAATCTTTATAGTTTTGGGGTCTGTGGGGCTAAAATGTCCTCAAATGGTGGTCTGTGGCTCAAATGTCGAATAAATAGTCGGCCCTGGTGTCATAAAGATTGAAAACCACTGCTTCATATGGGAAAAACTTTGGAGTTGCCCACCCTGCCTTTTTTCCAGCCCACCCTAGTAGGGCTGGCTAAATTCGGCCCTGGGTAGAGCTATGCTGCAAGAAAAACAGAAGATGTTGCTGACAATATAGCAAAAATAAATGTATTAGGCCTACATGTTATCAACAGGCCGGTTAATTAATTTCATATTGAATGATATTTAATTAAATGACTTATGTATTGCCTCGCTATACAGATCATGTGAGCAAACTAACGTGGGTCTATGTGTGCGCAATTGCGCTGAACGGAACAGCTGCCGGGGCATTGATTGATTGATTGATTGATTTGCAGAATAGGCAACAGTATGGCCATACTATTTCTCCCATGTCAAAAATATGTCGGGCATAGTACGTTATAGAAAGTGTGTAGGCCTAATGGGACTTACGAAAAATACTTGGTAGGGATTTATTTATGCAATATTTATCGCATAGTGTGACAAGGTAGGCTACGTTGTGAACGGGGGGGGGGTGCAGTTTGCACCCCCCCCCCCCCCCCCCCCCCGACTGAACTATTTTCCGTCTTTGGATTTTTTTCTGCTTTAATCCCTGTGAATGTCCAATCCACCCCAAATTTCATTCACATGTTGTGGGGGTTCAGCCATAGGGGGTGCCACGAATGCGGAATTTAAAAACATTTTTTTGGAAAAACATGCGTTTGGACCCCTAAATCCACTGTTTGCCATAACATAAACTGCATGTGCTATTGTGACCCAGGACTATTTTCTCCCAATCAGTAATGTGGGTAACATAGAATTACCCACACTAAATAATTTAGTGTTCATATATTTACAACGGGTAAGTACTAGTACTAAATAAAACTACTACTGATTGTTCCATTGTGGTACCATCAATTTACATCATCACTCACCTCTTAGTATTCTATCCCTCACAACATTTCCTGACACACTATTGCTCTCTTTTATCCTATACAGGGTTTGGACTACAATGTTGGCTCTGCTCGTACCTATTTTATTATTCCCCAATGGTGAGTTTCAAATCCAACACCAAATGCCTTCTCCTTGACACTGTGTGTGTGTGTGTGTGTGTGTGTGTGTGTGTGTGTGTGTGTGTGTGTGTGTGTGTGTGTGTGTGTGTGTGTGCGCGCGCGTGTGTGCGCGTGCGTGTGCGTGCGTGTGATGCATACACTTCTATTCACATGGTACAATACTCATACAATGAGCTCATTAAATATAAAACGCGAATTAAAAATACCTGAATTATCAATTTTATCTTTTTGTAATGTGAAGTCACAAAAATGACATTCATTGTAACACACCGTAGCACACTGAGGAAAATGCAGCCCCGTGCATCAGGAGTACATCTCTTGTTTCCTCAGTGTGAAGCAGCTCGATGTACAAGGTACACCTCCTGTACATGTCGCTAGTATGTACAGTATCCAACTCATTGCCAAGCAAAGAGCCATTGGTGCCAACTTTTGGTGCCACAAAAAATAGTCTTGGCTAGGGATTGAACCCTGACCTCCGGTCTCAGGGCGAACACTCTAATCACAAGCCCACTGAGCTGAAAATATTGCGCCTATAAGTCCACGTAATCTTTTTTATTCCCTTACATTGAAGACTGGAGTTGAATGTTTGAGATAGAACTGACACATGACCGTATTTCCCCCTGGGCTGTACACGGATAAACACACACGAGCAGCCCCTCACCCCACCCCCCCACACATATTACTTTACTGTACATACAGTACTATACAGTATGTATTGTGTGTACTGTACGGGAAATCATTAAAGTACATGTCAGACATAGAAGATTCTTCAGTAGTGCTTGAGTCAATAAACATCCACCATGGCCTTGCTAACCTATGTAACATTCACACTCCTTTACCATCTTGTGAAAAAGTTATTAGTTAATGCAATATCAAAAGATGCCAAATAAATTCAAATAGGCCAGGAGTCCTTGATTGGATGCATGCACTATCTAAGGATGTTTTTCTTTTTTGTTTTGTTTTGTTTCTCTTTTGTTACTCTGATTTCTTGTCTCAGGTGCGTTGTCTTTAGTGCCAAAGAAGGAGAACTCTCTGGACCTCCCATGGCATGATGTGCTGTGTAGTGAACCTAGCAGAGGTACGTCCAATGATTTAGGGTACTGCCTCTAATCCAACAGACATTTTGGTGTCTGATGGCATGATGTGATTCTCAAATATGTTATATTGTAATACTATTACGACCTATAACAATGCTCAAGGTAGGTTTTCTAAAGTGGCTACTTTGGACTTGTGTATCTTTAACATTTGTTGTACGTTTATTGGTGCTTGTTTCTCAAAATGTGGCAACATGCCGAGCCCATATGCCTACTATGGCTCTGTTCTCCGCCCACTGTGTATGATTGCTGCTGACATACACTTATTGTGTATTGACAATACCGCCCACTCGAAAGTTTCCGCTCTGTCTTTGTAGCGTTGCGCAAAGACCACGCTTCCTTGTTTTCATCATCATTGATCAGAAACACCACTGAATATATTGGTACCCATACACATGTATTTGCACCCATACACCATTTTTTGTCTCCAGCTGTGACCAACTAATGAGGCTGTCCCATTCTGTTTATCACTAAAATCCCAGACCAGTCACAAATTTTACTTCTGCCCTCTAGGTAGGAAAGATACCTTTATTTGATGTGTCTGAAAGCAAAGCCGGAAGGAGGGAAGCATACAGTACACAAGAGAGAGTAGTTCAACCACTTAAACCCTCCAGCCATAGACAAATAGACTCGCAACTGTACTCCTGACCGCTTTTCTCATCTAAAACACTTTTATGAATGTTCCCCTCAGAATTGGCATTCAAGTATTTAATTTGAAACACAAGATTGCGCTTGTTTAAAGGGAGGTTTTAAAAAGCTTGTTCATTGTCAGTTAGTATAGGGGCAGTGGTTCAGGTGACAGAATTGAGACTGGTTATGGTGTTGCGGAAGATTGGTTTGTTCGTTGGATCGATTTTTTGAGATCCTAATCAATGTTGTTATCTGAAGCCCTCCGGGTCCAGGTCTAGGCAATGATAATTAACTGGGGAAGGTAAAGGGCTGTTCTGTCCTTGCTGATGGCTCTCTGTGGCATTTAGATGAATGTGAGCTTTCAGCGCTGTGTCACACCTGCACACCAGCGGCCACACATTATGCTTCACGTTTCTAAGAATGACATGGGGGTGATTCGATTACAATATATTCTTCTAAACATTATTTAAGCTTTTAATTAACAAATACGGGGAGAAAAAAAAATAGAAATGGTGATGACCAAGGGTGTAATTGTAATATTACCTTAAGTAGTAACTAGTTTCAGCCTTTTTTACTGTTTTGAAAAACATTTTAAAATACATCTTAAAATAGCCGATCTACATCAACATGTTGTGAGCTTGTACATCGGCCATTTGAACTACTTGTTTTTCAAAATAGGCAAAATAAGGCAAAAGAATTTAGGAATAAAGAGCACCTGTTTACGTACACAGATATGCATTATGCATGGTGGATGACACAAAACGTTTCTTGCTCCAAACCATATGAGGTTGGCATACAGTATATTTCTACTAGCTATAATCATTGATTTGCTGTATAATGACATCATACTTTGCTGTATAATGACATCATACAAGCTCTGCTGCTGTTAGTAACTAATCATGTGATTTCATTCTGTTTACAGATGCCTGCTTGGACCGCCTGTGCAGAATTGATGAAAAGCGTGAAAATTTAATATGTGATCTCAAGTCTCACACCCGACCCACAGGCACGTCTGAAGCTCGCAGTTTGGCAGTGAGTTTACAGCGCTTGGTGTGAGTACGGGTTTAGTCTGTTTTTCAAGTCTCTCCTTTCATCTTGCTTGTTATGCCTCGCTTGCTTTTCCTCAGAGAGTAAATAGTGGTGGGTAGCTTCTGAGAGGATTGGTTAAAGTATGCATGTGCGTGTGTGTGTGTGGGATCTGAATGGTGCAATCTTTTCAAAAGCCCCTGTTTAACATGATGTATAGTACAGGTTAACAACAGATAAGCATATCTGCCCACAGCTGATTTAACAGACATTTGATAACAGACAGTCAGACACACGTGATGGTTTGTCTTCTCCGGCATTAGATATTTGCTAAATGTCACTGAGGGAACATTCACACCAGGATGTTTTACTGTCATTACCGGTAAGACAAATCCTGGAACTTGATTCATTTCATTTCATTCATTTGGGAAGATTTGAATGTTCATCCAAATTCCAAAACGAGCCTGCCATGTGTGTGTTTCCACAGAACCCATGAAGAGGGCCCAGAAATGAATGCTGGAGATGGTGGGTCTGGTAGTCCGGTTGTGTGTGTGGGAGAGGATTCGGTGGTGTGCTCCATCACTCTCAGCGGTGTGACAGCCTTCATCGCTGTGCTAAATGTCAACATCTCCAATGTCATGGCTCCCCCAGTCCTGCTCTACGTTCCTCCAAATCCTGGTGAGAGAGAGAGAGAGAGAGAGAGAGAGAGAGAGGGGAGAGGGAGGGAGAGAGAGAGGAGAGAGAGAGGAGAGAGAGCGTTTTGCATTCATTCTTTATCTTTTTATACACATTGTACAAACAGCTGAGATTACTTCAGGGGAGGTTAAATTGCCTGTGTAGTATCTAGTTTGCTAAATCAGTAGAGGGTTTTATTTCTGAGAAACGTGGGTTCCTTTTAAAAACAACATTTGAAAACAACTGCAATATGCAAAACAATACTCACCAACACTAAACACTGTTTACAACACAAAAGGAAGACATCCCAAATGAAACCCTTATTGACTCCTGCTTGCCACGGATTCGAGGAATCTAAAGGTCTCCACACGTCTAAATTTAATTGGTCACTTTGTCTCTGCCAAGTCTTCTATTAATCTTTGTCATTAAGCATAACCAAACCAGATTAATTAACACATTGAAAACACCCTCAATTGATTGATAACAAACATGTCCAAGTCAATTAACATAATAAAAATTGACTCCTTTACTGGCACTACATCTTCATGAATTCTCTAATGTCAAGTGGAGACATGATCAGAGTACTGAGAATAAAGCAGCAATTTCCATGTTTTGAGATCAAAGAGTACATATAGGAGTCTATACACACAGACACACACACACACACACACACACACACACACACACACACACACACACACACACACACACACACACACACACACACACACACACACACACACACACACACACACACGCACACACTTTGAAGTACTACATTGGTCTCTGCACTCAACTTATATCTTTCATACTTGGAGATCTCCACATAGTGTTATGGACAGGTCTTTTCAACCTGCTCAAGGCTCAACAGGATAATGAAACTGGTCTGCTAAAAACTATATTATACAGTATATCTAATATATTTTGTCCTTAAAACATATACAGTAGGTTGTAATTGTGATACAAAGTCTACTATGTTAGTTAAATTGTTCAAAGCTAGAATCCGATAGATTGAGTGCTAATTAAAATAAACGCACTATGAAAACCCATGCTGCCCGCCCATACTGACCACTTCACGTGGCAGCCGGGTTGGCCGTGAACGCTTTTCGAGACTTTTAAGTGGGCCCTGATGCACTGGCTGTAAGTTTTCCCTTTCGCTGTTCACAAAACTGTGTCACTCTTTTTATTGGTAGTACTTAAACACAACATAATGTCGATTTGTGGATTTGTGGCCTTGTTATCAGTATAAGATTTAAAGCTGGAAGGACCAAAGGAAATGAGATGCATTGGCAAGCACAGGAACTGAATTATACATTACAGTATATTTTGCCTCTGGGGCATAAATTAATCAAAGTATGATTCATTCAGATTAAGTATGGACATTCCAGGCATGAAGGATGGAAGTTATATCAATCATTATATCACCAAAAAGGAAAAGAAAAGTCAAATGTCATTTGCTATCACATAGGAAATTACCTAGATTCTAAAAGAGGATATAGAGTTGTTTCGGTATGAACTAAAAAAATCCAACATAAATGTGTACAGACTTCATTTAGTGTTCTTTTTGTGTATATTGTAATATTCAATAGGACATAGGTTCCACAAGTTGTATTGTTCCCATGTAGACTGCATGGTGGCTGAGCCTGACTGACATATACATAATTAAATTCAAAATCTGTCTGGAGCCACATTTTATTATTTTTTTTCTTGAAAACTCTCAGAAAAAAGGTCCTCAAAGAAAAATCATTAACATGGTGAAACACAACCTTTTTACAGAAATGGAGTTTCTAAAAAATAAATAAAAAAGTTTTACAGAACTCCATTTCTAGTCCACACAACATCTCTAAGGTATATTAATGACAGTAAACCTTTGAAAATGGGTGGTTCAGATTGAAAGCTCCACCTCTGATAACTGCTGGGCTTTTTTGACATGGCCAAGTGCTACTTTAACTGGCAACTGTCAGACAGCGCAACACGTTTTTGGGTGACTGAAATGTTTATATTATTTTGGTGTGGATCACCCCAGTGTGTGTATGTAATAATGCTACAGCCAGTGAGCCACTAGGGCTGTGTTCTAGAGCCGCATGCGGCTCCTGAGCCGCAGGTTGCTGACCGCTGGTCTAGTGTAATTATAAATGCACCACACTCTGTCTGTCTGTCTGTCTGTCTGTCTGTCTGTCTGTCTGTCTGTCTGTCTGTCTGTCTGTCTGTCTGGTTGTACGCACTGACTTCAATTTTGACACACATCTTTCACGCCACCACAGGGCAAGCAGTGCCCAGTCTTGAGTCTGTGGGATTCACCGTGGTCCAGAAATACCATAAAACTCTCTGGTCAGGCTCTGCCATTGGACGTAATAAGCCTAAGTCGCCTCACCTGTTCAATTCCCAGCCTCGGCCTCAGCCATGGATGGCATGGCCTTACCATGGCAACCCTCACACCTGCCCTTTGATTTTCAGAGTCAGTTTGCACTCTTCAGACACAGGCAGACAGGCAGATACAGAGATAATTTTGACAATGGGTATTATTAGGTTCCCAAATTGCATTGCTCCAAAGTAAGCATGTGGTCGACTGGCCGATGGGCAGAGTGTTATTACCGTTGTTGTGTTTGTGCTTCAGGTGTTGGGTAGTAATTATTTGTCCGAGAGGAATTTATATGTATATTCTTGCATTTTACAGGGAAACCAAGCCCTCCTGTCAACTTAACACATGCTCAGACGATTGAAGGCCAGCTGTTTTTGAGCTGGACTGCCCTCACACAGTTTGGCACCGGCCCACTGAGCTGTGAGGTCCGATACAATTCCAACAGCACTCCACCATGGCAGGTAACCACTCGCAGGCCTCTGAACACAACACCACATACAATACTAATACTCGCATTTACATTCACTCTCACAAGTGAATTTGCAAACAAATACATTATGTTTATTCCTTATATCCTTATACTACGGTGGTCTGTGTGCTGGATTTGAAATGGCATCTATATTATGTCAAAGTGCCAAAGGCTTCACTCTGCATACCTGTGGTCATAACGAGGACATATCTATCATTAGATGCCAATCAAATGGAAATCAATTTTTGTGTATTCAAGAGTCCCTAAAAGTCGATTTTTAATTACCTCCTGTACCGCACTGAATGAAGATAAATCAATCCTTGATTTCATTCACCCTGTTTGATTCCCATAGCTCATGTTCCTCCACTCGCACCTGATTTTAATTAGAGAGACACTCTTGACTGCTACGTATTTATCTTAGCAAGATGACGGCAGACGGTACATTACTCGTATTAAACAAAACATTCAAGTAGATGTATGTATCTGAAAACATTACAGCTGAGAAATGTGCCACTGGCATATTTCTGCTCTAACGTCTCTATGCCTACAACAGCTGTGCTGTGCTCTGTCTAATCAGTACAATTTGTGACGTCCATTGACTCTAGCCTGGTCTGACCTGAAATGATTTTGGCCTGGGGGGGACGGGGTGCCGTCCGAATTTGGACGGCAATTGAGCTGATCTGATTTGATCTCACCGTGTCGTCATCCCTGGCCCTGCTGTCACATCATTTGGAGCGACGCCCACCTCGAAAGGTTGACTCCCACTTTTAGGCCACCGTGGCTAACAAATTAGTCCAGGCTTTCCGTTTTCACGCAAACTTCTGCCTACTCATACGCCTTGAGATTGTACAGTATGATCTACTGGTATGGCAACTAAAGTAAAAATAGTCATAGTTTTCTCAAAACTTGATAGGTTTACAAATGGGTTGGTTTATTCGAATGCTGTTGACGTGGCTATAATTCTGGATGCGTATTCTTTTTACATGAACATAATATAACATCATATATGTGAATGTCTCTGACATGTATAACAAACAAATCAGTTGAAATTTGAGCAAGTTAAAGTTATTTAAATACATGCCCATAGATACATTGTTATGCTGCACCTCAGTAAGATGACTGACACGTAACGACGACACTCTCCATTGTCTGGCAGCACGGCGAGTCATTTAGCTTTCCTATATATACCGGTATATATCTATGGTAGTAATTACCTGCACTACAATACCCTGTTGTGCTATTACAAAAACGATAAATAAAATAAAAATGAAATGACCAAAATATCCACGTGTGTGTGTCTCAAAGAATAGAATACCAATGTCTGACATACAGTAATTCACGCATCCTACTTACTGTAGGTTACGGTTTGGGTTTTGTTCCACGATTCTGAATTCCCATTGACGTGTAAAATCGCAGCATATAATTACTGTCAACAGAAAGAAAACGCTAATTTATAATATTTTCAAATATGTATCAATTATGATTAACAATACATGGTCAGCTCAGTTTGTACAGTTTGTGTCTTTTTTGCACCACAATTGTTCTATGCCACAATATTACGCATCTCTATGGAAATTCAGAATGGGGGAACAAAACCATGAACCAAGGGATGAGCAAATAGCAGACAGCTAAAGTACACCGTATTGTGACGTCTTTAACATTTTCATTTTAATGAAAGGAACAAGAAGCACTCAGGCTAATTACAATAGCCCTGTGTATGACTATGAGTAACAAAGCAGATGGGTTGAAAACTTGCAGAATAAATTAAAGTGGGAAATGGCTGCATGTTTTGGGAAATAGAAGATATTTTTACTTCAGATTAGTTTCTATGGAAGAACTGACAAAGGTATACTGTCACTGTGGGGTAACTTAATATCGGACATTGTTGTGGTATTGAGGGATTCCACACGCAATACCTTTATTTTGACACACAGTGTCAGATTTATTGCGCTGTGTTGGCGAGCGCAATTCTTGTGACGCAAACCCTTTGCCTGTGTGGGCAAATGTTCAATATTTGCTTTCCCACTAGCAGTTGACATAGTTGCCTCGCAGGATCTGTTCATTCAGCCTGGCTTGTTCACAGTTTGCTTTGTTATGTCACTATAGGAGTAAAAACTGTAATAGCCGAATTGCTATCAGAACTATTCATTAGAATTCCCCTAATTACAACTTCAAATGTAGGTGATGTTCAGTGATAGACTTGATTAAAGGAGAAATCCATACCAAAACACTGTGGGCATCCATCTACCTTGATCCCTGTGACAATATATATTTTGGCCTTGGGTTTTTGAAGAAAAACTTGGGTTGGAACCCCTGTGACAAGAGTTTTGCCCTGAGTGATTGGAGAGGAAAGTGTATAACAGGGTCATTTATGACAAAAATCAAGCGCAATATGAACAATGTCAAGGCATCGTTCCCCAGTAGTGTTTTCTGAGTGAGGTAAAAAAAAAATGGGAGCGCATTTCCAGCCAGTGGATAGCTCCACTGATTTTATTTTTTGTCCTAGCGACTCAATCCATTACCACACACACTGTATGTATCCTTTTTATTATTATTACTATTTTTTTTACAATTACCGTAGTGAGGAGGAGGCTGCTTAGATTTGGCTTTGGAGTTGGGCAATAAAGATGTCGAGAGTGCCTCTGATAGTGGACAGTACTTATTTTATTTATCAATAGGTAACTTCACTTTGTCGCTCTCCATGGTGGTGTTTCAGGAAATTGCCCACGTCCAGAGCAGCATTTTCTTTAATAGAATGCCGATTGCATTACATTTAAAAGGAATGGCTGCCTCTTTAGTGTCTTGCTGTGGCTAAATCCCAATATAGAATTGTCGGTAAAAATAAGCAGTGGCAATTGGAGGGAAAAATGCTTTGTGTGAAGTCTGTGAACATGCCCTTGTGGGGAAATGGCTTAATTGCTTTAAGTAATGAAATTGTCTTGTGTGTGTGCGTGGTTATTTCTCTATTTTCCACAGTTTGTGAATGTGTCGGGAGAATCCAGCGTTCCTCTGGACCTGAAGCCTAGGCTGAACTACACCCTGCAGACTCGCTGCTCAGGTCCTGGTCAGCCTGGTGTTTGGAGTGACTGGAGCCAACCCTATCATATCTACCTTGACAGTAAGAAGAACGTCTGCCTTCCATTCCAAGGCTTTATTTTGGGCAATTCAATTTTATTTTCAACATATTATTCACCATGAGGAAAAATATAATCATTTGGAGAAGACCATTTTAACAGTCTCTTTATATTCCACAGAGCTTTCTCTTTGCCAGACCTCCAGTGATACTATGATTATATGGTACATTATAATTGTTTGTTTAGGGTGGGTATTAAACAATTACATTGTTGGTATGGTGGGTTAATTACAGTATTAGAATGAGCTGGATAATAGTTAATATAAATACAAGAATTAGAATCCCTCAGGAGTTAGACAGCCATTCTGCTATTCATCAGGAAATCAGTATTGTCTCTGCTTCTCTGTAATGGATGCTCTAATTGTGAGTGGCATTTTAAAATGAAGGTGTTAGAAAGAAGTGCACAATAATTTCCAGTACACATACTCTACAGTGTGGTGTATTTCAGATGACAGAAGAATATTCAACTTGTCATTTGTTGTATCATTTTAGTGAACAGTTATTAGAAAGTTATTAAGTTAAAGGATGGTTGTATTAGCTTGTAACATGGGCTATGTTGTGGGCTATGTCGACTTTCATTCTTTAAAAAGTTATTTCAAAAGAACAACCTAGATTCAGTTCAACAGAGATCTTTCATCGTCGGCAAGCCTTCATGACCTTTAGATTACCCAACCAACATATTAGTAGACTGACACAGTGGAATGAATCACTGCCTTCTGTTATTCAGTGGATCTCATAAAACCATAGCCTTCAGTTTAGTGGCATAATAAAAATATGTTATACTGTAAGGCATTTATGAATTTGTTTAGCCTCCTTCTGGCTAGTACATTGCAACAGTCAAAATGCTATCTGTAAATTACCCAGAGTGTCGAGGGGCCGATTTAAAGACTACAGTTTTTTGACCCCATCTGTTGGTGAAGCTTTGAGCAGCTAATCTCAGACACTGTGAGACTGATCAGTACAACTCCTAATCCATAATTTTTCTCTTAACTCTTGAACCGTAGGGCGTGCAAACAAAAATGCCTGCAATTTTTTTTTTTCATTAACACACATTTTTCCTACTGTACCTACAGGTTATGTCCAATTATAGACCCCGTAAAAAAATGTAGAGACAGTTGAATGGATCCAGCTATTATTAGAAATAAGCGTACAGCACACTTTTATAGTTTTCTACTACGTCCAGAGACAAGGCGTTCCATTATTTATGAGTGTGTAGGATTCACCCAGCATTGACCTTCATTATCTCTCAGGTAGATTTAATGGCATGTCAATGCTAAACCATAAAATCGTCCCCAGCCGGCCAGCGGTCGTTTGCTTTAGCCATTCACAAAGACCTCGATCCAGTAGGTCAAAGATACATAAGGTCTGAATCAGAGGCCAGTCATAATTAATCAGAGGCCAGTCATAATTAGCTTAATTTAAATAAATTATATTGCCAGCTTTTACATTTTAATGTTATTTGTAAGCTACCATACCGTACCATATACAGAACAATACAGTTACCATTATCTGATGTTGTGTATCTAGGTTCTGTGACACCTACTGAGTGTCAATTTGATAATTCACTCATTTAAATGCTTACTACTTAGTGCTTTCTCATTATCCAGACACTTGCCACTCACTTTATGCATACACATATTATCTATTAAGGAAAAAAGGGAGTTCTGATTTGCGTTTGTTTAATGTCTGAATGTGCATGTGGTTTTCGATTATTTGGAGCTGCATTAAGTAAACTTCCAGAGTCTGCTCTGGTCTGTTTGAGTCATGGTGGTGCAGCAAGCTGATTTGTGTATGTTTCTCATGATGAGTAATTGATTCAGAGGTTAAGAATTTAATGAGGTGACACACAGCCACGCACACACCAAGGTGGGAGTTGAGTTTGACTCATTTGAATGAGGTGAGCTTCCAAGTGATGAGATGGACAGAAAAGTGCTTCCCTGTGTTGTGAGTGCTCATTAAGAGTTGCAATTAAGAGCAGAGTAAAGATTAGTTTTGCCGAGACTTTATTAGAAATAAACATAATACATAAGCAGCTCTTGAATGATATGTGGCATCAGTAAGTCGGTGTAAGGAGGTAGTGTGTTGGATGTGTATAAGCAATTATGGTGAGATGTGGAAAAATGCTCCTCAGAGCACAGGTCAGGTAATTCTTGAGGGCCACATGTCGTCATGACACATGTCGTTTACACATCTACCGTATATTAGGAATGGCTAAGAGCCAAAGCCAATGCTATGGCACAACTGCTACAACCATGCAGAATGAATACAACATTTAAGAAACCACCCAAAAAATAACAACTCAACAAGTCCCCCTGATGAGGAAGCATTGTTTCTGCCAAGTTAGCCAAACAACTTGACCGTAATCATACCCACGATTGTACATCACATGGGGAAAGCACTAAACAATCATCATTGATGGATGATTGGTAACTCGCTGTGCCATTGTGACCAGCAAAAACACTGGTCACACTCCAGCAGTCTGTTGTAAACACAAACAAAACTGAACCAAACATAAGCCAACCCCAGCCAACTGAGCTATGACTCAAAACTTGGTCAGCTGTAATTCATCTTTACCAAAACCGGTTCTAATCTAAGATTGACACCAAACTAACTATGTTCACAGTTGTAATGATTGCTTGTTAAAGGGCGACACAAGATGGAAGTCCACGCAGTAAACAATAATAAACAATAATAAACAATGGTGAGATAGAAATATTGGTAAGAAACACACGCAAAAAAAGTGGCACACAGCCCCAGGCCTCCATTCATCATCTACTCTGCCTGCCTTAAAAAATCGCAACGGAAGTAAGCGTGTCAGACATGCCAGACAGACATACTGTCAGGCGTGCCACCACAACTTGCACACGTAGCTCCTTAAACAAACCAAGACAACAGAATGTACTACCATACAGCTCAGCAGGATAATGAAGTATTATTCTTTCATCTGGAACAACAATGTTTAACCTAACACCCACTCACTGTCTCTTCAACGACATGCGGTTTCTCAGTTTTCTATATGAAGCAATCCGAGAAAAAAACGCCTACAGAGAGCCTGTGTATGTCAATTTATGTAAAGTAGTTGGCTACATTTTACTTCACTTAACTTTACTTTATTTGTTTATTTAGACGGGACAATGCATATTAATGGATCTTATATAAATGCAAGGTAAATACACCGGATTTGGCAAAAATGCTAATTCTCATCTGCAGTCCCCCACATAAAAACAAGCAAACAGTACCTCTACTAGGAAACAAAGAATTACACACACTCATTTATTTTTCTTTTATTTATTTATTTATTTATTTACAAAAAGAAAAGCAAGTGAAAAATAAAAGGAAAAAAGGGCACATTCATTCGTACAGCTATTGACAAATTTAAATTTGGGTTTAAATCCTCTTAGTCCTCAATTAAAATCAATAATTATACTTCTTATAAACAGAATATTTTCCCCATCTTTTGCGATAAAGATCCGTCCTTAATCTAATTCTGTAAGCAACCCAGCTGTTCCATTTCTTCGATAACATCTATTGTGTCCCGCCATTGTCTATATCCTGGGGATTCTTTTTTAAGCCAGTTCTTAGTGGTAGCTTTTTTCCTGTGATCAAAAAGATCCAAACTAGATGTTGATCTCCTGAGTAACCTTATTGTTATATTTTAGGATGGAAATTATAGGCAATCTTCTTTTGTCAAAAATAGGTCATTCCATATTGAACAGCTATGAACTGAAAAGAGGTTTGTACCAAAAGCTGTTTGCCAGCTCAGGACAGCAGTCCACAGTCCTCTCTATAGCAGTTGCCCTAGTTCTGGTCCTTCTATCAGGCTTCCTTTTTATGAATCCTCTTAGGGTAGGTGGACACAGACCATGTACTGCAGGGGTATTCAATTGGCGGACCGTGGGCCAAATGCGACCCACATATTTTTTTAGGGCTAATGAAAGTTACAGGTTTGATGTTTGCGAGTGTGAGTTTACCATAATGACAGTAATATTTAATCATATTATATCATATTCCTTTGGAGAGAAAGAGCACTAGAGCACTCTCAGTGCAAGTGTGTGTGTGTGTGTGTGTGTGTGTGTGTGTGTGTGTGTGTGTGTGTGTGTGTGTGTGTGTGTGTGTGTGTGTGTGTGTGTGTGTGTTCTCCCAAAGGCTCACTTGTGTAACCCAATGTGCGTTAGCCCACTCATCTTGTGAAGTCCGTTTGACTTGTGAAATCCAAAAACTGGACGCCACAAGTTTTTTTTGTTTAAAACAAGTTATTATGCCCACATGGTGCTATGGTGTGATTTTTAGGTCGGAATTTATAAGTGCGATTTTTCTTAGATTCGAGTGTGTGTGTGTGTGTGTGTTTGTGCTCGCGGACCCCCCTGGAGGATCGACCATGCTACTGCAGAATCTGTGTGTTCTACACACACCTAGGGGTGGAGCCAAACGGACTTCACAAGATGAGTGGGCTAACGCACATTGGGTTACACAAGTGAGCCTTTGGGAGAACTCGTCCACTGTACTGACGGTCCACAACCATCTAGTAGAAGTGTTGCGACATTGAGGGGTCCGAAAGTGAGCGCACGAGCTGCTGTTCATACAAACTGGAATTTCAATGAGGGTAGCGCAAATAACAGCTATTATAGGGCATACGTGCGACAACTGTTTTAAAGTCGCCTCTTGTAGAGTAACTACTAAAGACTCCGTAGCCTAGTTTTATGTTTATGTATCTAAAATAAAGGGATTTAAGAATATTGAAGCTCAGGTTGTCCCCATTGTCTATTCAATAAGTAGAAGAGCCGCCATTGGACTGGCCCCATGAAGTGGACGGAGTTGTCGTAACTCTGTCTATACTCCATGTTTCTGATGCAATCGGAGAATTGAGAATTGCATACAGGCGCGAGGCGCGAGGAGCACGAACTCTGCAAACAATTCTTGACTCCGAACGTACAACCCTCTTGAACTCCGTGACAGGTAAAGTAATGTGTCACTTTGCAAGTTAAATACAGTTTTCAACCTGTTCTCCTTGAGGCTCCTCCTCATAGGCTTCTATAGAGAATGGGGACAACATAGGGAGTCCTGAAGTAGGCAGAAATGCACTGGATGCAGGCGACAGCCGCAGTTTAAAACATTTGCACATCTAAAATAATTCTTCATGTTTCCCTTGCTGGAAACATCATTGTGTCCCTCTTCGAGCTAGCAGCTCAAGCACTCATTTTCTGACACCTTAATGTGCAAAGCTTACTACAGTCGGAGACCTCACGTTGACAGAGAGGTAGGAGGAGGCTGCCCAGTAGCCTAAGCAAGGCATGGTTTAACTTTCTCATTTAGTTTTCATGTTGTTTAGGCCAACAGTGTTTTTGGGCACCGTGGTATAATGTAGTCTAGAATTAAAATTATTGCATATAGCACAGAGCAGCTGAATGTCCCTTTTCTTCTACCGCTCTGAATGACTTTGTTAAAACACCTCGTCGGATTCTACGGGTCTCAAAGCTGCTGCTGTTCAGATCTGCAGTAAATTAATGAGAATGACGCGGACAGAAGCATGCGTCCCGTGCCTCCTCCTCCACCACCACCTCCACCACCACCACCACCACCATATCGCGCCGCGTTTCTTTTCTGTTCTATTCAGTAAATTAATGAGAATGACGCGGACAGAAGCATGCGTCCCGCATGCGAAACGAGGAACAAGACGGTCACTGTAACATGGGGAGGTGGAGCTGCAGGCCCGGATATACATTTCCCCGTGAGGGGGGCAGCTGAAATGGCAGTTGGTTTAGTGGTACCACAATTGTAGTTAGTAGAAGTAGTACTGTTTCAAATCATTTAACTATAAGCACTTTGAAATGTCTTTGAAGTTTGGGCCGTTCCATTATGTTTGTTGGGGCAGTCAGGGTGTTTAGGGGGCATTACCCCCCCCCCCCCCCCCCCCCGCGCCTATGCTTAGATCCGGCCCTGCTTCTTGCGCGAGCGCAACAGAATCAGGGAAAGGACAGCCGTGTCTGGATTCTATTATGACTGGTGTAATGCATGCTGATGCCAGTCACACTTCAGGGGAGTAGAAAGAACATCCGCGATTTTAATTTTTATTTTAGAGGATGAGGGGGGGTGCAGACAGCACGAGTCTGATCAGAGCTGCCGCCGCCGGTTAGGAACAGAGTCATCTAGTATTATTATTACATTATGGATTTGGAAATATGTTGTATTAACGCTGTATTCAGGGCATGTGGGAGAAGCCAGTATATATTTCCCAGTGACAATGAGAAACTATATTTATAGCGTAGACTAGATTACAGAGATGAAGTGAGTTAAATTAATGTGTTGAATCCGAGAAGAATCGGAGACTTTCTTTGGAGAGTAGCCTAAGGGTTAATAGTGTGAGCCGCTGCGCCGATGGCCCTTAATGGCCGTCTATTGTTCTCTTAACGAGCCTCTTTTGTTCTGTCTGTAAACACTGCACGCCCCCCCCCCCCCCTCCTCCTCCTCCACGCTCTGAGCTCAGTTTTATCACACAACTATTTTCTTGGGGATTCTGATTCCCCTAGAAAACTTAGCGCTGAGCTGATGTTTGCATGCAGCCCAAATTAGTGGAGAAACAAACGCTCAAAAAGAGGCTTAGTTTTTGAGGTACCCCTCCCTGGGGTATAACAAAACGGGATACCGTTTTTTCATAACTTTATGATGTCCCCTTATGAAATGGATTGTCCTGAGATTTACTTTTCTGCAAAGGTCATGAAATTGATCCATGAAGCTACTCAACACCTAAGCAAAAAACGCCTAAACTAAAAGTTGTCAATACTTTGCCATTTTTACCTGATGCTTATTTTTACATCATATTTGCACAGATTGTCTACAGGTAGTGTGCCTACATCCCAGAAGAGCAAAAAAAAAAAAAAAAAAAAAAAAATCAGCCTACTTTGGGTCCAGGACTTTTACCTATATGCTGTCCCCGTTCTCACTAGAATCCTATGTAGAAAAGCCTCCATAGGACTGACCACTTCAACTGAACGAGTTTGTGTGTACTTTCTCTGGTGTGGCTGAGTTGTGCAGCCAGTTGTATGTTGTTGTTGTTGTGAGTTTGATCTTGAAGTGAAGCCAGTCAGGTAGGCTATGTAATGTCAGATGTGTCATGTGTGGACATTAGACAAAAAAAAAAAAAAAAATATATATATATATATATATATATATATATATATATATATATATATATATATATATATATATATATATATATATATATATATATATATATATATATATATATATATATATATATATATATTAGGCTTCTTGTTGTTGTCAAAGCTCACACATGGATGTACAGATCGTCTCTGCAGAATTGCTCACATAGGCTATATGATCAGATTTTGGGCCAGCCAAAACTCTTTGTGGACTGACACTGCAGTCAGTGGTCTTGCTGCTTTTTTCTTTTAAGTTAAAGGGGAATTCCACACATTTTAAATGTGTTACTGTCATTAATATACCTTAGAAATGTTGTGTGGACACAGTAAAAAGGTTCCCCCATTCTGTTTCCTAGGAATGGTCTGAAGAAAATCATTAGCATGGTGAAACACAACTTGATGACACCATCAACGTGTTTCATCATGTTAATGATTTTTCTGTGTATGTATTTTCCTCAGAGTGTATTAATGGAACCCAATGGACCCATTGAGGTTCATTTGGTTCCATTTGTAGCCTACACAGAAAGAAATCGTGAAAATTGGTGGAATTCCCCTTTAAGAGGCTGTAGATTTACAGTACAATTTAAGCACAATTGAATACAATAACTGATAACTGAGTGGATGACACTAAAGCTTACACTTGTTGATATCAACTGTAGATTCAACAAATCTACAGTTGATTTAGTTGATTCAAATGTATTTTGGTGGACATTGACTCATTGTATTGAGTGATTTCACACTTGCTAAGGGTGAATGAACTGCTGTGTTCACACTGCATGAGTGGATGCAGCAAGAAAATGATTAAAATATTTAACAGCATCAGCGCTCCGAACTACTGCAGCTTTGCATTGTTTGCAACATCAAAGCGGATTCCAGTGACTGCACATGTTTACAAACAGCACTTGTTGTGAAAGTGGCCATGTGTACAGATTTGTGTTTGTTATCTTTTAGATCAGCTATTTTCAAATGGCTGTTTAAATTGCACATTAGTTGAGGTGGAGTGTTATGGCAAGAACAGTTTTCAGAAGAGATTTAGTTTCAGTCACATTTGAGTCACAAGTGTTAGTCTAGTTGTAGTCAACAAATCTACAGATGATTCAAATGTAATTTGGTGGACCTTGATGCCATCGTACTGAGTGATGGGTGAAGGGTGTTTTTTCCACCCTTCTTTATGCCTCTTAACTCTGGTCTTACTCAGGGTTGCTGGTTCGAACCCGGGTTCCCCCAGAGTTAGTGTTTTTGTTTCTCCGAGCAAGACACTTAACCCTTAATTGCTTACGATGTGCTGTTCTGCTGCCATTGGTGTGTTATTGGTAATTAGGATCTACCTGTAAAGCACCTTGTATAAAGGTGCTATACAGTATAAATGCACCACTTGCCATTGATGTTTGTTTGTATGTTTGAGTGTCGGGCTAAAATGTTATCAAATGGTGGTCTGTGGTTCAAATGCTGAACAAATAGTGTGCCCTGGTATGAAAAAGGTTGAAAACCACTGAATAAAGCCAGAAACAGATGTATACAATCTATAAGGTTTCTATTGTTAAGTTGTGAGCTTGCAGGTTGGTTATTTTCACTGAACAAAGTTAACTTAAACATTAATAGGCTACCAATGATAATAGAAAAAATGACAGACAAGGTAGGTCTGTTTTTATTGTTAATCTTGTCCTTATGGTATGTTGAGTCTCATCTTTCATTAGCTTTCCATGCAAACTTCAGTCTGCAAATGAGCATAAATTTACAAATTAAAAACATGTGAATTGTCATTCATGCTGGTGGGCAAGCGCATGAATTGTCATTCATGCTGGTGGGTATTCAATTACGGTTCAGCTTGCCCACCAGCATGGCGCACCTATGACACGCCATTGTTACCTTATTGTAGGCTTTTGTTTTGGCATGAACTCATTGAAATATTTGACTATTTGCATTACTGTATGCACTGTTGAATTTAGGCTAAAATTTATAAATTTAGGCTGTCTTGGACAGTCCATACTTCCTATTAAGTGGTACTATCTTGCTTATAAGGTACAATTCCATCACATTCTGGCAAAAAAAAAAAAAAAAAAAAAAAAAAATGGCCTTCTGTCCAAAAAGTCCAGTTCATCCGTGTGGTGGGGGGCTCAGAGTGTTTCCACTAAGGTAAATAGGCTTTCTAATGACACAAGACGTATTTATTTTGGTGAGTAGGTACAACATTCTTTATATATCCACTAGAGAAGAGAGGCTGGTCGGGTGGATTAATGGCCGATTGCACAGAAGAGAAGAGCAGAGCTCCGATGCAAGTCAGACTCAGAAGCAGCAGAGCTCTGGACCAGAGCTACATGCACTCTACTTACTTGGCATAATAGGAGCATATGCAAATCGTTTGGAAAACTTGTACAGTATAGATCAATACAGGTGTCCTCTGGTGATGAGCTTCACACATTCTGATCAGTCAGACTGAGAGTGAATGGACAGCAGACAGTGTGAATGGTTGTTTGGTGGAATTTGCTAATTTCTTATTGTTCCAGGACTGACTCAATAGTTTGCATTCAAGTTGAAATGCTTAGCAACATCTCAAAGGTAAAGGATTTCCATACATGTTGCACACGACACTGCAGGAGTATCGGTTGTAAGCACTGAACTTATCATACTAAAAGGGCCTCATGCAAATTGGTTGTCTCATCCATCCAGTAGGGTTACACACCTGGCCTAACCAATTCTCACCCGCCATTAACAATGGGATAGACATTCCCCACAACTTCCTAACGTTTTTTTTGACCATGCAACATAATAGGATAACCTTCAGAGAACACCAGTGGTAGTTTGCATTGATCCCTACTAAAGGCTGATTAAACACACATAGTCTGCCCAATGCTGTGCTCTATATGTGTTTTGAATGGTTTTAATGTAAATACATATTTAAGTTGCAGTTCCTTTAATTTGATTTGAAAATAAGTTATTGGTTCTCTAGGTATTTTTATTTTTTTACATTTTAGAGGATGACTATTGTCTTGTACAACATACATTATACAGCATGTTTCCCCTCACTTCCCGTAAGTTACTTAGTTACAATACATTGGCATTTGTACATATATTTAAAATATGTACAGAATTAGTAGCATAGCACTGGCAAAGGTCACATGAGCAAAATGTTTGCTACTTTTTAAAGTAAGCAACAGTCTAAGACACTGACTTATTGAATATTTCTACAGTAAATAAATTATGCAATACAATAGCTCAAGAATCTGATAGTCTGGTGCCTGGCCCTGGTGAGAGCAGGATTGAACCTGGTGAGATGATGGCCTGGGACAGAGGTCAACAAACAGAGCAGCTGTCATCACCACCATTATGTTTGCTATAAGATAGTGAAATGAGTCTATTTACAGTTTGATGTGTTTAGTTAGAGCTAGTGCTCTTTGTATGAAATGCAGAGGTAAGCTGCGCCTATCACTGTTGAAATTGTGAATTTGATGTAGGCTAAACATGCATCATGATGCAGGAGAATTTACACCACATAGATTTGCACTCTGTATAAATAGCAGAAGCTGGCTATGTTTTGTGACATTTTGACCTTACTTGCATGTGAATAAGCCTACAGTTTAATACAGTTATTGCCATGTACATTCAGGATAGTTTGCACAGAATCCACCTACTTTCCCCTCTTTGTACTGTATATTTCTCCTTTTCACTATGGTTTGCTGCTTCTGGCTTTATAGAAGTAAATGTTTTGTACATCTCTAAATGAAATTAACAAGTTGGCCTTAAGTATAATGCATGGTGTGTAGATTCAGTATTTTCAGTTGACTAGTAGGCCTACTGCATGCACAAATAAAATTCATTCATTCATTCATTCATTCATTCATTCATTCATTCATTCATTCATTCATTCATTCATTCATTCATTCATGACATAGTCCTCACATCAAAATAATTATAATTACCCCAGCTATATTCTTTAACACTAAAATATATATTCATCTCATTCAAGTCATCTTTAAGAAGCAAGTATTTGGCTGGAACATACTATTGTACACATTTCACACCCCATATTGATGTATACATGAATCCATCGTAGTGACTAATTGCCCATGATAATAGTAGCAAACGCTGCATTGTAATGCACATTGCTGAAACGATTGAAGACAACAGGGTATAGCTCTGTGTGACCACATTACTCTTGTGTCTTTAACCAGATCAACACGTATATATTAAACATACTATATGTAGTGCTGTTATGTTGCATTATAAGGTAAATGCCTCTGTGGTGACGTGCTCACCACGTTGATGCACATATAAAAAACGAACGTGGACGTTGCTGTTCGCGTTCATTTTTTATATTTACAGAAATGGTTCCAGTCGAGTATCCGACCAGAACGAACCTTTATAAGCAGACCTATTGCATAAATAAAATCGCGAATCCAACAGTACAAGAAGAGACTGCGAGAAAAACCTGTGTGCTAGAATACATCAACGGTTGCACTTTCTTAGAAGACTAAGGCCCTTTCTCAATTCCTTTTTTCAACCCTACCCCTTAACCCTCAACCGTAGCCCTTGTCCCTTGTCCCTTCCCCTTGCCTCTACAAAATGAGTGCCAAGGGTTAGGGGGATAAATCATCCCCCTAGGAATTGGAATGTCCCTAGATATCGATTGCCCCTTATACAGTACCCCATGATATAGGTGATATTCTCAGAATATAGCTGATCTACAAGCTCACTATTGGCAACTGGTTCCCAAACTTTATGTCAAGGACCCCCAAAAAACGAATTTGCCCATGGACCAATAAAAGAAGGCTTTAGCAGTGATTCTCAAATCGTTTTACTTTAAGGACCCCGAGTTTGACATGCATTACTCTATGGACCATTTGTTTACTCTGAGTTACAGACAGGGATAAGGGTTCATTTTGTTAATTCAACCGTGTCCCCAGGCCCCACTTGAGGAGTTCCAGGGGGTTGCTTAATGAAAATTATAGGAACCAAATGGACCTTTATGTCTGTTTCTCAGAGTTAAATAAATATCTTCCCTTATGGGATCCTCTAGCATATTCCTTCGGGGTCCACAGGCAAATTAGTGTCCATTTGAGGGACCTTCACCACAGCTGTACATTACAGCTCTCTACAGTTATATATTATATTAATGATTCTTGGACAGTTATTAACCAGGTGTTCTTGCTAGCTGTAAGACATTCATCATCTACTCAATGCCTGAATTGTAATTGTAGCCTACTATGCAAAATGCCATACAGGGTTAGAAAAAGGAAAACAATGTACAGTATAGAATTAAGGGCCTGGGGTCACTGTTTATTGTTTTTAACATAATTAAGAAGTGATTCATAACTGGAGTCATTTTCAATCATTTCATATGTTATGACAAGCTAGTGTTGTGCTTTGTACAGTATGGATGAAACATTTCAAATTCAACAACATTCAATGCTGTTGAATTCATCTCCAGGTTGCACAGTAGCTTGCAGTCTGTTCCATAGCTGGTTTGCCTGCAGGAAGAAAAAAAAAACATCATTTATAATACGTTTTGCAACTTTTACAACTTGCTACAACATTCAGGGATCGTTTGTGCGTCCATCCACACATGACAGAGCGGTCAGGACATGCGGATTTGCATAACATATCATACCGAGTAGCCAATATTAAGCAGCATCATGCACGTAATAATAGTTCAAAACTACAGAATGTTGACATCGTAATGGGTGTCGAGGTCGGACTGATACGTGCTGTTAGCTTGCAGAAGAAAGAGTTCTTTGACCACGAGCACCAGAAAATAGTAAAGCCGATACAGCTGATAATACAGTCAAGTTGTATAGCGAGCGACCAACGCTGTAGAAATGCAGCGCGTCGGCCCGTATCGTTAGTTCACATTAGGTAAACATTAACCACTTCTAGAGATTGCGATATTTCGCAATGCAGATTGATAACACGTTGGAATAGCATCGGCTATTGTCATATTTTTCTTAAGAAAAAAACGCTTCTTACCGCGTCTGACTTCCGCACTCTGTGATGTCCCTTGGTTTTAAGTCGGGTCGCCGTTTGGCTCCGTTTCAAGGGGTAAAATCCCCGCCCTAGCCCTTCCCCTCGTCCCTTGCTAAGAGAATTGGGATAACACTACTTTTTCACGGGAACGCGCATCAGCGAGGGTTAGGGCCAAGGGCGAGGGACAAGGGTAGAATTGAGAAACGGCCTAAGACTATTTGGAGTAAGTACGAACATAATGCTGATATTCTACAGAGCTAGTATTGAGTCAATAGTGAGATACGGTATCGCCAATTGGTTTGGAAACCTGACGGTTAAGTTTAAGTCAGAACTCCTGAGACTGGCTAAAACGGCGGGGAAGATTATGGGGATGTCAACACCTCCCAACACCCCACAGACCATTTTTGAGCAAGCCACCCTAGGGCAGGCAAAGAAAACTGTGTCTGATCCCTCTCATATACTGTACCCTGAGTTTAGGTTACTGCCGTCAGGTAGGAGGTACGAGGCTCCAAAATGGAGATATAATAGAATTAAATACTCTTTTGTACCTATGTCCATTTCACTCCTCAATAACTCTCTTGCAGAGGGGGCAAGGGGAGGAAGGAGAAGACTGTGAATGTTGCTATGATGCTGCTGGAACTGTACTAGTTTTTTGGTACCGCTGTATTTATTCTATTTATATTCTTACTACTACTTAACGAAGCACTACTTATGGAAGGTGCTATGCAAGCCTGATGGGGTGCACGAGTCACTACTATTGTGTTGTACTGTATTGTATTGTCCTGCATTGTCTTACTTGTTGCTGCAAGTCTGTATGTCCAAGACAAATTTCTCTCACATGACTAAATAAAGTAACCTTGAACCTTGAACCTTGATCCTATAGCCCGGGGAACCCGTGCCACGCGATTGGTCGGGGGCGTAGACAATTCTCCCCCTCGCACGCCCATTGGTCTAGAATTTTTCTAATGTTTTAGGTGGGGTTTCCGACGGGTGGAATTTTCTAGGGGGGAGACCGCACCGAGACGCTATTGGCCGATCTCCCCCTGATGTTTTAATGTTGTGGAATTTTGTGTCGGACGAACGGCTGGCAGCGGGTGCCCTATTGTGGGAGTTCCTTCCATAGTTAGGGAACAGGTCATCTTTTTCATCACAAAATCGTACACGTAAATTATACATTTATAAAAAGTAGAGGATGTGATTTGGTCTGTCTTGTCTTTTACCACTACTTTTGACTCGCAATGAATATTTCATGAACATTAATGAGTCAAAATTGGAGTATTGCCAAATAGGCTCTGACAAGTGACTATCCTAAGTCAAGTGTGTAAGAAAACTAGAGGATTTCATAAGTCAAAAGAGAGGAGGGTTTCATAAGTCAAAAGAGAGGAGAAGTGGGTGGAGCCTAAGAAAGGACCCCACAAGTGACGATAATTTTAAGAAGTGGATTTTCGCTCATTTAAACATATTTTTGTCAAATCTGATAGTTACTAATGACACCTGATTTTTTTGGGAGCTGTACGAGCTCTGGAAAGGGTGGATCCCGGAAGTGAGTCTACAGACTAAGATGTCACAAGTGACCCCAAGGGAGTCTGTGTGTGTGTGTGTGTGTGTGTGTGTGTGTGTGTGTGTGTGTGTGCGTGCGTGCGTGCGTGCGTGCGTGTGCGTGTGCGTCCAGTTGCTAGTCATCATTGATGTATATTATTCTGCTCATTACTGTGTACAAATGGATTAAATACATAAATCTGAGCACAGCATGCATTTTGAGAACAGACAAATATGTTTTCATGCTTCGCGAACAATATGCCCCCTGCCTTCACATTCATTGTACTCCTTGTATACAGCACATTGATTGATTGAATATTGAATATTTTATTAGCAAAAATACGATGTTATTATTAAAATGACAAGATGCTTCTTTCCCTTGTCCCATTGTTAATTAAGTCATCAGACATTTTGTGCAATCCTGAAAATTCTATGGAACTCTCTGTGATCTGCGAATTGTGCCATTTAAAAGAAAATCAAATCCTACATACATACATACATACATACATACATACATACATAATTGAAGAGCAGTATAGTGATGCACGCTAAAAGGCGGGGTTTACTTTGAGATGCTTGTCATGCAATAAAGGATTCAAAGAAGAACAGCAAGGCCCCCTTTTTGTTCTGAATATTAGTCATTTGTAGACACTGGTTTCTATGGGGACCAATTAGTGGGTTTCTGGTTTCCTGAGGAGCGGTTAGTCTGAATGCAGCTCTGACAGTATTCACAACAACAACAGGGGCGGATCTAGGCATGGGTATGGGGGGGCAATGCTCCACTAAATGCCCAGTCTGCCCCACCAAATACAATGGCATGCAAAACAACCCAAGATATTTCAAATTAAAGTGCTTATATTTAAAATGATTTAAAACACTACTACTGCTACGAACTAACTACAGCTGTGGCACTACTAAACCAACTCTCTGAGTCAGACCTTTAGCTTTATGCATGCTGCGTGTCTGTTGCAACTTCAACAACAACTGATGTTATTATTGATGCTTTACTTGACTAATAAAAGTCCTGTAACCGAAAATGGTATGGGTGCGGCTTCATCGCCCGTGGCGCGAAGCGTCACAGGCGATAATAACAGCCGCCCCCCCCTACCATTTTCTCCTGCCCCCCCAACTGTGAAATGTTACATCCGTCCCTGAACAACAACAGAGACAAAAGAAGGTGGTTTACTCTATACTGACTAGGATCTGCACCAATATGAAACTGCATTATGCCAAGACTTGAAACTCCAGCATGGTTTTGGTCATTTCCGTAGTGGTTATTCGATGTGTGATTAGTCAATTGATCAATATATTGCATTTTCAATTTTTATATCATTTTATGTCAATATCGACTACAAAGGAAACGGTAAATGTAAGAACATATGAGATGGATTTTCATTATTATCATTATTTTTCCTCAGCTGTGAGCTACATCCCAGAGACGGTGGTGGTGAGGGCAGGGGAGAATGTGACGGTGTATTGTGTCTTCAACGACGTTGACACCAACGCCAGCATGGCTGTGTGGAAACTCAACCTCCGTCCGCTTCCCCACAGACAGTCCAGTCTGCTCAACCATCGGGTAAATACACTAAAGGGGAATTCCACCCATTTTCAACCTTTTAGTATGCCATTAGTATACCCTAGAGGTGCTGGGTGGACATGACAAAAAAGTTCCCCCATTCTGTGTTCCCAAGAAATGGAGGTCTGAAGAAAACCACTAATATCTAACATGGTGAAACATCTTGATGACATCATCAAGATGTATTTTCACCATGTTAATGGATTTCTTTAGAAACAAATGGAACCAAATGAACCCGTTAGGGTTCATTTGTTTGCTTTTGTACGCTCTCAGAAAAAATGTTGAAATTGGGTGGAATTCCCCTTAAGAACTTGGACGTAGCATCTGTAGAAGCTTACAATGTGTGTTGCGACCTTGTAAAGATCTGCTTATTAAAGTCATGCCAAACATAGTGTGCATCTCATGTTTAATTTGACCATCACAGCATCAGACTAGTCTACATTTCCCAAAATGAAATGCTTATCACTTCAGAGAACAATGAAACAAGCCCCTCCAGCTACAGTATACAAATGAATGAGCAAGGGGGTGTATCAAACAAAAGCAGAAACATGGATTCTGGTCCGTTTGCCTCCAAGCAAATCGATCTCTACATTGCACCACTCATCTGGAGTAATCCCTGTCCAATCACCAGGTGAGCCAGGTCACCATGCGTCCATCACAGAGGTTGCAGGGGGTCCTGCAGTGCACCGAGGAATGGAACATCCCTTACAGCCTGATCTATGTAGAAGGTTAGTGGAACGTATATGTTACAGTATGTCGTAATGAATTGCATCTTATTGGTCCATATCATGCATAGGATCAATATCTATATGTAGTTCTACCAGAGCGAACAAAAGTTAAGAGCACTTAAAACGTATTTTATTCAATGGGTTAGTGGACGAAGTCATACAATGATACAGCATTTATATAAACCCTTTATATTTTCGCCCCCCACCCCCCCCCCCCCCCCCCCCCCCCCCCAACAGCACCCCCCCCCCCCCCCCCCCCCCCCCCCACACACACACACACCCCCCACGAGGCTTGCCAAGTAGATAATGCATAAATGTGATTGTATGTATATGAAGACAGGAAATAAAATTATGGCATACAGTTTGGAAGCAAAAGGTGGGTCGATACGGAAGGTAAAAGTTAAAGGTAAATTTTCAAAGTAGTTGGCACTGCTCCTTAGACAATGTACTAGTGTGTAAAATGTACTAGTGACAGGAATGAAGACATACTCAAGACAGCGAAGTAGTTGACCAAAGTAGCAAAAAAAGCAAGTGTTTTTTTTCTATGGATCTAAACTGGGGCACTGCATGTTGCTGCGTAGCTTTCCTGACAACAGGGTGTGTTTCCCTCTGTGTCTCAGGTGCAGCCATTGATATCAGCTGTCAAACCACTGGAGACATTGATGCTATGATCTGCAGCTGGGAATTCACAGCTGCACCGTGGACTAAGCCCACTTTCCTATCCAGGTAAAGACAGTTCAAACTCACACTGTACAGTTACCTGGTGCTATAGGGTTATGGTGCGTTCACATGGGCAGATGGAGCAGCAGCATATATTATATTATTATATTAGATTTGGAATAGAGTTATGTCCTAACCACACTAAAGCGTCAAGATGCTCTTGACGCATGTCAAGGCATGCCAGCACATGTCCCTCTGGTGTGTACTGTTAACTATACTGTCACAACTTCTGCCACTCGGATTACAATCACTAACACTTACACCATATGGACCACATTGTAGCTTCCAAGCTTCATTGTATTTTATCCAATGCGTACATGCGTATGTGAATGTATTTTGGCAACAAACAAATATGATCAAAAGAAATCTACAGCAATTCTCATCCCAAAGATGTTTTGAAAGATGTTTTGAGATTGCCTCCCCTACAGTATATTTAAGCAGACTTAACTATTGAACCTGAACTCCTATCCAGGAATCAAGGAAAATCATGAATGGTAAATGGTTTCTTATCTAGTCTTCCACCAACTCAAGCACTTCACATTTTATGTCTCACAATCACATAATTCCCACTTATGTTGGCTGCATGAAAGAATATTTTGAATGGAATGGCATATGATGGTTTAATATATGTAAGTAAACCCCATGTGGGTTTGACCTTTTACATTTAAATAGGCCTCACATTTACCCATTTACACACATTGACTCACAGATGGCAGAAACAACCGGAGGCAGCATGCTCGTCGGGAGCAATTAATATTTTGAGTGTTTTTCTCAAGGACACTTTGACTGAGAACCTTCTGATCCCCAGGTGGCTGCCTAATGAGATGATGTTAGTGTTCCTAATCATAGGTGAACCTCTTTTGGTGCTAGTGATGGGAACTATATAGTTAATTTCAGTAAACCGGATCATTCAGGGTCTTTCAGTATAAGGATTCATTCATTGTGTTCCTGGTTGTTACCACTTTCGAGAAGCAGCGGTGAGTGTGTGGGTGTGGGCGGGCGGGCGAGGGGGTTGGGGGGAGTGTGGGGTGTCATAGCACTTCATTCAGGGCTAACGGTAACCCCTTTCCCGTTCTCAGTCGGTCATTCACCGCATCGCATTTGAAACTGAACGGATTGAACGGATCTCTCAGCGAAGAGACCTAGTTAATTTTGTTTCAACAATAACAACTGGTTCATTTGAGCCATTATTTTGTTCATAACGGACACACCACTATTTTAGTGCTATCTACCTACCTATACAGCACCTATCTGTGGGATTCTCTGAAACACCTTTTGTAAAATGCAGTATATACAAATGCAGTATATACAAACATAGAAGAAACATTAGAGGTGCCTAATGTAAGCTGAAGAACAAGAAACAGAACCACCAAAGAACCTTAAGGGACTGATCTTTGTTCTTTCTCATAAGAACCACACTGAACAGACAACATTTTTGTGTGTGTACTCATGTCTACTCCAGAGGGCTAGACACAGAGACACAGAGAGAGAGAGAGAGACTTAATAGGACGGCTGCATGGGCCAAGGGGTTTTGAACTGCATCCAAACCCTGCGACACATTACAAGGAAAGGGTGTGTCCCTGTACCTAACAGTACTGAGTCATCAACTTGCCTCAGTCCTAAGTTTACCCTGTTTTCCTTCACTTCCACATTCCTTCCATTACAGGTGGGCCGACCTACCATGCGAGGTAATGGAGGAGAGGGAGAGAGCCGGGGAGGAGATGGGAGAAAAGGGTGAGTCGGTGTGCCCTCCGGGAAGGGTGGGCGACAAGAAACGGAGCTGCACCATTCAGCCTCTGAGGATGAACTGCTATAAGGTGTGGCTGGAGCTGCTCAGTCCACTGGGCCCTGTTAGGTCCAGACCCATCTATGTCCTACCCACAGAACAAGGTGAGGAGCATGCACACACGCACGCTCACACAAGAAGTTTGTCTTTGATGGAAGTGGGCAGAAATACTCAAGGATGTTGTGATGTGGAGGCTTTCATCGGTTGTGATCTGCCAAATCACTCAGCAGTGATTTGGCAAACAATAAATCGGCAAACAAAAATGTCTTTGTCTCAAGAAGTCCAATACCAGTATTGTGTTAAAAAACAGAGATAAAAAACAGAGAGTTCCGGAATGCTCCACATGCAGTGACAAGTCCTATCCAGGTGCTGAATAAGTAGTGTTCTCACGGTATAAATAAAAAATTAAAGAAAAAAAAATGCTCCCACAGACAGGTTAGGGTTTGGGCTTTCTGCCTGTATTGATAGATTGATTCATTGATGTGAAGATAGAGAGAGAGAAGGGGAGAGACACGCAGTTAAAGGTCGTCATGAACGGAATTTGAACATGCGACCCATTGGTCAGGCCAAAGCCTATATGTGGCATGCACCTGGACCACTATGCCAGTGGGCACCGCTGCATGCAGGTGTTTTAATGCACATGAAGTGTGCTGTTCTGTTAAGTTTCCTTTCATGTTTTTTTTTTCTGTTTGAATACGATTTAGCAAGAGGCTGGGCTACTTTGTGTTATTAAAAAAACTTGAAGACAAAAGTTTGGATATCAGTATTATCCTTTTTTGGTTATTTAATGTTGAGCCTGCTGTAGGTGGCCATCAGTAGTTATTTGGGCGTGATGGGCGGACTGCCAAACTGCAAGCACATTACTATTGAGAGTCCTTTACACATAAGCCACCAATATTCATACATAAAGCACCAAAGGGGACTTATTTTCAGAGTTCTACCGGTATGTTAGTTTAAGGCCTAGTTCTACCAGTTCTTGTGCTTTGGTGAGTTTGGTCACAACTCAACTCCGATCCTCTCTCCCCTGCAGTGAAACCTCACAGTCCGTCTAATGTGAAGGCAGTGACGCAGCCTAGCGGGGCACTCTTGGTTATATGGGAGCCTCCACCTCTTCCTGTGGAAGGTGTCCAGTGCCAGTTCCGGTATCACTCCCCCTCCACTGCGAGGGCGCAGCCAGAGTGGAAGGTATAGCCGCTTTTTATTAGACTGTTAATGTGCAACCCCTCTGCCAGATTGAATGTCATGTTGTATATGCAAATATGCAACAGTGGATTCTGTATAACCTGCCAACATGGTAGATATTAATACTAACTGCTTCATTCTAGGGTCTAAAATGTCTTTCAAGTTTGGCACCCCTAGTGGTCACAAAAACGTAGTGTGGGTGGTGGAAACCTTTGTAAAAAAAAAAGTCAGGAAAGTCAGGTTATGCACTCCAAGGGCTCCATTTGCGTTACATGCTAAACCCCTTATCCCAAATCCCTTATTTTGTTGTTACTATTTTGAAAAACCTTTTGGAATATTTCAACATGTCAATCTATTAACACATTGTGAGCTTGTAGAGTGGCCATTTGAACTACTGAAAAATGTTGTTTTTATATAGTTTAAAAAGGCAAAGAAGTTAAGGGATAAGGGGCTTAGCGGTAATGAAAATGGAGCCCCACGTGTTCTTTGACCCTAAAGACCTCTTGAAGAGTTAATTCACCAACCTGCAATGCAAGACATGATGTCTGTCACAGACACATTTGGCTCTCCTTCCCTGAAACTGTTCACATGCTGTACAGCAATAAATTAAATTCTAAGAAGCATTTTTTATGAACCTTCCCAAATGGAAGCAAACAAACAACATGCTATGCAAGTAGACAGTGCATGTACTGTACCCACTTGGTCCTGCAAAATGACTATCCACATAGTTCCTATTAAATTAATGTTCAGTCTGACCTTGGCAGGTTCAGTATGCCTTTGAAGTGCCATTGTTGGATTGTAAAAGGTTTGTGGAAATTGAAAAACATTCTGTGAAACTTTCTTGTGAATCATTCCCCCCGGGTTATTTCTCATTTGAGCTGCTGAATTGGATGAATTGATTGAGGAAATGGGTAATACAGTGAAGTGGTCATTTTGACATTTTGCATCATGGCGTTCTGAGAAAACAACATGTGCTCTTGCAGATCCAGAGTCCAACGCGTGCTGCAGTGGCAGACGTGGTAGTTCCAGACATGTGCAGGGTATATGTGGTTCAGGTCCGCTGCAAACCCGCTAGCAACACAGGCCACTGGAGTGGCTGGACGGAACCCGTCTACTCTATTCCCCAGAATCGCAGAGGTAGGCTGACGCAAATGGACTTGTGCTGTTGGGTTAGTTAGTTTCACTAACTAGCTTTCAGATGCCAATGCACAGATACACGCAAACTCTCTTGCGCACACGTACACGTGCACGCACACACACACACACACACACACACACACACACACACACACACACACACACACACACACACACACACACACACACACACACACACACACACACACACACACACACACACACACAGAGACAGAACCACCACAACACCATGATTTAAAATATTGTTTCCATCACTGTCTCTTAACTTACCGGTAACTGGTCACATAATGTAAATAGTGTGTGTATGTGTAGGAGACTAACATAAGATTATATAATACGCTATCATAACTTATTACCGTATACTGGATGTTTTCAGCTCCTGATCATGGTCCTGACTTCTGGCGAATTCTTGTGGATGTTCCATACAGAAACCAAACCAACGTCACTCTACTCTTCAAGGTAGATGAGGGATTCATGTGAATTAAAAAGGTGGTAATGTCCTAATTGAGGCTGTTGAAAAATAATGAGTTAATGAATTAATTTTGTTGATTAATTAATAAAATTAAAAATTTTAACGCACATTTTCTCATTGAAAAAAATCGGTAGAGCATGGTTTTACAGAGACATATAGCTGTGTGTCTCCCTGTAACCAGAGCCATAGAGTATACCTCGAGTATAGCTTCTTTTTCTTTTTTAAATGTTCAAATCCTGTACATGTAAACATGCCATATTTTGGACATGTAAACATGCCATATTTTGGACATAGTTCGAATGGTGATTAATCATGATTATATACATTTTGATCCTTTGATTAATCATTTTTTTAATCATTCATCAGCCTTAACCCTAATATGTTTTCCCAATTTAAACAAAATGTATAGCTCAAAAATCCTCCTCTTCATCTTCAGCATCCCCCCATAGGAGGGCAATCCTATTGTGTCAATGGACTTGTAGTTGAGCACCAGGACTCCGGTGGAACTGTGACCAGTGAGCAGATAGAGCAGGTGGGCTCCTACAGCTTTGAGTGGAGCCAGGAAGTGCATACCGTGACTGTGAAGGCCTACAACAGCCTGGGGAGCTCGGAGAGCAACATCAAGATGACTCTGAACAGACAGCCCAAACGTGAGCTATTTACTGTATATTTATTTATATTGTGATGTTTTAGTACTTCCATGTGTGTTTTCTATCTCCACAAATAACCAAGTTTGATCAAGCTTTCATAATGGGAGCTTTAGTGGGAATTGTTCTCAAAACAGCTCGTTTGATGAAAATGCACTGTTGCATTTTCACTTTGTTTACAAAGTCCACCATTGTTGATTTTCCAAGCTGGCCTGGAATGGGAACAAGCCTGTTTTTATCTAGCATCAGTATTATAATGACTCAAATACAAAATAATAATGGATTCAGTACAGTCTATTTTAATTCAGCAATTACAAGTCAGTGACATTAAATGAACAAAGTCAAGACCTGTTACAGTAAATGCAGTTCCAAGCTGACACTGTCAGTGGTCTTTCAAAAATGTATTTCTGAGAAATGGTGAATTTGTAGATGGGTAAAGCACTTTCTGAATCACAACGTTGTAGCTATATATAATTTATTTTCCCTTAATCATTCATTATTATCGGCAACTTTGCGCTACGGTGCTTAATGGAGTCTGCGGCGAAATATGCTCATAATAGGTAGGTTATGCTTTCCTGGCAGAATACAACCTGGAGAATACAACTACACATTAAGGCATGACACTAATGTGGGTCTATGGGAGTTAAAAGCCCTACATATTGGAGAGTCATTCATTAAGTGAAGTAGTTTGTTTGTAGCGCTCTAATTGAAGAAGCAAGAGGGATAATCCTAATAACAGCACTACATGTGCGCACACTGCTGGGATGTTTGTTTACTGAGTTTGTCTAATAAATTGAATCATATTTTCATTAACTAACTAATAAGAATTATAATTGAATTGGCTATTTACAAAATGTCTACAAACCCCACAGAAGTTGTTTTTCAAAGCTCTAGATAATAAGTACCAATCTCCTACAATTTACCCCTGGTTGTAACTATCTTTTTGCACTGTTATATTTCATATGCACTGCGTGAGTGCCTTTACTGATTACAGTAATAGTAAAGTTCATGGGTCATTCGATTCACACATAGTGTATAGTACAGTAGTGTATGTATAGTACATATAACATAACATAACATGTCCCCTCCCTGTGTTCTGCAGGACACTCTGTGCGATCCTTCTGTGTGGTGATTGTCAACAGTACCTGTGCAGCTCTGTCTTGGAGCTTCGTGGACAATAGCTCTGTGCCAGTAGCTATGGTGGTCCAGTGGTCAGCCCTGAGGACACAGGACACTGACAGATCCAACTGGATCCGCCTGCCCTACGCCGGGGCAAGCACTCTGTATCTAAGGGGTACTGTGTATCTAAGGGGTAAGTGTGGCTTGTTACATACAAATGGACAGGCAAAATTGCAGCTAGAGGAGGGCATGGGGGGAGGATTGTATTTTGTTTTGGTGTTTTTGTTGTTTCTTTTGTCCCTTTGAGTTTGTCCTGCATTTTTGCCTGAAAAAGAAAATTGTATGGTTGCACAACTATACAAATAAAGCAAAAAAGCAGCATGATGATAAACACTACATTCTGAATAACATTCCCATCCCCAGATCAACATTTGTACTTCCCTCAAACATCATTCATGTCAAATGATATGTCCATAATTTCTGTCAATTTGCTCTAAAAGGTGTCCAAGCACTAATTGGAAATAACCAAATGCATGAATGAGCTTTATTCATTTATTTAATGAGTTACATTTTGTGTTAATGTCTAATATTTTCTGAACATACTGTACATACGTAATCTTGTTATGGATTTAATCACTTTAAGTCTGCCATCCATATTCTACAAGCTCATTGCATTGACATAATGTGAGATTTCTAGCTACATTTCAGTGTATTTGGTATTTGTCATATAATGAATACAATTATGGCTTAAGCACTTGATGTCATCCCATGTTTCCCCAATTGTACAATACTGTACTCACACACAGACTATGTTCTGAAATTATTTACTGTATCCTCATCACAGGTGATTTCTTTGGTTCTGAAGAGTATAATTTCACCTTATATCCAGTGTTTGCTGATGGAGAGGGAGAGCCAGTGTCCACTACGGGTAAACTTCAACACTTTAACAATATTGCTTTTCATTCCATTCCCCACCACCCCGGTCAATAAAGAATACCAGTATTTACATAGATTAAATGTGTGACCGAATGTGCATGTATTGGAGTATAGTATTCCTTCAGTAAACCAGTCTCTTTTTGTTTTGCAGCCAGCAGAGGAAACCCTGCCGCCTACATGCTGCTGATGATAATCACCTTCCTCTCTGTTGTTTTGTTTGTCACTCTAATCCTCTCCCAAAACCGGTAAGAGCACACCTCACCTCACCATCAGTTAGAATGATTTAAATTTTACATCGCGATTGGTTTGGATCCAGGCTAAATTTTATTATATATTATACTATAAATTGTATTTTTTTTTTATGGATTTCATTGCACAGCACTAAAAAATAAATTATTGTAGGTGCACACACCACTAAAGCCATGCATGGCCATTAAAAAATAGGTTGATTGCAGGGGGCTCTACCCTCTAAAACTATGCATGGTTCATCTTGTTAATTCTATGATTCTATGATGTTTACTAAGACTACATTTTACTGTGATGCCATCAAGAGGTGATAAATGATGTTAATCTCTGTGTGTGGTGAATTAGAATCTAATTTAGGGGATTGGACAAACTGATTATGCAACATTTGAAGTGTGGCATTTAACAGTTAACAAGGGTGTAATGACTCCTGACCTTTGCTGATGACCGTGAGATAAGAGAGAGAAATGAGATCAGGGCATGGATGCTTTATTCCGTCCCACACGCCATTCTGTATAAACTGTATGGTAGCCGCCCGCACAGAGTGCAAAACCCTGATGCTAGCCTTCAAAGCAATAGACACCCATATCTTGCAAGTCTAATCGGGCTGTACGAGGTTCAAACCCTCCCGTGTGCTCAGCTGTTACACAGAGGCTGGAAGTACATTTGCCTTTTGACAACACTCCACACATCTTCTCCCTTCTGACTTCAAAACTATGGAATGCACTTCCGATTCCAGTCAGAAATGCAAGACTCACTCCCGATCTTCCGCCGTAGTCTGAAAACTCACCCCTTAAGATTCTATCTTTGCCAGTGGCAACACTTGCCCTGGCCTCAACTTATGTAAGATAGCTTTATGTAGGCATAGATATATACAGTACATATACAGTATATATATATATATATATATATATATATATATATATATATATATATATATATATATATATATATATATATATATATATATATATATATGTATATATATATATATATATATATATATATATATATATATATATATATATATATATATATATATATATATATATATACTCGCCACAAAAAGTTCGGAAATCCAACTTTGGTCCATTATAGCTCCCCTTTGATAAAACCGATTGGTATCGTATTATATACCATTTTTATCATTGATTTGTCCCCTTTACAATGAGGTACAGCATGTAATGATCCGGCATTCGTGGAATGAGAAACACTGCTAAACATGTGGCTTGCGCTCCAATTTTTTTGCCAAAATGGCAAATGTATGGTATTGATTGCTTTGCGTTGCCTAGCAGATTGGATGATTACTCTCTTCCACAGTACAAAGTAAAAACACAACACATATTGGACATTTTTAGACTTTATTAATTTCACACTCAGTGACAGGGAACTCAGTAGCGTGTGGTATTACCAAACACAGACACAACAGCTTGGCACCTCCTCCTCATGCTGCTCACCAATGCAGCCACATTTTGCTGTGGGATTGCATTCCATTCCTCAACCAGCATCTGTTTCAAGTCAGCCAACGTGGTTCTGTGGGTCACTCTAGCATACACATCCCTGATCCCACAAGTGTTCAATTGGGTTGAGGTCTGGACTCATGGCAGGCCATTCCATCCTCTCCACTCCCAAATTCTGGAGGTACTCTTTGATGATCCTGGCTCTGTGGGGGTGAGCATTGTCATCTTGGAGGATGGCATTAGGTCCCAGGTTCCTAAGATATGGGATCGCCACTGGATCCAGAATCTCATCCCTGTACCTTAATGCATTGAGATTACCTTTGATAATGACAAGATTAGTCTTGCCTCTCAGAGAGATGCCCCCCAAACCATCACACTGCCCCCATTAAATGATGTCACCCGATCAGTACAACAATCTGTCTGTGTTTGGTAATACCACACGCTACTGAGTTCCCTGTCACTGAGTGTGAAATTAATAAAGCCTAAAAATGTCCAATATGTGTTGTGTTTTTACTTTGTACTGTGGAAGAGAGTAATCATCCAATCTGCTAGGCAACGCAAAGCAATCAATACCATACATTTGCCATTTTGGCAAAAAAAAATGGAGCGCAAGCCACATGTTTAGCAGTGTTGCTCATTCCACGAATGCCGGATCATTACATGCTGTACCTCATTGTAAAGGGGACAAATCAATGATAAAAATGGTATATAATACGATACCAATCGGTTTTATCAAAGGGGAGCTATAATGGACCAAAGTTGGATTTCCGAACTTTTTGTGGCGAGTTTATATATATATATATATATATATATATATATATATATATATATATATATATATATATATATATATATATATATATATATATATATATATATATATATATATGTGCAGTGTATACTGTATATGCACCGAATGTGCATATACAGTCCATGTCTTTTCTTGCTTAGTCTAAGCTGCTCTGGATGAAGAGCATTTGCAAAAAGCCTACATTTTAAAACCTAATTCTAATTTCACCAAATTGAGGAGGGGTGTGATGTCCAGTGTTTGAGAAGTTAAAAAGTATAGTTCTAGTTACTTCTCCGAAATTAACATATTACTTTACAAGTCACTGCAAAAGGTAGTTTACGTAGGGGTGTCACTTGGAAGGGCATTAGTCCCAACACTGGGGATGTCTAAGATGCACAGATGGGCATCTGTACATCTTTCTGCCTAAAAGGCTCCGTGCTTCTCTTCAGTGTCTCCCACATCGCTTGTGTGAATGTGAATATGCCATTGTAACATTAACACGTACAGTAAATATACTGGTATACCGATTCACTGTAGTAATGTTTGTTACCCGCACCCACCTAGCCTAATTACAATAATTTTGACCGCAATGCACAATCCACAACCCGACCCATTAACAATAGACAATATTATTTCCAATGGAAAAATACAAAGATCGAGAAAAATGGCCAAGAGATGAGTCAGTTCTGACTCCAGACCTTGCAGTGGCAACAACAGATTGAAATCAATGGCCCTAATGACCCTATGTGAACAGTCTTAGTCTAAATAGCGCAAACAATAGATATCTGTATTTTGTTAAATAAATGCACAGGTATTACTTCACAACAACTGAGTGGGTTGTACTTCTTAGCAAGAACTTATTTGGAAAAACTTTTATGCTCCTCGGTGAAGGAAAATGCTTCAGTAGTCTCACTAGTCTGTGCCATCTGGACAAAGTTTCAGAATCTTGCCATGGAAAAGGTCTGTGTTAGTCGGAGTTTTGTCCCCTCTGCCTTGTTTTTTTGTATAGTCTTTGTGTTATGTGATATGTGTTGTTTTTTGATATGGGTGTTTGAACAGACTGAAGATGAATAGGCATTATTATTAGTTAATTTGTTGTTCCTAGGATGAAGAAGTATGTGTGGAAGGACGTACCGAACCCGAACAACTGTTCATGGGCCAAAGGCCTGGACTTAAAAAAGGTGAGACACAAAAGTAATAGAGAATGATGAGCTGGTGGTGTCGGTGTAGTTATCAATGGAAAGTTTTACAATTGGGTTATTCCTTTCCTTCAGGGTGACACCATTGACCACTTGTTCCCCCTCCGTGAGGGTGTGTCAGCCTGGCCACTGCTGCTGTCGCCCTCTGAGAATATTTCAGAAGTTGTCATTGTGGAAAAGACGGATCTTGCTCCAACCACAGCCAAGGCCCAAGTGGCAGCTCTCTCCCCAGCACCAAGGCTGATTTCGGAGCTTGATCAGCCGAATGAAGACGATAAGGTTGGTATCCAGATTGAGGTTTCCCTTTTAGACCCTACTGTCGACCCAGTGGCCAGATTCCAGCCAACCAGCACCCAACCAGACCACCTTACTCACAGTGCAGACAGCTCCGGCCAGTCCTCAGTCACCTATGCCACAGTGCTCCTGTGCGACCCAGAGCGAGACCAGCAGACCACCCGCCACAGTTACACGGATGGCAGCAGCTCCAGCGATGAGGGGAACTTCTCCGCCAACAACTCTGACATTTCTGGATCTTTCCGCGGAGGCCTGTGGGAGTTGGAGAGCTCCAGGGGCGGGGAGGCGGACGACCCGCGCCTCTCGCGCTCTTATAACTCTGTGGAGGAGTTCTCCGAAGCGTCGGAGCAAGAGGATGATGAAGGGATGAGAGAGGAGAAGGACTTGTATTACCCAGGACTTGTATTACCGATGGACTATCCTACTGAGGAGGAGGGTGAGGACAGCGAGAGAGAAAACGCGGAGGAGGAAGCCAAGATTGTGCTCCTTAGAAACAAAGCTTTAAGCAGAAAGGACTGCCCTGTGGCGTCAGACTCCACCGCGCTGGGGTCGGGGTCAGTGGATGCCTTTGCTCCATTGTACTTGCCTCAGTTCAAAGCTGCTCCAGGCAAATTATAGGTTCATCACAAGAAAACAGAAGTTGTGCCATCCCAATGCGTTGCCGGGCAGGTTTTCATGCTGTTTCATGAGGCACAATGAAGCATAATGCAGCGGCATGTATTATACCTCAGCCGACAATTCTAGCTAAATCACTGATTGCTGCTATGGTGTCTTGAATGTAACATACTGTAAGAGAGTTGAAGAGAGGGGCGTGTGCCTGCATAGGCTTTTAAATTGGATTTCTTTACTGAGCTTTAAATGCAAAATGTTTACTCAGTGCTATAGTAGCAGTTAACACATTGTGTGGATTTCTGCAGAATGTGCGCACAGACTGCAGGATTAGCCTACACTTTGTTTTTCAGTGGTCACCCTTCTATTGATGGATAAAGCTCTTGTCAGTCCATCTATCTGTACATCTGCCCTGCGTTTTTCTCTGTGGGTTGATCAATCGATCTGAAATGGTACATGGCCATTACCCATTTACATAATGCAGGGAATTTCAAGTTGAGTTTAAGTTAATTATAATTTTTACCAGTCACCTTCGTCGCCGTTTCCAATTCCAATGCCGTAGTTCTGTGGGATCTGTACTTGTTGTTGTGTGGTCCCATAGCCCGGATGGACGGCGATGTGGTGGATATAATGGTATAGATGAGGATGTGGACACTGTACATTGCCAAGGAAAGTGGGTAACTGTATAATCTGCATATCCCAGTAGCATTAGACTGAAATTGAGCTGTACTGGGTCGAATTCAAAAATCCATTTGGACCTTTGCTACATGTGTATACATTCTGTACAGCTGTGTTTACCGTTGACTGCACTACTGCTCTTCTCCAGCTCATGCTGAAAACGTATTGATGCTATAAGACACTTGTCGGACCATTAGGCTGAATGTGAAGGAGAGTTTAAAAATCACACATGTGTGAAGTGAGAGGCACCTGTTAATGTTTTAAAAAGGCAATGAAATGCCATGTGATGGCACATTAAAAGTGCTCTAAACAGTAAATGTCGAGCTGAGTTTGAGGTTGACAGTAAAAAGTCCATGGACTTCTACACTGTTATATGCTATCGAAAGCCAGTCTTTGGAGGGACTATTGCTCCTCTACCATCACACTCATCTGTGAAGTGAAGGGCGTCTCTTGTAGACGGGAACCCCTTTTGGGCTTCTTGTTGCTATGGACAGTATAATATTGCAAAATAGTCCTTAATGGGTTAGTGTTCTGAACAAACCAAATTAAAAGCCAGATGTTGAAGGGGACAGCACGCCCTAAAAAGGTTCATAGACTTTGCTGTCACTCTGTTTAAAGTGCTCTAAACAAAATGTGAACAAAGTCCATAGACTTGGTGGCCATATGAAATTAGCAGGTCCTAGCAGCCCTGCAAAAAAGAAGATAAAAATGGAGTGAGAGGAAATCTACCATGTGTTGTCTTTGATTCATTTCAGTCCCATTGGCGTGACTGACTGATTGTGGTTTTGTGGATCATTTCACAAAGCCAAAAGAAGAGGTCACATGCAGATGCTATTTGAACACCAATATACCTTTACTGTTGTGGATGAGAACTGGTTAAAGATCAGCATCAAAAAGAGCTAAAAAGACATGCACATCCAACCCGTAATAGGGCAGGTGCTGAGCGACAAACAATTGAAACCAAAAATGATAAAGAAAAGCTCGCACACTGAGGGCTCAGATGCTGGACTGGTACCTTTTATTGCACCATAAAGGTGAGTAACGTTTCGAGCACAATGCTCTTCCTCAGACTATCTGAGCCCTCAGTGTGCGAGCTTTTCTTTATCATTTTTGGTTTTAATTAAAGATCAGCATCAACAAGCCAACCCCCATCAAAAAACAACAACAAACAAAAACAAACAAACAAACAAGAAAAGAATAAATACAGATGTCTATTTTTTCTTTGTGCTAAACTGTAATTGAAACGTTGTTACATATTGTGAGAAATTGTCTATTTTTCAGTGTTTGCTATTTTCAAATTAAAACTCTAGAAAGACTGAAGAATGTACATTTTAAACCAGTGGAAGAAGAGATGTAAAACTGGAAGAACGATTGATATTTACACTATATTGTTGTTATTGTATGAGATCTTGTCTATTTTTCATGGTCAAAATAAAACTATTTATGGTGAATATTTCTGGTTTATTGTTGAAGGAGCACATTCCACATGTCAGGGCCAATTCATTAATCAGGGCTGATTGATTAATCAAACCGATGCCAATTAATCTAAAAACAACTCAAATTGGCCAATACTGATGTTTTTGCCAATTAATCTCCAAATTAGTCAAAATGCATCGCATAGGCCTAAATTTACTCTAGTGCAGTATCTACAAAAGTATAAATGGACCACATCTCTGTATGTCATCTGAGTACGCCTGTAATGCAACTCAAGGGCCATTAACCCCACCCACTTCAAATTCAACAGCCATGTTCCACACCCCCACAGAGAGATTAAGAAAAAAATGTGATTTTGTTTTAAGTAAGCTGAATAAATGTGATGAACATGTTGGGGGGCGTGGCATTTTAGCACACCTCTACCATTTATTTTACTCTGGGGTACAAATATTTTTGGTAGAAGCTTTATATAGACTGTGTCACTTTTTATATAGGCTATCAGAATTAACTAAAATGTTGGTAATTACGGTAGTTTTGTTGAAGCCATTTTTTTTATTAAATAAAGAAATATAAATGGTACTACTTTTTACCTATTCATTTGGATTTATTTTATGCAAAGAAGCCCTAGACATTAGCAGGACTTGTCTGCCATCTAGAGACTGTCAGGTGCCAGTACATGTCGTGTGTACAGCAGCAGAGACTTTTCACAGTAGTAGAGTCTCCAATGACCTGAGCATTATCAGCTCTTCAGTGGAGACTGACAGAGTCACTCGGATGAATGCAAATCCCAAATTGAGGGATTAATAAAGGGTTTAGGGTTTTTTGAATGGCTCAAATGGGACAGGGAGGAAATCCGTATATGGATAGCACATTATAGTGAACTTGAATTTGAAAGAAAGAAAATGAATTTGAGACATTTGGTGTGGGGAAAGAAAGAGACAGTTGTTTGCATTTAAAATCAAATGAAACGCTCTGGGACAATTCTCTGGGGCAGAAAACAACTCAACAACTCATAGACTTTCTATTGAGAATGGAGACAACAAATAGGGACAAAGAATGATGGCAAGCAACGCACTGAGTCACTGTTGGAAGAAGAGTGAGATACGACAAGCGCTCCTACTTTCAGCAAGTACGGGCGCTTTCACGCCATCTGCTGGGCCACTTGTGGCTCTGCTTGTGCCATAGCATGATTTGTGCATGTCAAACTTTCCGGTCTCTACTGCGCACGTCTATTTCCTTCCGTGAAACCAAAGTTTATTGTTTATCTTACTCTAAGATGTGTATGGTTTTCGTCCATAGGTGTCGTCGCCTCCCATCCTCTTTCAATAGTCCTTGCCCAGGAAGAAGCAGAGCGGCAGTTTTGACTGCTTAAAGGTAGGGTAAGTGATTTCACTTTTGTCAGGTATCACCCCCCAAAAATGTTTTCTGTTAAAATGCTCTATTATAAGGCGCGCAGACCATATATGGAGTTCCCCCCTCCTCCATGTTAGCAGAGGAGCTAATAAAAGTTCTCCAGCTTGGAGGGTGAATTTCCTCCATTCAGGATCAAGCAGCAGGTTCACATAGTGTAGCTACTCTTGGGCGCTACACGGTGAATTCAAATCACTTACCAATGCTTTAAAATGATCTAATGAGGCAAATATGGATAAATACATTATACTTGCCCTTTATAACTAGAATTAAACATTTAAAACACATAGAATAAGCTCTTTAGTTTAAAAATAGTTAATGTTTTTATCTCATGGGGGCCACCATTTTACTGTGCCTGCCTGTCACATGGTCTCACAGTGATTACGTCACACGGTCACAGTAGATCGTAATGGGAATGAATAAAACACATACATATTATGCCCACCTAATAGTTCATCCCCTCTGTTTTACAGTATTTTAAGTCACCAGTGGGGGAGCGCCATTGTCATAACAAATCAGTGTTTTACATTGCATTACTGGGTAATCATGGAACGTTCCATTAGCTGCACTATACTACAACTCTTCTGTGATGTCATCACTGTGGGACCATGTGACAGGCACAGTAAAATGGGCGGCCCCCATGGGATAAAAGCATTAGTCTGTAGCTGCGTTTAACAGGAATTTATAGTAGGTTATCTATTATAACTTGTGTTAAAGTAGATACAGTATATTAAAGTAGTACAGTATATATGATAATAATATAACAGGTGTATTTATTTATACAGGCATCGCTTTGAATTACTGTGTGGTCTGCCTCTGCCTCTTCCCTACAATCATGATGATGGTGAGTAGAAGATACTTATCGCAACTGTATATTTTAAAGGCATTCATGGGTCTCATCTGTAGTCCTCCACCAGCCATGTTTTTCAATCAACCTAATCAGACATTGAATCACCTGTAAAGTTCTATGCCAGCCATGTTAGGACTGAAACACTAAATTTCATAAAAATAAAAAAACAACCAAACATATAACTAGCCATATAAATACAATGAAAACATTTATAAATCGAGGTTTGAAGTTCATGTCATAATTTCTATAGTTCATGTACTACCTACGAGTTTCTGTTCTTGTTGTTGTTCAGATGTATTTTCTTTTCACAGCAAAAGAGTCAAAGAACAGAAATCTATTATCACTATTCACTATCAGACTTTGTTTGCTATTCCTGCCCGTCTTATACCAGGGCATTATGTTGCCTATACGCAATGTAACTCTAGATTCTTTTATAATTTTTATAAGTGGCGATACTGCGTGTGCACCGACCAGGTGTGCACCTGGTGTGTGTCAGTGTATTAAACAAGTGCTCAGAGAGAGAGAGAGGGATATATATATATATATATATATATATATATATATATATATATATATATATATATATATATATATATATATATATATATATATATATATATATATTGATATTGATAGATAGGTTTTCAGACTTATGATTTTGTTTTCATTTTAAGCTGGATAAACATGCTGGGGGCAAGGCATTTTAGCACACTGCCATTTATTTCACTTTGCTTCTACCAACTATTTTGGTAGAAGCTTTATATAGACTCTTATAGTCTATATAAAGTCACTTTTTTATATAGGCTATAAGAATTAACTTGGTAATCAGCCTTGTTGTGCTAAAATAGGATATTGAAGCCAGGTTTTTCAATAAAGAAATATAAATACTACTTTTTATCTATTCATTTGGATTTATTTATCGGCTTCAAACAAGCCTTAGACATGAGCAGGACTTGTATGCCATCTAGAGACTGTCAGGTGCCAGTACAGGTGCCAGATATTTTGGGTGGGAATAGAGTCGTATGTCCCAAAAGGTCTTGAGACTCGAGGCCAGGGCAAGTGCAGTTGTACAGCAAGTACTATTGGCTAAAATTGAGTCTGAAGGGGTGTGTTTTCAGACTATGTCGGAAGATTGAGAGTGAATCTGCAGTTATGTGATTGCAATTGGAAGTGCATTAAGTGCATTGCAATGTTTTGGAGACGGATTATTTTCAATGAGCAAAGTAGCCAAGGCCACGAAAACATTATTGATGAGTCCAGTGTCATGTCTTGTCAGGGGGCCTATGGAATTCCTTGCAGCGCTCCTGGGCTTCTGTACCTGTGTTTTTGTTAGTTGTCTGTAAACCAGGCGTCAGGCGATTAGTGGAATGTCATGAGCTGAGGCAGGACAAAACATTGCCCATGTATAAGCTATTTGTCAGTTTGCAGATACAGTAAAGAGCTTTCAGACTTAAATTGCATTTAAATTTATAATGCTATTTGACAAGAGTCATTCACATTACCTTCTGTACGCGTATATATTTATTTTCTCTCTCTGTTGTAGCTTAATTTGGAATATGATGTTACCAATAGAGCTGTCCCGCGCCCTCGTTACGTCGCCTCTGTTCCAGAAACGGATTCCCCATTCATTTTCCTCATAGACTTTTCGAACAACGCCAACCAGGTTCGTGACAAATCATGATGACACACAATCTTTTGGGACAATCAAATCATTTTTAAGATGAAAGAAATGAAGAAAAAAAAGTGTTGTATCCTGTCGTTTTTTACTTCTTACAATTTGATATTGCATGATAATATTGTGGTGGTTGTCATGATTTATCACAACCCGAGTTGGCTTTGTCTGCGGCGTAATCGTGTTTATAATATTAACCATTTTCGAAAAGTCTATGAGGAAAAAAAAATGAATGAGGATTCCATTTCTGGAACACAAGCGACATCATGAAAGGGCGGCTTTTCTCAGCTCTATACCAACACAATTTAACAGGAATGTTTAAACAAACTACCAGCTCAAGTTCATTGGTTGTGAGTTGTGACTGCCTCTGACCATGTGCACAAATGAGATTACATAATATTTTATGTTCCTGCTTCCTTCCTTCCTTATGACTGTATCTGCCTTTTAATCTTTTTATTTTACTGTAACTATTTTAGTGTGCTCAAGGAGCACACTAACTAAGTAAAAAAAAAGAAAAGTATTGTCTGAGATGTAGTGGAGCATTGAGCATTGAAAACTCAGTACTTGGAAATGTACTTTAAATGTAACTTACCTTCCGCCACTGACCCTAGCACCATCCTATCTGTGCCTGGATTCATCTATCTGGACACACACGTGCGCGCGCGCACACACACACACACACACACACACACACACACACACACACACACACACACACACACACACACACACACACACACAGTCGGTGCATTGCAGTCTTGGCCTGCACAAATATTTCCACAGAAGGCATCCACGCCTCCCAGGAAATAGCTCCTAGGTACTGCAATAATCACAAAAACTAACTTGGGAATCTTATCTGATTTATCTTTGAGCCAAGTGCAGTTCATCTGGAAGTGATTAAATGCCTCTGACCTGCGGGAAGAAGAGGAAAAGCAGGCATCAGGAGAAACATGACGTGGTGGAGGGAGGAAATGATTTGAAGGCCCAGGGTTGACCACTTAAACCCAGCTCTATTCTTATTGGAATGGACCCGACCCGTTGCAACTCTTTAACATTAACGTCACATTGTTCCATTGGTAGGACATAGTGAAATATCACCATTCACCATGTCACCTGTTTTGGAACTTTTCTTTTGTTTAAAAGTTTCTGTAGTGAATGAACATACAGTACCTTTTGGTTGCACCATCCATGCCTCTGTACTGATTCCCAGCTGCTATACGTGTTCAAGTGTTCCATGCTGACTTGCTCTTTAGCAAACCTGCATAGAATTACACTGACACTATACAAATTAACAACAGTCTGTCACTTCCGTAGTAAAAATCGGTCCAGTCCTACCTATCCTGTTCGACATGATTATTTCCAGCAATCTCTCTCGCTAGTCGTCCTCAGTTGAGCCTTCCATCGTCGCTTTGGGTCATCCCAGTTCTCAATACATCTGGTCAGCTAGTTGATGCTTTGCGTTTGTGTGTCGTTCTTGAGTACATCCACATATGTTAATGTGGGACGTCCAGTTGATCGGTGCCTGTGTGTTGGTTCCCACAGCACTAGTTTTCTGTCTGACATTCTCCATGGCTGCTGTTTTCTGGATCAGCCTTGGCATTACATACATAATATTGTATGTATTATTCTGGTGTAGCACCCATCTAGACGTGTTGGTCCAGCATTCAGTGCTGTATGGGAGAAATGAATGGACTCTACTGTTGCATAGAAGAAGCGGAGTTTGGTTTGATGGGGGAGGTTGTACGCTTGTAGTTCCATTGAATGCCCCACAGTGTTCTCCTGCAGAATATCACAATGAAAAAACAAACAAACAACTAAATCAGAAGTGTTTGAATGCTAACACTGTGGCTTAAAAGAAGTGCATGTCGGATCAGAACAAAGATTAAAAGGAAATGGTGATGTATAGTATACAGTATAGAGTTTTTTCGCTAGTGGCCAAAAATACAGTGTCGATATGCATTTGAAATCATGTCATGGACATTGTGGGGAATTCATTGGGGAAAAAGCAAGTCATCTGTTAAATTGATAGATATACTTTAATTAAGGCATGTCACTCAGGGTGCATGTCACATGTGTGTACATGCATGGGCTGTTGTCATCATTGTTAATGGGAATCAGGAGAACGCTTTAGCAGCTTGACATTCTAAATCCCACATTGATCGCCAGGCATTAACTTAAACAGCAATTGTGAGGAGCTTTAGCTACTGGCATTTGTTCTTGTTCGCTTTGAGGTTCCCTGCATCTGGGGCAAAGGTCTGAATGTGGTAAGTTCACTCCAAAACCCCATGTCCACAAAGGAAATGAGAAAATCTATCCTTGGTCGGTTTGGATCTACTAACAAGCAGTTTTGGAAGTGCTCTCCCCTCAGCCCCTGTAAACAGGGGTTAAAAACCCCATCCATTATGGTTGCCAGGCACCACAGTTCAGATAGTGGGATAGATTTAGGTTCGGTGGGGAATGAAAAGCTTTTCTCCCTGCCTCTAATCTGTAATCGTAGCTACACATCATGCAATGGATGTGGGGATATTGATGGTAGCAAGTCATGGGGAGACGGGGGAGGCAGCTGGGGAGCACAGAGGACATGGAGCTATAGGAGCCAATATTCTCCCCCCTGCTGCAGGCACTGACGGAGGTTCTGTTCTCACCCCCAAAGGCATCATATTTCACCAAGGTCAGGTGCCTTTCACGTCAGCAGATTGGAAGGGGGGCATACTTTAGTTTACACTGTCACCCCATCACAAGTACATGAACTACTACGTGATCTCCTTTGCAAGGGTTAGGATTAGGTTGAGGGTTAGAGTTGACATTTTTGGGCGGTGCCTCTGCTGTGTTGGTGTGTGTGGGCGTGCATGTGTGTCATCATCCAGGAACACAGGTGTGTCCCTGGATGATTTTACCTTTGACAGAAGCTGCCTATAGAACTTGTCAACCAATACTGATCAAACTCTAGAGGTTGTCGCAATGTCACAATTGTGGCTTGTGGATTGCTTTTGTAGTTCTACCGACATGCCCAAATTATGAAGGCTAGGTTGAAAGTGGACTGTGGTTCATTATTTATACAGACATTTGGAATATGCTGATCTAGAGAAGAGGATGTTGAGGTGTGTTTCCACAGACACTGACACTGATTTACAGACAGTAAGCTAATTTATCTATATTATGTAAACTAGGTCATGAGCAGGCTGATTCATGGTTTCTTATCCAGCATAACTATTCCTAAGCCAAAAAACATCTATTGTTTTATGTGGAAAAAGCCATTAGCCCAATTATTTCTGTGCCAAAAACCATTAGTCTACTTGCTCGTTGGGTGAAAACATGAGATACACATGCCATGCACTCAGGGTCTTTGAAAATGACCAGGGGGAAGCCTGTTTGTTGAGGCCTTCATGTTGTAAATGGGTCAGATGAGCAGAATTCCTTTGGATCCGTCAGAATGTGTGTCACAAAGTGTGTTTGTCTCTAGCTAATAGGGTGAAAGAGGTGCTGCTGAATGCCTCTATTCACTCTGACAATCAATTGTGGTCTAATTCAGTGGTTCTCAAAGTAGGGTCTGGGGAGCCTGCAGGGATCCACGGGGGAGTTCCCAGTGGCCCTCATCAAAAAGGAAGAGCAGTTCGGCCACTTTATCCCTATTTTAACCTTTTAACACAAATCTTATATGGGGTCCCTGTCATACAATATTGGGGTCCTTGATATGAAAATGTTTGAGAAACACAGGCATAACAGATTAAAAGCCGATTTACTAGAATTTCTGACTTCTGTATAATTCTCTGCAAAACAAAATACCTACTTCACAGCCTGTTCTTTTTTCCCCCTCTTTTATTTTTACTTTGTACCATTACCATCACAGCTTGTTCTAATCTAATCTAAACCATAGAACCACAAAATAATTAACAACAACAACAACAATTTGTATACCTGTTTTCATGTAAGCCTGATATTATTTCTGTACACTTTAGTTAGCGTTCTTGTGTATTTCAAATAATACAGGTACCTAGAGTTTTTTTGTGGAGTGTTTTGGAAAGCATAGCTTAGTGTAGGCATAGGTCTGCATATGTACTGTATGTGTGGAATGTGGTTGTGTATCTGTGTGTGAGAGTGTGAGAGACGGAGAGAGAGAGATTTCTCTGTTCATGAGTTCCAAACATGTGTTCATGAGCGTACTGCACCTGAGAGGGAGTGTGTGTGCGTGCAGCAGGTCAGGGGGCATCTCTTTATGGTGTGTATCACTCTTCATGAATACATTACTGGCGCACTCCAGCATTCCATCACACTGGAGTGTGTATAGCAGTCCTAAAAAGCAGGACTTTGCGTCTGTTGCGTGCGGATTACCACCACATCAGAATAGCTTTTTGTTTTTGTTTTGTTGCTGTTTATATTTTCCTAAATTTATCCCACAGTTTAACATACTGTAGTCCATTTATTAACCCAGTGCCTATTGCCTAAAATGTATTCTTAATTGTATGAATGTGGTGTTCAACTGACGTTTTGAAATAAATCAATCAAGATAGTGATTGATAGTTGTTTCTCTAAGTTTAAGAGTGTTTAAGTGATTCTAGTATAGTTATTAAATACAACGTTAAACAAATAAATGTAATAACATGTAACTATTGCACTAAAATTTGTTTTAACATAACAGTGTTTCACTCATTCACTGTTATGTTTCTCGCTTGCTCTCTCTCCATGCACGCGCATGTACACACATAACATGCACTCAGTTACGCTAACACAAAACATATGTTCTCATGCTGAACCGTGCCATGGGATTGCTTTACCACAAAATGACTGTGTAGCCATTGGAGATTCAACAACAACTCCAATCCAGGACTTGACCTCGACTAACCTTGACCCGTACGTTAGGACGTATGCATCACTCTGTGGGAACTTTAGAGCCCAGTTCTTCTCCCTCTTTGTCCCTCAGAGTCCCAAACAGCTAGGGACACTCCACACACTCCACAGTGGCAACTACATACATTCCAATGGTCTGGGAATTTTCAAGCAAATTGTCAGAGGACCAGAACAGTATGGGATGTTGTTGTAATAATAATAATGGGACACTAAACCGATAGAGATGGACTGATTAACTTGTATGTACAGTACAAAACATAGTCTCTAGAGACCGACTGTTGACAAATTCAAAGGAAAAGAGTGTGCTGTTTCTCATTTATTTTTTTGACAGTGGATTCTCGGATTAGTATACAAACATAAAACTGAAACTATAAATTAGGTTCCTATGTATAGTGTCTGTCTGCATGCGTGTGCATGCGGCGTGCGTGCCTGCTATCCTAGCCACAAGCATTCAGCACAGCCATGGAACAGAAGCTCTAGCCTGCTGCCAGGGGGCGTGGGACAAGAATGAACCTTAACCTAGAAAGGGTGAAAGGTTTAGCAGGATGTTCCAGTCCTCTCACCGTACCTAATGGGTGGAAATCAACATTTACTCAAGCACTGTAATTGAGTACAATTATTACATGCTTATTCTAATACTTATATTTTTATTTGTAAAGGTTAATATTTCTTACCAGCTAGTTCTCTCTATTGGGCTTTCTTCAAGTATTTTGCAGCCATAATACAATTTGTGTTTATTGTTATGACAGAATATACTAATTAACTGAGAGATGATGAAGATATACCTTACGCCAACCAACAGCACATAAAGTAATAAAATGATAAAACCTAATTGATTAATACATTTGAATGAATACATGGAATACATTTTACATTCCACTAATATGGGAATGAGACATATTTTAATGGCAATAGTATTTGATGCCAATACACTGTAATTGTAATGTAGCAAAGTGTTTGTTGTGGTATTTATACTTTTACTTACCATAGGTAAACATCTGAGTCTACTTCTTCTACTACTTACAGACATAATTTGTATATAATCTACTGTCTGTAAATCAATTTAATACCCAATGGCTTTGATTCTGATCAGCTGTGTAGCTGTATACTGCCGTCTTTGCTCTGGAGACGTGTCAGACATCATAAAAAGCTCTTGGCTAGAGATATTTTCATGGTAAGCAGGCCCCGGTGTGTGGTTTCCTCTTCTCTGGGCCGAGCGAGGGAGGGGGGAGCCTGCTGTGATTTTTCACCCCAAACTTGGAGCTCGCCCTGTTTTTTAAAGGTTTGTTGCCCTGATATTGAGGCTTACTTGAGGGGGATTAATGGTATAGTGTGCGGTTGGTCTCTGTGGTTCATTATAAGCCATTATCCTTAACCTGAATGGATGTTTGACAGGAAGCAACACAAGCAGTCAACTGGAATTCATTCTCTCTGATTCTGGCTTGTAATGAATGCATAGCTTTTATAACTTAATGGGAGAAGTAAGCCAGAGCTCCCTCCCTTTCAGATTTGAACTTTTAAAAGCTGCACCCTTTCATGTCCTGGCCTTGGATTCAAACCCACTCTATCACTTTGAACCACTGTTCCAGGACAGTGTCCCCACCTGGGGAGATATTGCACTTTGAGCTTCAGGCAGTAGAGAGACCACCTACCACCACTGCTATTTGATATATTGTATTAACAAGAATAAGAATGTGCTTTATTCATAAAATCAGTTCCAGGTTGCAACTTTACTGAAGATTGTTTGTGTCAAACTCTCCACACAAGGCCATCTGCTACTGATTTATGTTAATGAGCCAACATTTTAGAGTGATTTTTGAAACTTCATATCCTCCCAGACCCTGAGGTTTGTTGTCCCGGCAAGACACCCACCCTGTGGATGTTGTTGTCTCCCCAGCAGATCTTTTCCTTCCTGCTGTTTCACTGCTCTGTTTACTGCCTCCCAGGGGCGGATCTAGGCATAGGCATGGGGGGGGCAATGCCCCCCTAAATGCCCAGTCTGCCCCACCAAACATGAAGGCATGCAAAACAACCCAAGATATTTCAGTGCTTATATTTAAAAGTATTTGAAACACTACTGAAAATGGTATGGGGCTGCCCCTTTACCATATTCTTCTGACCCCCCCCCCCCCCCCCCCTATTTGGGAAATCTTACATCCGCCCCTGCTGCCTCCCCTGCCTTCCTCAAGTTAAGCAATAAAAGAATGAAAAACTGAACTCTGGCAAAATAAGGGTTGTGAATCCATGTTATCTTAGAAAATGCACATAGCCCTGCAGTTCACAACCTTTTATGGATCAGAGGAGAGGGAGACTTTAAAATATTTAATGTTTTTCGCAGCCCACCTATCTGACCATTTAGCGTGACAGCTGTGTTAAGTGGACCGACAGGTTTTTAATGATTTGGGGGCCCGCATATAACCTACTGGGCCTTGGCCCACAGACAGGGAAAATGTAGCTCAAAATGTACACATGTTCAAATCGTTTCATTAAATTTCCATAGTAGGCAGCATGTATAAAAGTCAAGTCACATCAATAAATGGACCTAAAAGGGTTAGTATAAAAGTGACAATTTAGAAGAGCACAGTATAAAAAAACAAACAAAAGAAAAATCAATCCCATCCTGCCCTCCCTCCACCCCCAATCCCACGGATAGATTAAACTATTAAGCAGGAAAAATAAACATAGCAGATAGAGTGGAGTTTTGGATATTTGTGGTTTGGCGCTGGCCAGGGTACGGACACCATGCACTACACAGTTTGTGGGTTGTGATAGAATGTCATACATCGGTCCCAGGTCTTATAAGATTTTCTCACAGAACTGGCGATTGAAAACCTTCAATTCAAACTATAATAGTTTGAATTGAGACAGGACATAATGCCATGTAGCCACTGTTGGTGGGCAGGCAGGGCAGCATCCTTCCATTTGAGCAAAATGGCACGTCTTGTAATTGGGCAAAGTCAATTATCCCTACTGGCAGTGCCAAGGAGAGCCATTAGAGGGTCTGGGTGCATATGGGGATTATTTTTTTCTTAATTTATACTCCAGCATGTGAGGGTGTTACTTAACAAAAATAAATGATCTACCAGCAGTCGTATGGCGGTGCATGTTTTTTTTTTTTTTGGCAAGCGATACCGTGATACATGTACATGCATGTGTGATATTGGTAGAATCAGCTAAGATCTGCATAGTGCACACCAACAGAACTAATGGCTTCTCAGGTTGCTGCAGTTACAGTAAGGCTATGCTGACACAGGCAGCTGCACAATCCGCAAACACTTAACCAGCTCAATTAGTAAAGCTATGCACTTCGACACAAAACCACTGTCTCCCAGACACCGACAACCAATGCATGTGACACTCCGACCAGACTGCATCAAGCACTGCACTCCATCATCTCAACAGAAACTCTTTTGTTATTGTTTCTACCACAGGGGAAATCACAAACTTGGCGTTATTTTACACCATTGATTTCACCACTCTGAAACCTACTATATGACAACAGCAGATCTATTTAGCCTTGGTACTCAGGCTTTAATTTTCTTTCTCATTCTGGCTAAAAGAGAAAAGCCAGGGAAAAACCCTTTGGGCAATTTGGCATAGGAATCTTGTATTCCGCTCACCAATAATAGCACAGGTGCAATGCCACAACTTTGGTGACTTCAGTGTTCTACGCTGTTTCCGACCGGGGGGGTCCCTCTAGGAATCACACCAGCTGGGCCAAGCTACAGAGATCACAATGTTTATAGTCAAACCTACACCAAACAAGACTGCAGACGCACCTCATCATATTCCTGTCATCTTTAATCTCCTCACCCCTTTCCCTTCTAATCCAGTGTAAATGTCACATAGCCTACCAGCAGACGGTCAAAGGGCCACTACGATCAGAAAGAGTTCCAGGATGTATCTCCTATACTGGCACTGGCTGGATTTAGAGATTTTCCAGACTTTTGACCCAGGGACCACCATCCTGAGCCAGAGCCGCCGCCAATATTGTCCATCAAAGATCACCTGACAAAAAAAAAGTTGTAGACTGCCCTCTACTGATATTGCCACGAGAAAAGATTTTTCCTCTTGGTAACGAAACAAAAACAAGAAAAAAACACTTTCTGTCCAAAATGTGTATTTTATATATGTATGGTGGGGGCATAGGAGGTGGAGCGTCATTTCCACCAGACTCCTGCCGCATTTGGCTTCTTCGTGGCATGACTGTATGGATGCAGTCATAAACGCATCTCCTGTCATATCATGTGAGCTTATGCCCTGGGCAGGTGGCTTCAATTGTCATACACCATGCTATCGATCTCTCATCCCCCCCACATCAAACAAACAATAGCAACACACCACCCCATCACATTCCCCTTATCTTGATGGGCCTGCGTAGTGCGTACCATGACAATATCTCAAGCCAAGAGGTTTTTTATGACGTCTCACACGTCTCCAGCAGAGCATGTACGTTACTAGAGCTTTTCAAGGACGGCAGTATACAGCTACACAGCTGATCGAATCAAAGGCATTGGATATTAAGTTGACCCTTATCCATACACCACCGCTTTCCCTTGTCATCCAAATACTCATTAACGTAAGAGGTTTTGTTTTAGAGGGGCTCCACCTTGTATTTTAAACCCAATAGATCTGTTGCCCTTTAATAGCTCTTTATACCCACTGAAGCCTCATCAACCTTCCAACCTTCCTTCAGATTTAAAAGAACAACACTGTATTTTATTTGTATGAAGACATGTTTTCATTACAGCAGAGTCTCTTATCACAAACAAAGTAAACGTCCTGGATGTACATCTGAGTGCTAATGGCTCTGCACTGGGAGCAGGTGTCTGGGAACACTGGGAGTGTATTGATTTACAGAACCTACACTGGTTTCCCTGAAAGCACATTTAGCAGTCCACTTTAGAAGGTTGTGTGAGGGGGGTGGGTGCGGGGGGTATCTGTTTCACATGTCTTATTTGCTTTCTCTGTTGGGAAATATTTGATGAATTGCCAAAGTATCCAAACCCAGCCAAGCCCAGGGGGATCAGTTAATGGGATGTTTTCATGAATAACATGAACCGGGATCTCCATCTTTTAGCAAGTCGGGGAGGGAACAGACACGGAGGCATTTAAAACATTTAAAATACCTTTAATCATCATTGGATAAGCTTTTGTATAGTTTGCATCCAGCATAATATAATTCTCAACATGAATGAACATATTCAATCACTGTATTTTTTTATGATCATCTCCATTTTACAAAGAAAAATAATATATTCCTCTCTGGAAACATTGCATAACAAAATCACGTGTTGTTAAAATAAACCCTTTTTCCCCCCACGTGTACACAGTCAAACATTATGTCCACTGATCCAGTGCATTGCATTCATTGCAGTCAGTCTCAATGGCTCCTGTCCATTCCTCATAGTATGTACAGCCTGTGTTCAGTTCTGGAGGCGATTCATGTACACAGTGGGCCTGTTTCTATTCACTTGCAGTTCTTTGAGCCACATGAACTTGGGCACATGCAGGGAGAATGGCATAAATAAGAGTATCAATGAAAGGAAAAGCTGGTCTTAATGGCTCTTTTCTTTAAAGAGCCATCAGGTGCTTGGAGACTGTGTGTGTGCGTGTGTGCGTGTGTGTGTGTGTGTGTGTGTGTGTGTGTGTGTGTGTGTGTGCGCGTGCGTGCGCGCAAGCACCATTTGTGTGTGTGTGTGTGTGTGTGCGTGCGTGCGTGTGCGCGCAAGCACCATTGTGAGTAAAGGAAAAACAGCATGACTCTGGTGGCGGAAGCTTCCATTCAGCTCCACCACTCAGCTTTCTATGAGCTTCTTCTCATTCCATCAAAGGAGGCGTAATTAGCCTCTCTTCTAGAGCCACTCAAACAAGCCCCAGCTTCAGCCACTGGCCAGTAAAGAGCCTCTATTTGCACCAACTCAGCTGACTGTTAAGTGCTGGGCACACCATACTGCGAACTGCAGACTTTGGACACAGCATTTTGAGGCCACGTGACATGTTTTTGAATGAATGTGGATGGGAAATAAAAATGGCCTGCGTCCAGGGGATGCACGGCACTTTTTTACTTCCTATCCACATCCATTCAAAAACTCCAAACATGGCGGAAAAGACGTCAGACTTTCTCCGCTATCGTGTGCTCACAGCCTTAGAGAGTGTGACTGAGCTTTCTAATGGGCAGATGGGCACACTTGAGAAGATGGCAGGCTGGCAGTATGGGGGGGGGGGACTGGCAGCTTTAGTGGTATATTGTTGGCAATAGTGAAATTACATTTTACAACTTTGCACTATAGTCAAAAAGTAAAGCATAACTTAAAACCGTTAATATTAGCAATTGTTTAGTTGGAGGACAAATATATTTGACTGTTTTAGCCCATACAATGATGGCCGGTTATTATAACTTACAGTACTTTATTTATGTCATCTTATTACGTAATCCAGTGATTGTTCTGCAGTGGGGTTTTTTTTGCGGACCATCAGCGCTGAAGCCTCGTTGGTCTCATTGTCATGGCAACGGAATTATTTGTAGCTGTTCATAATCATGCTGTCTTTCAGTATCATTATTGTCACCACTATGCTCTTTATGCAATGGATCTAGCATATTGTCGCCTCTATAATCTTTCAATTAGTCTCAAATCATATTCTGGAGATCACATGGGAATTCTGTGGTTGAGCTGAAAATCACTAGTCACAGTGATACAACTCCATTGTTGGTTGATTATATACACAGATCTGTCTTCATACATGTTTACATAGATCAGTGGTTCCATAGGTTAAAGGGGTTCCAATTTAACCCTTACAACTCTTGATACATGAAACATTTGAGAACCACTGACAGAAAATGCATGCATTGCACACACAATGAATTCTACAGTTAGAGTTGAGTGTAATAATGCACCCATAAGGATTTCTCAGTGTAGCGTTAATGTTTTTTTTTTTCTCTACGTGATTCACTGGTGAGTCTGTTTTGAGCAATGTGTAAATTCTCTTTTCTGACCATTTTCTGTGTGTGCGTTATGCATGGATGTGCAAAGTGAAGAGACATTACAACAGAACATATTTCTTAAGGTACTATAGCTTGACCTAATGTGTTCCTCAGCTTTGCTCCCCACAGTGAAAGTGGTACTGTAGCTTTTTCCATATGGCTAAGCTAATCTGGAAAGAAAACCACAAACTGAGGGAGCAGACGCTCTGGCACGCAATCACGTTTTACAGCCAACACATACTGTATGTTAAATAAGGAACCAGACGCCATGTCTACACTCGTGGTTGGCACACTCATCCTATAATGGATGGATGCGCTCCTTAGTTTTACTGCGAGAATTGGGTGAGAGAGAGAAATGGAGGATAGAGAGTGTGTGTGTGTGTGTGTGGGGGGGGGGGGGGGGGGGGGGGGGGGGGGGGGCACGAAAAAGAGAGAGATATTAGTTGGGGAAAGATTTTAATGACGTATTACTGGTCCATGAGGGAATGTAACATTTTAAAAGTCTGGTTTTCGGCATAGTTTCCTTCTCCTGCCTCCAGAGTCAGCCTGGAGTCACTACTTACTGTGTTGCCATATTTTTAGTGCGGCCTTAAATGTTCTGTACAGTTACAGTGTGTGTGTGTGTGTGTGTGTGTGTGTGTGTGTGTGTGTGTGTGTGGTGTGTGTGTGTGTGTGTGTGTGTGTGTGTGTGTGTGTGTGTGTGTGTGTGGTGTGTGTGTGTGTGTGTTGTGTGCACGTTGGCACTGGATGTGTGTTTCCATGTGGCCAGTGTTGTGATGGAGAAGAGAACCAAATAAAGTGATTGGGTGGCAGTATAGAGAAGAAACACAACAGAAAGGAAGATGATGCTCCCCTCGTATCGTATTACTCGACCCAATACAGTGTGATGTGATTAATTTAATCACAGAGAGTGGCCCATAGGACCACCTCAACTTCAATGAACAAACATCTTCATAATCATCGTCATCTTTGTTGCTTAAAACAAGTAAAACAATGGACCATGTTGACCTTTATGATAAAAGGGGATTTTGAAAAAAAAGAAAGACCCAGGGCCGTTGAAGAGGGAGAACTGAGTAGCGGGAGTGCTAAGTGGCCTAACAAAGTTCATAACCTGAAATGTCAGCTTTTTAAAAAGGTCATCACATGTAGGAGGGATCATGAGCCACAACATTTTAAGTGTTTTTTTATGCCAACATTCAATAAATAAATCAAATTACAGGAACTTATAAATTGCGTTCTCCCCTATTATATCAAGTACACCATCTCCCCTTCTAAATATGATGGTTAAATATGAGCGAGCCTGCGGTGAATGAGTTTAAAACTTTCGAAAACCTTTGGGATTTGTCTGTTCCTATCGTATCCACAACTGACAGACCAGCTGTGCACAGGCAGGCAGTCTCTCTCACTCTCTCCTTCCCTTCCAACAGACACGGCAAACATGCATGCACTCCAGTAGTCTTAGCAACCCGCTGTCTTGAAGAGCAGACATTATTAGCTTTCTATGTGTGTAGAGGCTTTTGATTTAAGCCAACAATAAAGTATTCCAGGAATATTGCTTTTTTTCTCTGATAGCATTAAATCTATCACACATTTGTCTCACAATTCAACCAATAAGGCTCTCAGCACAGCTAGGGCATGCAATATCCACCCATCACACTAAAACAGTTTACCACTCAACACTCACATGGTACGAGTACACAGAGTGTGGGTCTATTGATTTAGACACGCAAGCAGAGGAAAATCAACAACTGTCATATACAGTATATATAAAAAACAAGATTATCATAACAGCAGTGCAGTCCTCTTGGGAAAGAAAATACAGGCATATGCAGGTTAGGTTTACACCAATCAGGCACAACATTTGCTCTCAAAATGTAACACAGGTTACTGTAACCATCAGAAAAGAACAATAACACTTAGGTCTTGCCAGCTACCACCATTCACAACTAGTACCTGATGCACAGTAGCTGTATTGCAGGATCACTGAATATACAATATTGCAATTGGTCGGTTAAGTACTGTAGGTATTAGCTCCACAAAGACACAGGTGCATACAGTGGGTACATTCTGAATGAGAGGAAATAATTGTTGCTATCTTCAGCTCTCTCTACTACTGTAATATGTCATCTGCTCATGGTGAAATGAATAGAAATGGCAGAGAAACACTAAGGACACTGTGGCTCACTGATTTCATGACAATACTCTGGCCTTTAGTTCCAGGGTTGCACAACATCTGCTATTACCATCTCTGAATATTCACATTAGTGGTTCAATTGTAATTTCTTACAGTATATTTAATTCTTTAATTTCTCATACCTAATTCATAAATAATTTCACTTATGACATCAGTGGGGTTGATTGTAGAAAGTACTGGCCGTGAATTTTGGAGATTAGGAAGTAGGAGATTAGATCCAGCAAGTGGTAGATGTGATTATTATAACAGATTTCAACTCTGTGCTTTATTTGTAAGGGTGAACTCACTATTATATGAACACTATGATAGTTCTTGAGTTAACTTACAAAATATATAATCAGGGAGTGCTGAGATAGACCCTGAGAAACTATCACATGGGATATTCTTTTCTTTTCTTTCTATTAATAATGTAATGTATTTTTCCATGAAGCCACATATGTTGGCTATATGGTCAACGCTCTGCAATGTGCATTTACCCTAATACTGACATCATCAATGTTTTATATAACATTAGTGCAGTTCCAGGAGTGAAACTACAAAATAAAAATACTATGCTCTCTGACTCTGAGCAAACTGTGCATTTGAAAACAGCAGTTCAATTCCATAACAAACTTTCACTTAAGCTTTCTTTTACATTATAGCGAGTGTGGGCAATGGCGCCTTGTACCCCTCTTACAAAAAAGTCACGTCCTCTTGTGACTGCACCCACCGCCAGTGTGCATCATACTCCAGGTGCATTTTTCCATTTCTTTTGCAGCTCTCCAGGTCAATTTTCCCATTCTTACAGGACTTAAGTTTTGGACGAGGCCGGGTTGTGTCAGAACCACCAATCTGCTTCGTTGCTTTCTCCAGGACACCATTAGTCTTAACTGCCTGTGAAAGACCATTGTCCTTGTTGACTGGGATTCCCTTCTCCCTCTCTGTCGCTTTAGTCCAAATGGGACTTTCTTGCTTAGAACCCTCAGACTTCTGCGGAGAGCTGCCAGGTGCAGCTGACTTCCCAGGTGCTGCAGCGCGTGTAGACACTGCAGAGGTACTGCCGGCAGTGCCTGGACCAGCTTTCTCCTCCACCCCACTCCCGACCACGCCGTCAGGGCCGAGCCGAGCCCCTTCTCCGACCTCACTCTCCACAGGCAGGCCCTCAGTTCCAGACTTAGACCCTGCCCCGGATCCGTCTCCGGCCCCTGCTCCTGCGACCGCATCCCCTGTGCCTCCTCCTCCTCCTGTCCGGCCCGCCCTGGCTGCCTCGGAGGCCTGTGGAGCGGAGGAGCAGATGACAGACTCGGAGCTGGAGGGGCAGTACTCATCCATGTCATCCGCCAGGGTATCCAGGTAGCTGCCAATGGAGATATTATCCAGCTTGTCGTTGTCGTGCAGGCTGCTCCAAGAGCCTCTCCAGGAGGTGTCTGGCCCCTCTCCCAGGCTGTACTGACTGCTGGTTAAGCTGCTGCACCGGCTGGTCAGGGTGCTGCGTTCCTCCATCAGCCACTTGACTGCCTCGATGCCCTCGTGGACGGCCAGCAGCTGCTGTAGGATCTTCACATCCACTGAGCGCAGGTGGGCCTGTGGAGAAATGGAAAGGAGCAAAAAAATGAAATTTGGAGAGTGGAAAAATAATGTTTTAAGAGCGTTATTTTAGTCCTAGCATCCTTATTCTGGGGTCGGAAGAGCTACAAGCCTCGCAATGTGCCACAGTATATCCTATGCAGAAATTACGCTCTCATCTCAGGTCTGTTTTGCTGGAGGATTTGTGTGGTTAAACGCCTTATTCTGATCCGATGGGTTACAGTTTAGACTTTAGAGTAACACTTAAGAGAGTACTTAATTGGTGCTTACACATTGCATCAGATGTTCAGAGCCAGCTACTTTGCTGTGTGAGCAGGTGGTCCTGGTGACATTTAATGCTATGGATGTTTAACCGTATCTCTTCATGTTAAACACAATGCATGGATGAATTACTGCCTCCAAAGTACAGAGAGTATACATGTGACATTATCTAACCAGGACGTTATCAAGACATGTCTATGTTTTCACCAGGACAATCCATACATCCAAACAGAAAAGTCCAATTTGATTGTATTAAACTGTATTAAATGCATTAAACTAAATTTAGCTGCATGGACATACCCCTGTTGTTGTGAATGTAAATGTCATGTTTCTAATACAATTCACATTTAGGCTAGAATCCAGATTCCAGACTGATTTTTTTTTCTTCACTTCACTACTCATGGTCAGCCTCCAGGGTCCTATTTGACTCGGATTTCAATCATGCAGACAAGCCAAGTACTGACTTTACATGGGGAAAACACTGGGGATTACTTTGGAGGCCACGGCAGTCCTGCCCCTTTCATGACGTTGCCTGTGTTCTGGAAATGGACTCATTCATTTTCCTCATAGACTTTTTTTGAAATTGGAAAAATAATGAAAACAATATAAAGACGATTATGCCACGGACAAAGGCAACTCTGGCCGTGAAAAATCTTGACAACAAACACAATATTATCATGCAATATCTAATTAGCAAGAAGAAAAAACAGCAGTATACAACAATTTGATGGTGCTAAATCATTGTGTATGTTGTCATGATTTGTCACGAGTTGGATTTGTCCGTGGCGTAATCGTCTTTTATATGAACCATTTTCGAGAAAAATGAATGGGGAATCCATTTCTGGAACAATGGCGACGTTACAAGGGGGGGCGGGACTGCTCTGCTCTATAGTGACAGGTACAAGACTTATGTAGGTGGAAGGAAAGATAAGGAGGGAATGGAGAAAACGCATCATGGCTTACATTACACTAAACACTTTGCCAGACTTTTTTTTTTGCTTAGTTGCTCTTCGCTTGTAGGTCAGCTATAAATGCTAGTCAAAGATGTGTGTGCTTTTATGAGTCGTGTGGTGGAAATAAATGTAAGTACTATGAATCCAAAATAACAGCCACTGCACAAAGAGCAGGGGCCAGGAGGTGATATATTATGAACTGACATTCAAGGTTTAGCATGATGATATCCACCCCCTCTCTCCTGTCTGTCTGTCTGTCTGTCTGTACCCTCAAAAACAAACACACGCACGCGCATGCCGTAAATTATTTGTCTGTCTCCTGCCTCCATCTCATTTTCTCTGTCTCTCTTTCTTGCTAGCTCCAACAAGATTGCTCTGGCCTGTCCTCATGGACAGCACAATGGCTGCCAACTGGACATGGGCACACTGCACTGTACTACCTTAAAATTCTACTCGGATTATTTTGCATTAAGTACCAATCTGAGTATAATAAGGAAACCAGTGCACCACAGGATTTGCTCTAAATGTTTCATTGCCAGATGATTTGTGATAATTACTGCTGGAGATGATGATTATACTATGCATCATTGTGCCTCAGTTCTATGCTTCATTCAGTGAATTGAACTAGACCCAATCCTCAATGAGGACCACTTGATATCGCAAACCACGATGTTTAAGTAATAGAGCTACAACTATCAATTATTTTCTTCATTTTATTTTATTGATCAAATTAATTGAATAATCAAGAGGCATATTATTATTATTGCAATTATTTATATAGCATTCATTAAACATTTACTCTGAGGGGTTCCTAATCTTAACCCATAGACAATGATGCACAGATTACACACATATATGTAATATAACAACAAGAAACACATTGCACAATATCAATAAATAAATCAATATCAACAAATCGATTATAACCACTTAAGCCAAGTATGTAATAACTGCCACATGCATTTGGAGCTTCCAGGGCACCTGTTTTCACAGCTTTAATGTTTTTGCACTTTTCAAAACAACATACGCTATATATCCATAGACCATTAGTCGATTGTTTTACAAAATTATTGATTATACTTTAGTTCAATTAACTATTTCGCCACCATAGTTTGAGCTAATGTCGATGGGAGTAATGAGCTAATTGTCAAGAGTGAATAAAACAGACCTTTGCCCTCTGACCTTTGTACCTTTCTATTTCCTATATGGCTTCCTTCTGACCCTTGAGGTCAAATCAATTAACTAGTGGAGAAAAACCTATTGATTGTTGGATGCCATCGTACTATTTATCTCCGACTCCGACTATCTGCAAATAGATAGTGGCATTATTGTCCAGTTTAACAACACACCAATACAGATTTAGCAGTTATGTCTCTGACAACTCAATGTGTGTCATTCTTGTTCCAAACAATTATTAGACGATCAGAGAACACACTGCATTGTGGAAGAAGGAAAGCATGCTAATGTAACAGATTGGTTAAACATTATCTAGGGCATTTTAATTGTCTATCCTATATGTGGGTGGTGGCTGCCCTTTGCATGAACTCACAATTGGTTCATGCAAAGGACAGTTGACAGTGTCCAACACTAATTGGCCATACAGTATCGCTGGAGGGATTGAAACCAAAACTTGGATAACATTTTTTTTATCGGTTTACTTGTTTATAAGCTGAGAAAGTTGCCCATTGATTTCTCTTATATACCCTTTATTTTTGTGCTTATATACCCTTTATTTTTGTGCTTTCTATAATGTTAATACATGCACACAGGCACATGCACACACCATGGCATCACAATCCTGTCCAACGGTAGGATAAGCCTTGGTGACCATCCAGAAGCGGAGATGAGGCAGAAAGTCAGGGTGTTCTCAGCGGCGCTAGTTTAGACGGAGGGAATGGCATGAGGCGCCTGCTAAATGAGGTGAGAGATCTGCTGATGCCAAAGTCACACTGTATGCTTCAGTACAATGAATTACACTGGCAGGCTCAGCTCTCAAACCACAATACTGAACTGATTTAGAAGGTGCTGGTGATGAGCACATAGACTGCATGGGGGAAAATGTGACTGTCTCGATGATGTCAGCTATTGGTTTGTGTTTTCTCATTTTGAAGCCTTGAGCTGATTGACCATCGGACCATGTTGTTGGATCTAGGTCGCTTCCAGCATGTATTCTTGCAGCCAGTGACCATGTCTGGATGAGAGGGTTGAGCTAGGGACTGGTGTTTCCTCTACCCGTCAGGCTGGTCCACATGGAGCATATCCATGATTGCTTCATAAAAAGTCCATAGACTTGGCCGACACATGTCACAGGACACCCAAGCTCATTACTGCCAAACAATACCATCATAATAATAAAAAAAAACATTTTCTCTGGGTTTCTAATATTGTTTGACAAGGAACCAAATGTTTTATTTAAGGTCATGATTAACCAGGAATGGCTTCATATATAAATGATTCACCAGGAATCATTTATATATGATTTTTTGATTTAAGCCTGGATTTCCCATTATGGAAATCACAATGGGGAAAAATGTATAGGCTTTCCATCTGTCCCACCTCAAAATGACCACACTAGTTACAGTATATGCCCTTATATACCGTATGGGAGTATCAGGCATTGTTTATATATGGTTATGTCTCAGTTAATTAACTTAGAATTAAACCTTTGTTTAATCAGACGGTACAAATTAAAAACAGATTCTTATTTACAAATGTGGCCTGGCAAGAATTGTTTTGACACGTCAAGCGACAGTATCAAGTCATCAGGTAGATCCCATCCATCCATCCATCTTCCAACAAGTTAACAACAACTCATCCATCCATCCATTTCTGCTGTTCCTTTAACGCCTACCAAACAAAAAAAAGAAACAGGGAAGTAACAGACAACAAGCACAACTTTGTTTGCCTGTGTGTTGCTGTAAATAGCAAGGCCTCCTGGGGTGTGGTAGAGTCAGGGGTTGGGCTCTGCAGGACTGAGGTTTGAGGTTTGGGCTGGCAACGGCTGAGCGTCTAATGAGGATGGTTGTAAATATACTACTGTGTCTCAGTCAGCGCTGAGGTGGCACACGCTGACAAAGCTACGTCTACTCTGTGAAATCTGCTGCTGCTGATCTATATTCTTCCCTGCAGGTTGCATTTACATAATGACTTTTACTTCTAACGCTAGAACATATCTTGGTATCATGGGATTCATGGGTATAGCGTTTTCACCTTGTAGAGTACAGTAAGATGGTGTATTGTCATAGATTATTCAACAAGTGGAGAGAAATAGAGAAATCGCCAGTTTTCCAGCGTTCCATGTGATGAAAAACTGCAGTTTGTTTGTGTATACAATCTCTTTAAAAGCCAAAACACTTGCCTGTCTTCTGCTTATCCAAAACCCCACTAACTGCTACAGTACAGTATGTGCACTGCTTACAAGCAGTATTACCTGAGCTTGTACTACTTGAATTGACATGGTGTACATCAGAATGCTTTTGCAGGTAAAAACTCCTATGCCAAGTAGAAGTTAAATTAATTAATGTGACTTTGGTAGACCGGACTTCATTAAACCCTGTAGTGTACATCCATACTATAATTAAGGAAATGTCTGAATGAATGTCTGAAACAGCGATAACTCATCACTGCACCAATCAGTTTGATTTTTCACACGGTCATTGAGCATAATATTAGGAAGAGACTGAAGAAGCCCCTTTTTCAAATTAACCAATTGTTGATTAATAACGCATTTATTGGTGCGTCACCATCCGCTTAACATTGGCAATTCCCTTTTCAGCCATAGGGGGCAATGCAAATGGAAAACATACACGTGGCCACGGTACACACACGTACACATTATGCCTGGCCATCGTGCTATCTGTGCATTAAAGCACCTCTTCATCCAAATACTTACATCCAATGCTGAAATAAATTACATTACCTGTGCACCATTTGGTGTTCATATATTCACAACAGGTAAGGTCCTAGCTCAAGATAATTCCCTACTGCCACCCTCAGATCTCCAGGGAGCTGAGCTGTTCTGATAATTCATATGTTGATCTGACCACATCAAACCATGGACATTCAAGACGCACTCCTGGTATGGCCGGTACAGAATTCATTCCATATGTGCCCCCGTCCCCCTGTCAGAATAAGAATTTGTATACTAAACAAAAAGTAATGTATTATGCAGGTTTTCAGCATGCATTACACTGCGCCTGTACAAAGACATTTGTCACTGTAAAAGCTGTTTTTCTGAATTGAAAAACACTCTTATTTACAGCTTTACAGACCATGTCCATGTGGGTTATGTGGTTTCCATGCAACAGCAGTGATATGGGGGGTTGATGTATATGGACCATAGGGCCTTGAGCACTGGGACTCTGTTAATCCATCTTTAACAATGTTTTCTGCCAACAAAACAAGGCTTTCCTATTCCAGAGTCAGGCCAAACAGCTCCAGGCTAATGTGTGGGATTCTGGTAAACTCATTTTCCTGCTTCTCACATCCAGTACCACAGATTCTAAACCCAAGGACCCCCAGCTTGACATGCTTAGGCCTCATTGTGATCCCAGTTTACACTGTAAAATCGTAAAGGTTTTGGTTCCAAAGTCCAAACTATGAATCACTTAGTTGGGGACCCCATGGAACCCCTCTCCAAGGACCCCCAGGGTTCCCCAGATATCCCGAGCTATATGTGCTCATGTGTGCACCGCAGATTACAGTATGTATTGTGTGGATATCTCTGCAGTGGCGTATGTGTACTGTGGGTATGACTGTGTTGCACATACAGTATGTGGGTACTGTATTGTATAGCTACTGTGTACAACAGATGTTGCTGTACAGTATAATGTACCGTACAGTCAGTGCTGCGGACAGTACAGTATGGACATGGAAACAAGCCCATAGCCTTTTTGCCTTTTCCCACTCTACATCGCGTCTATCCCTGCAGACAGACAATTTCTTTGCTCTGCAGACGGTCCAGAACTGTAATGCTGTCAACAAATAACTCATGACAAGGCGGTGCTAGTGTGTGCGGAGAAGGGGGTTGTGGGGGCTGAGGGTGTGTGTGTGTGTGTGTGTGTGTGTGTGTGTGTGTGTGTGTGTGTGTGTGTGTGTGTGTGTGTTCATGCATGGTCTGTGTTTGTGTTTGCACAAACAAGACAAACATGCCTGTTTGTCTACATGGTGCAAATAAAGGGCATTATCATGTTGTGCTTTCTGGGCAAAATGCAATCTAGTGTTCAGCCCGCAGCATCAACAGATAATGGTGCATTACAAATATACTTGGTTAGGAATATTCACCATCAGACATGAGTCATTTCCTGCTGATATAACCCTTTATCTGTGCCACCGGGGAAGGAAATAGGATTAAAGGAAGATCACTTAATTGGCACACAGTGCAAATCCGATTTTCATGCTCAATGTGGCACTCACTTTATACAGAAAAGAACACTTTAAGTATTTTTCAGGGATGACTGCTTTATGCGAGGTGCCTTCAACTTCAACTTAGGGTTGCGACATTAAATGCCTTGCCATGGTAAGTACAGTACATGTCATGGAATATGGGAAGCAATGAATAGTTTACCAGTCAGGATAAATCTGGCAAATGTTCTAATGATGTGTGAACGTGTGTGTGTACACAGTTGATGTCCAATCAGTGACTCTCCCATAGTGAGATAGCAGCTTCACAATGTCACGCCGCTAATAGGCTCTGTGACGAGACAGCACAGTCTGCTTCACTGCCTTCGGGAATGGAACACATTATACAGCACCATGACGCATGCTTTGCAAGCGCACACACACACACACACACACACACACACACACACACACACACACACACACACACACACACATGCTGTTGCTCTCATCATGCACACCTTCTCTGTCTCTGATATAGCCTTGCAGTGTAAAAATTAATTAAATGGACACTCAAGGTTTCACCATGTGTTGTCGTTCGCCGTCTCTTCACCTTCCCCGTCTATCACATGCTCTCTGTCAACATACTGTAGTTTACGGTGTCCTTGCAAGGACACTCTCTCAGGTCACATAGACAGCAGACGTCTGTGTGTCCTACTCCATCTGTGTGTCCTACTCCATCTGTCTGCTTTCACTTCTGGTGGCTGGGCAGCTTCAGTTCACACCGTTGGTCTCAGACAGAGATGTCTATTGTGTACTGTATGTTGTATTAGTGTACATTGCTCCCTTGCTTTATATTGTAGTTGTGTTTCATCAGAAGAGAGAGACAGATGGAGAGAGTAGTGACTCATGGTCATACTGTACACTTACTCATAGCAACATCTCTGCATTCAGCCTCTTTTAGCCTGTGGATGCTACTGCAGGTGGTGAAAAAACATGCATTGTTTTGTATATTCCTGCCAAAGGCATATGTCTGCACATGTGTGCATGTGTGTGCACGGCTGTGTGCAGCACACAGAGGTAGCGCTAATCCAGCTCCCACATACAGGCTGTATTGTATTACTATTTACAATGCACATCTGTGCACCGTTCAGCTTTCTGTTACATCATGCTAGGTCAGAAGTCACCAAAAAGTGGATGGATGGATGGATTTCATCTAGGGGGATTACAGGCTCTATGTCTGACCTATGTGACAGACAGGCTAGAGAGAGGACAAGTTGTCTCACTAATTAAACACACTCACTAATTCAATCAAGTATCTCTCTCTCTCTCTCTCTCTCTCTCTCTCTCTCTCTCTCTCTCTCTCTCTCTCTCTCTCTCTCTATCCCCTACTACTTCCTACTTTGTCACAATATTAAATTAACAACCCGAGACAAAACACCTCGCCCACAAATAACCCTGAACAACTACCGACCACCCTCCCAACTGGCCAATCGGGATTCCTCGAGGGACGACTACCACAAACCGTGCACCGCCCACCACCACGCACCGATCGCTTAACCACTCGCTACTGAAAGTAATAACGCACCAACACAGCCAGAGCAGAATATATGATTATCAACAACAAATACATATCTGCTACTGCCATCGGTTAATGACGGTTCTATTTGCCGATACAGATATTGACCAACAGTGGGAAATATTGGTGGATACTGATATGTGGTCGATATATCTGTGCATCCCCAGTGTAAATGTGTGTCCTCTGTTCACATCTGTTGCTGCCTGCAGTTCATTCCAAATCAAAACACTGCTGGTGACCTACAAGGCAATCAAGGGCATGCTACCCCACTGCCTTCAGGATATAATGCACCCCTACACCCAATTTCTGCACAATGTGAACAGCTAGCACAGGACGTCTGTAGCTCCCGTCCCTACAACACCCAGACCGACGCTCCAAGCTTCCTAGACTATTCTGCCATAGGCTCCCAAGCCATGGAATCCTCCTACACGTCAGGACTGCAGACTGACTCACTCCACATTTTCCGCTGCAGCATGAAAACAATTCTTCAGACTCTACTATACCCCACTAGCACTTCTCATTCCTATTCCCTTCTTGTCACCTACCGGTATAGTATGTTCCCATAGTAAAATAGGTCTAGTACAGAATGCACTATGATGGCTACCTTTCCGCATGTGTTATTTTGAAAAAAAAAAAAAAAAAAAAAAAACAATTTCAATATTATTTAGATTTAATTTAGACAAGTGCTGGTTAGCGCAGTTACTTTGTATCACTTCATTGTTTTCTTTGCACATGCACTACAAGGCCATTTTGGCTACTCTGTCATTTGTTGAGATTTTACACTATGTTGCTCTGTATAAGAAAAGCTGTAGTGGAAACATTGCTGGTCGAGTCATATCTTGGTCAAGTGGTTTCCTGGGATAATGGCGTGTTTATTTAGCCAACTGCATGCAGCATCACTGTCCCTCGGGCCTGAAACCAACCCACGACTTGTGGTGATGTGCAAAGCAATGTGTTTCTATTTCCATGTGACCAAACTCTTATTGTTTTCTAGATGTTTGAATCCAAGTCTAAAATAAGTGAAAATTAGTTTTAAGGGTGAAAATTGAAAGCTTTGTTTTGGTAGGTCGTTTCGCAGCAGTGTCCTGTCTTACTGTCACACAACCACAGACTGTGCTGTGCACACACTCGCATTTGCCACTGGAATGCCTGACATCTGTGAACACACAAGAGGGGGAAAAACAACCCCAAAGCAGTGTTTTTTTTTTCTCCAGACCTCCTCTGTGGGTCAATGTAAACAAGACAGACAGGCCAGTGAGAGAAATCTATGGCACAAATCATCCACTGACTGCCCAATGGGACTTAAGGCATGGATTTCACCTGATGGAAAAACAGGCTTTCAGTAAGGGTTGATTTGATTCCACCAAATAAAATATCCTCATGCGATTCCATTAATGTTGAAGATTTACAGTACATTATGGTTTAACCGCTAGCTTAATTATACTGGTGATTAATAGCAGTCAGTATTCGAGCAATGGAGAAAAGGTCATTCATTTATTACAATGATTGGTGGTCGAATTAATTAACCTTTAGGCTACAACGGGCCCTGGTGTGATGATGACCAAGGCAGCTCATTTCAAGAAATCCAATGCAACAAAGCCTAGGCCACCTGCCTCTCTATGAGGCACACCGCTGAATTATTCACAGGTTGTTTTGCGAAAATCAGACCTGTGTGAAGTGAGCGATGCTGTACAAGTGTAGCTTACCTACAGTACAGTATATAGTGTAGTAGGCTACACCTACTGTACTGTACATGTAGTGTAGGATACTGAACTGTACTATACTTAATTCTATGGTACAAGCTCTCCTACCTGGCCTGTGTGCTGCTGTGTGTGTGTCTGTGTCAGGCTGTACAACAGTTACTGTAGGCTACATTTGGTAGTGAACAAACGCTAGAACGCTACTTTGTTGCTCGGACACAGGTATCCATGAGGCAGGGATTCCGACATGGACACAGGCACAGCCCCACAAACATAGCTATCTATAGGAGTGGTTGCACTGCTCAAAAAATGGGATGCCTGCATGCATTGCCTCTCACATTTCACGCACATGCATGCACCCCAGGCCCCGATGTTAACATTTCCCAATTGGGGGGGGGGGCAAAATGGCATGGGGGGCGGATTCATGGCCCGTGGCGCGAAAGCCACGGGCCATGAAGCCATTTTCATTTAAATTCTTTAGTTCTGTGACCTACATGATTTATATCTTGTACAGGACTTATATTTGGCAAGTAGCCTAAACATTAAGCTAATAATCGGTTGTTGTTGAAGTTGCAACTGGCATGCAGCATCCATAAAGCTAGAGGTCTGACTTTTTCTGTTTTCAATGATGAAATGCTGTTGCAGTGGTGCCACAATTAAATTAGTAGCAGTTACAGCGTTTCAAATAATTTTAAATATAAGCAAATATATAGGCTAAATATCTTTGAAATGTGGGTTGTTTGTATGCCCTTATGTTTGGTGGGGCAGGGGCAGCCCCCCCTCCCCCCAAATGCCTAGATCCGGCCTGATGTAGGCTACATTGCCCCCCCCCCCGCCCCCCCAAATGCCTAGGTCCGGCCTGATGCACCCACGCTCCCTCCTCTCTCTGTATCTCTCTCACGCACGCACGCGAGCTATATAGCGTTACATAAATCACTCGAGGCAGGCTCTCTCTCACCATCTCGAGTTTTAATTTCCTGATCTTTTCGTCCAGGCTCTTCTTTCCCGTCACGTCGCGTTCCTTGCTGGCGTCGTGCACCAGCACCTGCACGGGGGGAAGCAGCACTCCGCCGCGCTGCGAGGACACCTCCTCCCGCATGCACTGGAGCAGACCTTCGGGGGTCTTCCGTCCGATTTTCACTTCTATGTCTTTCAAATCTGGGATGGCTTCGTTGTTGCCGTTGTTGTTGGCTGCGCTGCCTTCATCCATTATTGTATTGTACAGGCTTATTTTTATGAAAGTCCTCGTATTTTAAGCGTCAAGTGTCACCCCTGATGATAGCATCCCTCCTATGTGTCTGGAATGGAGTTGGAAGAATGCACCAGCAGGCAGGGAGGGAGTAGGCAGGGAGAACATATCCAATGTTCAGAAATTTATCAGAAATAGTCCAGACAGATATCTCTTAATAAAAATACTTGAGTGGCGTTTAAGAAATCCCGTCGAGTTGATTGAGGAGGTACCATTGAAGTATAGCAGCCTCTACCAGCTGATCCGATGCGCGGATCAGACTTCAGAGTGGAGACATACAGTATGTGGAAGAAAATCACGAGCACCCACTAGTCCGTGACTTTTTGATCGAAATCCCTGCAGTCCAAAGGAAAAATAAAATAAAACATAGTTTATGATTCCGTCTGTTTTAGGTCCAGAAATGCATGAGGATGATTGACATGTCTTGGTCAACGCACGGGTTATCCTTCCATATGCTACATTGCGGAGACCGAGCAGAAAAGCTCCCGTGCAGGCGCAGATTCCACCTGCATGATGACAGCAAACAACAACCGCAGTCAGAGGAGTTGGAGCTGAGCGGAGGAGCGCACAGCGCGTCCACCCCGACCGTAATGGCTGTAATATCCCGGTCAGTGTCGCCAACTTCCAAAATCCAAAATGCACTAGTGTCACTTCCAAAATGCACTAGAATGTGCTAGATGCTTGTCTGGAAGGTGTGTAGACTTGGGCTAATTCACAGGATGAATATTTTAACTCTTGAGAGCGTAAAAATGAAACCAAATGGATCCGCAAGTGTCCATTTGGTTTCATTTTGACACTCGCAAAGAGTTACATCTGGTTAACCAACTGACCACTGATTGAAAACCACTGTCATAGGAGGAAAAATGGTGATAAAAGAGGGTTTTATCTCTGGCGCCTGTCAATCAATTTCGCCCCAACTCACCAACCAAAAAGCCCTAGATTTTCCGCCAGGAGCTTCTCACTAATTTTGGCGCTATGGGGCCGTCTGGAAAAAGCCAAATATAGCGACAAATACGCCAAGTTGGCAACACTGATCCCGGCCCACAGATATAGCTGCATGTTACTGTAGTATCGCCAACTGTCTGAGTTCACAGTTTATGATGCGATCTCTGAACTGGCACCATCACTACCTCCAGCTGGTTGTGGCTAATCCCTTAATTATAAACATAAACTAGAAACAAAATTTCTAAGAAATTTTACTGTGTGCCTGCCACTCGCCAAGTGTGTGTAATAATATGCTAATGCTATGCTAACACAACCTCATGCTAACATCGTATGCTAACATGCTTGCCAGGTGGATAAGCATTACATATTTCGCTGTATTGATTGTGAAAGGGGGTTTTCATATGGGAGTCCTCTGCAGTGTAAAGGCCAACCAATAGGAAGACAGAGGGGGTGGGGCTTAAGCAGTTCAACTTGTTCCTATTGGCTCAGTACGTCCATCTATCAAATATCGAGGCGGTAGCATGCTCCAAACCCAAGTTATAGCTGTGTAAAGGCCAGCCAATAGGAATACAGAGGGGCGGGCTTAAGCAGTACAACTTCTTCCTATTGGTCCAAGACGCCCATTTACCAAATATTGTGGTGGTAGCATGCTCCAAACCCAATTTATAGCTGTGTAAAGACCAGCCAATAGGAAGACAGAGGGGTGGGGTTTATGCTATTGATGCCAAATGGACCCGTAAGGGTCCATTTGGTTACATATGAAACCTATGACCTAGGGTACATTTGGTTTGTTGTTGTGTATAAAGCCTATTTGTAGATTTTGCAGATCTACAAGCTCACAAGGTCTTTTCAGACCAACCCATTAAGGTCTTATAGGTCTAGTGGCAGCCAGCTAATTAGGGCTTAATCTGTTACAGCTGTCGTACCTGCATCAGTTCAGGCACTTTGGCTCCTTCGTTAAACAGGGGTCAATGGGCGGGACTTGCCGCAAACAAATGCCTCTCACGCGAAAACGAAAACTTGTAAGCGATTACTTTTTTCGATGTGGGCATCCCGACTCAATTAGGTATCTTGTGTGCGATCGTGGTATTGGTACGATAAAAGACGTGGTCGTGAGAGCGATTTAAGAATTTGCGTTTGAAAAGAAACGTCAGACGCCAAAATGGAGCACATTACAATGTAATTAATATGGAGACGGGAGGTTACGTCATCTCGCTCTGAGGCCCGTAGGACCGTTTCTGTACCTGACTGGGCTTTGTTGGTCACATTGGGTGAAAGGCGAGAAGTTTGTCTACAAAATGTCCGAAAACCACGCATGTAAAGCGAATATTGTGGCCGTGAGGACGATTTGTTCGGTCATGACCCGAACCTCGAGACACTGCATCTCGCACTCTGTTTCACTCGCTCACTGGTCGTGCGAGCCTCTAAGCTCCGCTAAATTCTCGAACCATGCACACTTTGAACTGCGATAGCGGACAAACCGTGCAACATATTCGAATACCGCCTGAACCGTGACGAAGTCGAGAGCCGCGTCTGCTGTTTAAAGTTAAAATCGTGTTTCTACGCCACAGTGTGCCAGAGTAATGTGGCTCCAAATACGCGCTTCTTTTTCTGATGTTTTCGGTGTGCCCCCATTCATTTCGAATGGGGATTTTTGCGTCGTTTATTGCGAATTACGTTGGCACGGTAAACGCGTATCGGAAAGAAAAGCACAAGCACATCTTTCCCGCCGAGCCGCACGTTTTGATGTATATATTGCGGGGATTGTGCAAACCGTGCGGCCGGCCATAGCGGTCAAAATTTCGGATAGATAGATGTCTGATGATTATGGATTAAGTTGACGAATCACAACCTGTGTGCTTCTGCCATACTGGCAGGCATACATAACTAATATGGGGGAAATAACTCTCCTATCCGAACCTTAAAGTCCTACAGTCTGTGATCCCAACTAATTTACAGGCTTTGAGCATGGGCATTAATTACAACAAAAAAATACACAAGTTGTTAACAGTCCATGAACACCAAATCTGGACTGGGACGGCCCAGTCATTTTATGCGTGAATTTGGCCCAGACCGACCCATTTTGCACAAATTTGGCCCAGATTGGCACACCACAGACAGTGTACAGATAGCCCCGCTCTATCAGCACACACACAAACAAAACATAATGATACACAAACATAACAACATCCAAACCAACAGACACCTACACAACCATTTGCTGCTCTCACGAGTTGCCTATGGTTGCAAAAGTATCCAAGATAGAACAGGGCTTATTTGTCACTCACTGATACAGGTACAATACAGGCCTGGATTATTATTTTTATTAGCGTCCCTTAGTGGCCCGCGATGCTGCCCACCAGGATAGCTCCGGATACTCCATATGGCCAGTCCGACCCTGATAAACACAGTAGGCTATATGTGTAATGCACCACAATTTGAGGTTGATCGTCCACAAGGCAGGAGAGATCATTCAACTCTATAAGCTTATACCTGCAGGCCTACTGCAGAGACAACAGATGTTTTCTCTGCATTATACCTTGGTCAACATAACAAAAACGGCTTCTTAATAATAGTAAACTTTATTTATAAAGCACTTTTAAACAAAGTTACACTAGTGCTTTCCAATACATGGTAAAACAAAAATAATAATTATTATAAAGACATCGTGAGAAAATAAATAATTAGGCTACGGGTGCTTTGATGAAGTAATCACGGTGTCGATGTGCCTGTCTTACCCCAACAACATTCCGTTTTTTTGGGGGGAAGTTTTGATGTCGTAATGACTGGATGTATTAATATAATATTGCGTGTTTAAATTGCCAGATGTTTTATTTTTACCGAGAGACTGATGCTAACATTGAGGGGTCACAGACCAAGCGAATGGAGACACACGGTTGTCCCATTTCTCATTTGAGGGCTACGTAAGAGCTGCCATTGATCTGGCCCCATGAAGTGAACGGGAGATGTCGTAACTATGTCTAATGAGCAGTTCCATGCATGGTCACTTATATTCTCAAGTTTTAAATATATTTATCTTTGCTTATTATGTCACAGATTGAGGAAATGAGATCTTGGAGCTCTGTTTTGATCAAAATCATCATAGCTTCGTGTATTGAGAGCCAGCAAAAGCATTAGTATCAGAATCATCACCATCACTAGAGTTAGGTCTGTTATTATTAATACTGTATTATTTTCATGATAGGCCTACAGTTGTCCAACATGAAAGGGTGTTGACTACAGCCGATCTGCAAGCTTGGTTATTTTTGACCAGATGATGAAGATTTTAATGCTAAACTGTGTAAATTTTATGTACCGTCTCTGGTCCAATTTCCCAAAAGACCTGAACTACAAGCTGCACTGTATGACAATTCTCATAATTTCCCTTAAGCCTGCACCCCCATGCAGGCTCAATATGAAATGTAATTGGATTTTTATCATGTAGGACATGATGTGAATATGCACAACACACCAGTAGTAGGTACTCCTGCAAGCCTCTGGTTCCAGGCACAGGGTTCGAATCCCTGTGGTGTGAGCTTAATGTTTCACAATTTGTCCCATATGTTTACATATAATTTTAGCTATCAGTGTATTTATTTGTAATACCTGAATGCACTTTTAATTACACTTCATCAAGCATGGAGGGCTTCCGTTATCAGTTAACATGTGTAAATGTAGAAAAACCTAAATTAAATGTTTAAAAAGGGCAAACCGCTGGTCTGTTTGCCCTTTTTAAACATTTAATTTAGGTCAGCTAGATGAACAGCATTAAACAGCATTCAATGTGTGTGACACTATACAGTGCAGAATGTAGTTGGCGACTTCTTTTTTATGTATTTTTTGTGGCTTTTGCCTTTATATTTTTTTATAGAGGGACAGACAGTAGATTGAGAGGAAATGGGGAGAGAGTTGGGGGGTGACATGCAGCAAAGGTTGTCTGGATTGGGAGTTGAACCCGCAGAAACTGGTTGATCAGCCACGGCCCAGGCCAATTTTGGAGACATCCAATGTCTTCTTTTCCCCAATTTTATCATTTTTCGAAAATCCTTGAAAGCGATGAAAAACTGCATATATTATAGACCTACTGTGTCATTTTTTTCGCTTTCAACATTTTTTGAAAATCCTCAAAAAATGGTGAACAGCATATACTATAGTATGCTGTCCAAGACCATGTACTATGTGTTACTATGTTGTTTTTCACAGATTTCGTCATTTATTGAAAATCGGCGAAAATGACGAAACACAACATACTATACTATGTTGTTTTTTCTCGATTTCAACATTTTTCAAAAATGCTCAAGACGATGAAAAACGGCAAGGCTATATAGTTATAGCCTTGCGTTTTTTCGATTTTTTTGAAAATCCTCGTTTTTTTTGGCCAAGTTTTGTCATTTTTTGAAAATCTTTTTGAATTTTTTCGAAAATCCTTGTTTTTTTTGCCAAGTTTTGTCATTTTTTGAAAATCTTCAAAAATCTTTGAAACGATGAAAAACTGCAAGGCTATAGCCTTACGTCCCCCCCCCCCCAAAATGATGAAAAACGGCATGCTCTGCAAGACCGTAAGGCTAAAGCCTTGCTTTTTTGCCAAGTTTCGTCATTTTTTGAAAATCTTCAAAAATCCTCGAAACGATGAAAAACAGTAAGGCCTTTCGTTTTTTACAAAATTTTGACATTTTTCGAAAATCCTCAAAAGTCCTCAAAAATCCTGAAAACGATAAAAAACGGCATGCTGAGCAAGACCGTAAGGCTAAAGCCTTGCGTTTTTGCCAGGTTTCGTTATTTTTCGGAAATCTTTCGGAAACGATGAAAAACCGTAAGGCTACAGCCTTGTGTTTTTCCGAAATTTCAACATTTTTCAAAAATCCTCAAAACAATGAACAACGGCATGCTGTGCAAGACTGTAAGTCTATAGCCTTGCGTTTTTTTCCAGGTTTCGTCATTTTTCATCATTTTCCGAAAAGGCTATAGCCTTGCGTTTTTTCAAAATTTCTACATTTTTCGAAAATGCTCAAAAATGCTCAAAACTATGAAAAACGCCATGCTGTGCAATAGGGTTGGGACTCGTTAGGATTTTATCGAGTTCGGGTCCTTACCGAGTCCCTCTTATCGAGCCCGGGTCCGGAGGGGTCCCTTAACGGGTCCCAATATATATATATATTTTTTACCCTTTTTTCTGACATACTTTATACTTGTATTATATAAGTACAAAAGAAAAAAAAAAAAAAAAAACAACAACCAAAAAGCCACTTTATTGGCAGAAATAAAATAACTGTACTTTATAGTCATGAGGTAGGCATGCAGGCATTACTGGTGGCAAATCTCTCAAGAATACTTAAGGTACACTATTTTTCCCATCTTTTGTTTATGTCCCACAGACACATTATTCTGAAATAATAATAATCTAACTAGTGTACTAGTAATAATTCTTGCTACAGTTTTTGTCAAACACAGCATGCTCTTATTTAGGACTCAATGGGTAAGCAGAGCCATGCAAGATGTATGCCTTAGCGTTGTCAACATTGTGCCTTCTAAAAAAAAAAAGCAAAAATCACCCCATGTAATTCCCAGACCAGTAGAGTATGAACAGAGTTACGACATCTCCATTCACTACCATGGAAAGGTCTAATGCTCAAAACGATGAAAAACGCCATGCTGTGCAAGACCTATAGCTTTGCATTTTGCCAGGTTTCGTCATTTTTTGTCATTTTTCGAAAATCCTCGAAACAATGAAAAAACGTAAGGCTATAGCCTTGCGTTTTTTTCAAAATTTCGACATTTTTCGAAAATGCTCAAAAATGCTCAAAACGATGAAAAACGGCATGCTGTGCAAGACCGTAAGGTTATAGCCATGCATTTTGCCAGGTTTCGTCATTTTTTGTCAGTTTTTCGAAAATCCTCGAAACGATGAAAAAACGTAAGGCTATAGCCTTGCGTTTGTTCAAAATTTCGACATTTTTCGAAAATGCTCAAAATGATGAAAAACGGCATGCTGTGCAAGACCGTAAGGCTATAGCCTTGCATTTTGCCAGGTTTTGTCATTTTTTGTCATTTTTCGAAAAACCTCAAAACGATGAAAAACCGTAAGGCTATAGCCTTTGCGTTTTTTCAAAATTTCGACATTTTTCGAAAATGCTCAAAAATGCTCAAATGATGAAAAACGGCATGCTGTGCAAGACCGTAAGGCTATAGCCTTGCGCTTTTGCCAGATTTTGTCATTTTTTGTCATTTTTCGAAAAACCTCAAAACGATGAAAAACCGTAAGGCTATAGCCTTTGCGTTTTTTTCAAAATTTCGACATTTTTCGAAAATGCTCAAAAATGCTCAAAATGATGAAAAACGGCATGCTGTGCAAGACCGTAAGGCTATAGCCTTGCGTTTTTGCCAGATTTTGTCATTTTTCGAAAAACCTCAAAACGATGAAAAACCGTAAGGCTATAGCCTTTGCGTTTTTTCAAAATTTCGACATTTTTCGAAAATGCTCAAAAATGCTCAAAATGATGAAAAACGGCATGCTGTGCAAGACCGTAAGGCTATAGCCTTGCGCTTTTGCCAGATTTTGTCATTTTTTGTCATTTTCGAAAAAACCTCAAAACGATGAAAAACCGTAAGGCTATAGCCTTTGCGTTTTTTCAAAATTTCGACATTTTTCGAAAATGCTCAAAAATGCTCAAAATGATGAAAAACGGCATGCTGTGCAAGACCGTAAGGCTATAGCCTTGCGCTTTTGCCAGATTTTGTCATTTTTTGTCATTTTTCGAAAAACCTCAAAACGATGAAAAACCGTAAGGCTATAGCCTTTGCGTTTTTTCAAAATTTCGACATTTTTCGAAAATGCTCAAAAATGCTCAAAATGATGAAAAACGGCATGCTGTGCAAGACCGTAAGGCTATAGCCTTGCGTTTTTGCCAGATTTTGTCATTTTTCAAAAACCTCAAAACGATGAAAAACCGTAAGGCTATAGCCTTTGCGTTTTTTCAAAATTTCGACATTTTTCGAAAATGCTCAAAATGATGAAAAACGGCATGCTGTGCAAGACCGTAAGGCTATAGCCTTGCGCTTTTGCCAGATTTTGTCAATTTTTGTCATTTTTCGAAAAAACTCAAAACGATGAAAAACCGTAAGGCTATAGCCTTTGCGTTTTTTCAAAATTTCGACATTTTTCGAAAATGCTCAAAAATGCTCAAAATGATGAAAAACGGCATGCTGTGCAAGACCGTAAGGCTATAGCCTTGCGCTTTTGCCAGATTTTGTCATTTTTTGTCATTTTTCGAAAAAACTCAAACGATGAAAAACCGTAAGGCTATAGCCTTTGCGTTTTTTCAAAATTTCGACATTTTTCGAAAATGCTCAAAAATGCTCAAAATGATGAAAAACGGCATGCTGTGCAAGACCGTAAGGCTATAGCCTTGCGCTTTTGCCAGATTTTGTCATTTTTTGTCATTTTTCGAAAAACCTCAAAACGATGAAAAACCGTAAGGCTATAGCCTTTGCGTTTTTTCAAAATTTCGACATTTTTCGAAAATGCTCAAAAATGCTCAAAATGATGAAAAACGGCATGCTGTGCAAGACCGTAAGGCTATAGCCTTGCGCTTTTGCCAGATTTTGTCATTTTTTGTCATTTTTCGAAAAACCTCAAAACGATGAAAAAACCGTAAGGCTATAGCCTTTGCGTTTTTTCAAAATTTCGACATTTTTCGAAAATGCTCAAAAATGCTCAAAATGATGAAAAACGGCATGCTGTGCAAGACCGTAAGGCTATAGCCTTGCGCTTTTGCCAGATTTCTGTCATTTTTCGAAAAACCTCAAAACGATGAAAAACCGTAAGGCTATAGCCTTTGCGTTTTTTCAAAATTTCGACATTTTTCGAAAATGCTCACAAATGATGAAAAACGGCATGCTGTGCAAGACCGTAAGGCTATAGCCTTGCGCTTTTGCCAGATTTTGTCATTTTTGTCATTTTTCGAAAAACCTCAAAACGATGAAAAACCGTAAGGCTATAGCCTTTGCGTTTTTTCAAAATTTCGACATTTTTCGAAAATGCTCAAAATGATGAAAAACGGCATGCTGTGCAAGACCGTAAGGCTATAGCCTTGCGCTTTTGCCAGATTTTGTCATTTTTTGTCATTTTTCGAAAAACCTCAAAACGATGAAAAACCGTAAGGCTATAGCCTTTGCGTTTTTTCAAAATTTCGACATTTTTCGAAAATGCTCAAAAATGCTCAAAATGATGAAAACGGCATGCTGTGCAAGACCGTAAGGCTATAGCCTTGCGCTTTTGCCAGATTTTGTCATTTTTTGTCATTTTTCGAAAAACCTCAAAACGATGAAAAACCGTAAGGCTATAGCCTTTGCGTTTTTTCAAAATTTCGACATTTTTCGAAAATGCTCAAAAATGCTCAAAATGATGAAAAACGGCATGCTGTGCAAGACCGTAAGGCTATAGCCTTGCGCTTTTGCCAGATTTTTTCATTTTTCGAAAAACCTCAAAACGATGAAAAACCGTAAGGCTATAGCCTTTGCGTTTTTTCAAAATTTCGACATTTTTCGAAAATGCTCAAAAATGCTCAAAATGATGAAAAACGGCATGCTGTGCAAGACCGTAAGGCTATAGCCTTGCGCTTTTGCCAGATTTTTTGTCATTTTTCGAAAAACCTCAAAACGATGAAAAACCGTAAGGCTATAGCCTTTGCGTTTTTTCAAAATTTCGACATTTTTCGAAAATGCTGCTCAAAATGATGAAAAACGGCATGCTGTGCAAGACCGTAAGGCTATAGCCTTGCGCTTTTGCCAGATTTTGTCATTTTTTGTCATTTTTCGAAAAACCTCAAAACGATGAAAAACCGTAAGGCTATAGCCTTTGCGTTTTTTCAAAATTTCGACATTTTTCGAAAATGCTCAAAAATGCTCAAAATGATGAAAAACGGCATGCTGTGCAAGACCGTAAGGCTATAGCCTTGCGCTTTTGCCAGATTTTGTCATTTTTTGTCATTTTTCGAAAAACCTCAAAACGATGAAAAACCGTAAGGCTATAGCCTTTGCGTTTTTTCAAAATTTCGACATTTTTCGAAAATGCTCAAAAATGCTCAAAATGATGAAAAACGGCATGCTGTGCAAGACCGTAAGGCTATAGCCTTGCGCTTTTGCCAGATTTTGTCATTTTTTGTCATTTTTCGAAAAACCTCAAAACGATGAAAAACCGTAAGGCTATAGCCTTTGCGTTTTTTCAAAATTTCGACATTTTTCGAAAATGCTCAAAAATGCTCAAAATGATGAAAAACGGCATGCTGTGCAAGACCGTAAGGCTATAGCCTTGCGCTTTTGCCAGATTTTGTCATTTTTCGAAAAACCTCAAAACGATGAAAAACCGTAAGGCTATAGCCTTTGCGTTTTTTCAAAATTTCGACATTTTTCGAAAATGCTCAAAAATGCTCAAAATGATGAAAAACGGCATGCTGTGCAAGACCGTAAGGCTATAGCCTTGCGCTTTTGCCAGATTTTGTCATTTTTTGTCATTTTTCGAAAAACCTCAAAACGATGAAAAACCGTAAGGCTATAGCCTTTGCGTTTTTTCAAAATTTCGACATTTTTCGAAAATGCTCAAAAATGCTCAAAATGATGAAAAACGGCATGCTGTGCAAGACCGTAAGGCTATAGCCTTGCGCTTTTGCCAGATTTTGTCATTTTTTGTCATTTTTCGAAAAACCTCAAAACGATGAAAAACCGTAAGGCTATAGCCTTTGCGTTTTTTCAAAATTTCGACATTTTTCGAAAATGCTCAAAATGATGAAAAACGGCATGCTGTGCAAGACCGTAAGGCTATAGCCTTGCGCTTTTGCCAGATTTTGTCATTTTTTGTCATTTTTCGAAAAACCTCAAAACGATGAAAAACCGTAAGGCTATAGCCTTTGCGTTTTTTCAAAATTTCGACATTTTTCGAAAATGCTCAAAAATGCTCAAAATGATGAAAAACGGCATGCTGTGCAAGACCGTAAGGCTATAGCCTTGCGCTTTTGCCAGATTTTGTCATTTTTTGTCATTTTTCGAAAAACCTCAAAACGATGAAAAACCGTAAGGCTATAGCCTTTGCGTTTTTTCAAAATTTCGACATTTTTCGAAAATGCTCAAAAATGCTCAAAATGATGAAAAACGGCATGCTGTGCAAGACCGTAAGGCTATAGCCTTGCGCTTTTGCCAGATTTTGTCATTTTTTGTCATTTTTCGAAAAACCTCAAAACGATGAAAAACCGTAAGGCTATAGCCTTTGCGTTTTTTCAAAATTTCGACATTTTTCGAAAATGCTCAAAATGATGAAAAACGGCATGCTGTGCAAGACCGTAAGGCTATAGCCTTGCGCTTTTGCCAGATTTTGTCATTTTTTGTCATTTTTCGAAAAACCTCAAAACGATGAAAAACCGTAAGGCTATAGCCTTTGCGTTTTTTCAAAATTTCGACATTTTTCGAAAATGCTCAAAAATGCTCAAAATGATGAAAAACGGCATGCTGTGCAAGACCGTAAGGCTATAGCCTTGCGCTTTTGCCAGATTTTTGTCATTTTTCGAAAAACCTCAAAACGATGAAAAACCGTAAGGCTATAGCCTTTGCGTTTTTTCAAAATTTCGACATTTTTCGAAAATGCTCAAAAATGCTCAAATGATGAAAAACGGCATGCTGTGCAAGACCGTAAGGCTATAGCCTTGCGCTTTTGCCAGATTTTGTTTTTTTGTCATTTTTCGAAAAAACTCAAAACGCAAAACGTAAGGCTATAGCCTTTGCGTTTTTTCAAAATTCGACATTTTTCGTAAAGGCTATAGCCTTTGCGTTTTTTCAAAATTTCGACATTTTTCGAAAATGCTCAAAAATGCTCAAAATGATGAAAAACGGCATGCTGTGCAAGACCGTAAGGCTATAGCCTTGCGCTTTTGCCAGATTTTGTCATTTTTTGTCATTTTTCGAAAAACCTCAAAACGATGAAAAACCGTAAGGCTATAGCCTTTGCGTTTTTTCAAAATTTCGACATTTTTCGAAAATGCTCAAAATGATGAAAAACGGCATGCTGTGCAAGACCGTAAGGCTATAGCCTTGCGCTTTTGCCAGATTTTGTCATTTTTTGTCATTTTTCGAAAAACCTCAAAACGATGAAAAACCGTAAGGCTATAGCCTTTGCGTTTTTTCAAAATTTCGACATTTTTCGAAAATGCTCAAAAATGCTCAAAATGATGAAAAACGGCATGCTGTGCAAGACCGTAAGGCTATAGCCTTGCGCTTTTGCCAGATTTTGTCATTTTTCGAAAAACCTCAAAACGATGAAAAACGTAAGGCTATAGCCTTTGCGTTTTTTCAAAATTTCGACATTTTTCGAAAATGCTCAAAATGATGAAAAACGGCATGCTGTGCAAGACCGTAAGGCTATAGCCTTGCGCTTTTGCCAGATTTTGTCATTTTTTGTCATTTTTCGAAAAACCTCAAAACGATGAAAAACCGTAAGGCTATAGCCTTTGCGTTTTTTCAAAATTTCGACATTTTTCGAAAATGCTCAAAAATGCTCAAAATGATGAAAAACGGCATGCTGTGCAAGACCGTAAGGCTATAGCCTTGCGCTTTTGCCAGATTTTGTCATTTTTTGTCATTTTTCGAAAAACCTCAAAACGATGAAAAACCGTAAGGCTATAGCCTTTGCGTTTTTTCAAAATTTCGACATTTTTCGAAAATGCTCAAAAATGCTCAAAATGATGAAAAACGGCATGCTGTGCAAGACCGTAAGGCTATAGCCTTGCGCTTTTGCCAGATTTTGTCTTTTTGTCATTTTTCGAAAAACCTCAAAACGATGAAAAACCGTAAGGCTATAGCCTTTGCGTTTTTTCAAAATTTCGACATTTTTCGAAAATGCTCAAAAATGCTCAAAATGATGAAAAACGGCATGCTGTGCAAGACCGTAAGGCTATAGCCTTGCGCTTTTGCCAGATTTTGTCATTTTTTGTCATTTTTCGAAAAACCTCAAAACGATGAAAAACCGTAAGGCTATAGCCTTTGCGTTTTTTCAAAATTTCGACATTTTTCGAAAATGCTCAAAAATGCTCAAAATGATGAAAAACGGCATGCTGTGCAAGACCGTAAGGCTATAGCCTTGCGTTTTTGCCAGATTTTGTCATTTTTCGAAAAACCTCAAAACGATGAAAAACCGTAAGGCTATAGCCTTTGCGTTTTTTCAAAATTTCGACATTTTTCGAAAATGCTCAAAAATGCTCAAAATGATGAAAAACGGCATGCTGTGCAAGACCGTAAGGCTATAGCCTTGCGCTTTTGCCAGATTTTGTCATTTTTTGTCATTTTTCGAAAAACCTCAAAACGATGAAAAACCGTAAGGCTATAGCCTTTGCGTTTTTTCAAAATTTCGACATTTTTCGAAAATGCTCAAAAATGCTCAAAATGATGAAAAACGGCATGCTGTGCAAGACCGTAAGGCTATAGCCTTGCGCTTTTGCCAGATTTTGTCATTTTTCGAAAAACCTCAAAACGATGAAAAACCGTAAGGCTATAGCCTTTGCGTTTTTTCAAAATTTCGACATTTTTCGAAAAATGCTCAAAATGATGAAAAACGGCATGCTGTGCAAGACCGTAAGGCTATAGCCTTGCGCTTTTGCCAGATTTTGTCATTTTTTGTCATTTTCGAAAAACCTCAAAACGATGAAAACCGTAAGGCTATAGCCTTTGCGTTTTTTCAAAATTTCGACATTTTTCGAAAATGCTCAAAATGCTCAAAATGATGAAAAACGGCATGCTGTGCAAGACCGTAAGGCTATAGCCTTGCGCTTTTG